>MU225822.1:1523277-1571628 GCA_018584345.1 Thuja plicata | reverse complement strand
TACCCGGTTTGTAGCAAGTAATTCCTCTTCACCTTGAGCCTAATGTTCTTCCATCTTCAGCTGCATATCTTCTTCAGATGTGTATGAGAAATGACTGATTATTATGACTGCTGCAATTATCAGATTCAGGTCTGCTGTAGGTGCGAATTTTCCTTAACATGTTGTCTTCGATGCCTTGGATAATTCGCACCACAATCCACATATATATATATGTGTGAAGACATCCTTAAAATCAATGGTAAGGGCCGACCAGAATCGGCTTAGAATACTTCACATAATATTAACACAAGTCGTCCCTTGTGGACAGTAAGAAGTCGTACTGTGAAGTATTAGTCATACTTCACATAATATTAACACAGTACGACTTACATCCAAGAAACCTAGTCATAGTCTTTGTTCATATCTATTTTTTAAGGATCATACTTGCCTTCTTCCTTTTATTCATCAAGTGGATAGCTTCATGGACCATTATAATAGAGTCAAGGATTTGTCTAACAAAGAAAAACCCACTTTTCTGAGGGGAGATGGAGGGAAAATGACTTTGAATGCTTAGCGCCAAGATTATAGATTGATCTTATAATGAGTGTTTTAGAGACTTGTGGAATAAATGTCTTCGATATCTAATGCACCAAGTTTCTAGTAGAATAGAACCATAAAGGTATTAATTTCAATGTTCAAAATATTTTAATTTCAAACTCTTTGCACATATTTTGTCATTTTTGTCTATCAAATTGTCGCAAACTAAGAAAGACTTTCATGACTATATCTTTGATTGCTTGTCTTGCTTTGGGCTAAGTGTATTTTTTCTAGGCTTGTATTACATGTTTGTCAATTCACAAATGGCCAAGATACCAAGTAATCTTTGTTAGAATCTGAGAAAACATATATAAACCAGAATCTAATGAAAGAGTTAGATCAAAAAACTGGAAATAAAATGGATAGAATAACAATATTAGATAAACTTGATGTGAATGCTCAGAGGCATAATAGCATCAAGACAAATCTCTAATATCCAATATGTCAAATACAAGAAAGGTAGCTTGTTTATATAGGCAAGAGCTAATAGAAAGCATGGACAAGGTTGAGACAAGTGTCTCAACCTAGAGGAAGTAGAGTCCAAAGTGGACTCAACCATATCATAGGAGTTAGATTCCAAGTTGACTCAACAATATCCACCTAATAAATAAGTTCACCTAAGTAAACTAAGAGTAAAATGGAAAAAGACCATTTACTCCAACACCCTCCCTTAAGTGCAACTTAGGGAGTACAATAATGCAGTGCATATGCTTATGGGTCCCGACAACAAAGCCATGTTAGGTACCCATGTACAACTACAATGCAACCTCTCATAACCGGAGAAAAGGAGTAAACCCAGTGGGAGAAAACTCCTCTCCAAAAGAGAGAAAATAAGAAACTAAAGGGCTCCAGTAGAAGGAGATGCCTGTCGCACCCCAAGCAAAGCACGTAAGTGAACGAACTTGCTCTCAGTGAAGGATTTGGTGAAGATGTTTGTAATCTGATTTGATGTCTGACAATACTGAAGATCAAGGACCTGCTCATGAATAGTGCATGTGAATCTCAATGTGCTTGGTTTGTTGATGATGGACCAAATTGCGAGAAATCCAAATGACACTCTAGTTGTCATAAAAGATGACCGTTGGCTTCCAGAAAGGAATTCCAAACTCGGTGAGGATGTTTTGAAGCCAAATGGCCTCAGTAGCTGCATTAATTGCCCCTCGATACTCATCCTCAATGGATGAAAGAGCAATAGAAGACTGCTTCTTGCTCGACCAAGAAACTGGACCTGAACCAAGAGAGAAGCAATATCCCAAAGTAGACATACAATCCTGAGAATCGCTTGCCCTATTTGAATCTTTATATACCACCAAATCAATATCCATGTCTGCTGCATAATGAATCCCACAATTGTGAGTACCTTGGATATAATGAAGAATCCACTTAGCTGCTTTCCAATGTAGCTCATGTGGCTCTTGCATGAACCTAGAGACTATGCCCACAACATATGCAACAATATCAGGCATCGTGTGAGTCAAATATATGAGGCTTCCAACCAATTGACAATACAAGGTAGCATCAACCAAGGGTGAAGAACAAGAAGCCTCAAATTTGACTCCTGACAGAAAAGGAGTTGGTGCAGGTTTACAGTCAGCCATGCAGAATTTGGAGAGCATGTCAAGAGCATACTTAGGCTGTGTAATGAAGATACCATAAGGTGACTGAGTGATCTCAATCCCTAAGAAGTAGTGGAGAAGGCCTAAGTCAGACATAGAGAACCGATTATGAAGGGTAGTTTTGATTATTGTGATATGGGATGAGTGACTCCCCGTGATCAATAAGTCATCAACATAGAGAACAAGGAAAGTGAGGGTATCATCCTACTGCAAATTGTAGACTTTCGGATCAGAATGGCACCTAGTGAACCCGACTGATACAAAGAGTCCATCTTGGCATACCAGGCTCGAGGAGCCTATTTAAGGCCATAGAGACACTTATGAAGGTAGAAAACAAGTGAAGGATCTTGAATGAACCCTTGTGGCTGCTCCATATATATCTCCTCTTGAAGGTCACCGTGAAGAAAAGTGTAATGTCCCTTATACAACCCTTCCGTTCAGCAGCTCTGACTGTGACTTGGTTTGAATCACCTCTGACTGTTGGCGCACTACACAGACAATGTCTGTACGGCGTAGGTTTCCAGTTAGTGTCTGCATGGTAGTTGTTATTCTGTACGGTCCGTATGGTGATGAAATGATGCCCGTGCGGAAGTGTGAAAGGGTCGTACAGTGATGGTAGGAGCCGTACAATGGCAGGAAACTGAGGGTGACAGGAAGTTGACAGTGATGGAAGCCAACGAAAATGGAGGCCGACGGTGATGGAAGCCAATGGTGACGAAGGCTGACGGTGATGGAAGCCGACGGTGACGAAGGCCAACGGTGGCAGAGGTCGACAGTGGCAGGAAACCGAGGGTGACAAGAAGTCGTAGGTGAGGAAGCTGATGGTGACGGAGGCCGATGGTGACGAAAGTCGACGTTGATGAAGGTTGACGGTGACGGAGGCTGACGGTGACGAAGGTCGATGGTGGCAGGAAACCGACGGTGATGAGAGACCGAAGGTGAGGGGATCCGACGGTGAGGGAAGTCATACGGTGACGGGAGCCGATGGTGATGAAGGCTGACGGTAACGGAAACCGACGGTGACGAAGACGGAAGCCGATGGTGATGGAAGCTATATGATAGGAGATATGATGTCTCTAGCGTTCGCCAATACAAAGATAAATGAGTTCGCATACACAAACAATGAATAGAACTCCAGATAAATGAGGTGAATGCCAAATACCAATAACGCCTGAAGTAAGTCTTGATTCAAACAATGAAAACACTTCAGATTTGCCAGATCTGAAACAAGCAATATAGAGCAGAATAGGGTGAGGGATGAATCCCATAGAAACTACGACAAACCAAATAGGGAGGATCTTTCACCTCCGAAATGGCAGACAACAGAACTCCAACAAGAATTCGCAAGACAAATAAAATATTCCAAGATGCATGAGAAATACTTCCTACACGCCGGTCATAAATACCCGTCGGGCAAACTCCCGAGGGTGTACAAATAAAGTCGACACGACAAACATCTACGGACAATAATTAATAAAAATGGGCCCCCCTTTAATAATTAATTAAAGGTCCATTTATAATATTATTTAATTTCTGGGACCATCAATTAAATAAAATACTTTATTAAAATTGGGGACATTACAAAAAGAAACTATGTGACCTCAAGTTTTCGAGACAGGGGGATGGGGAAACGGAGAAACGGGTTTTTCAGGACATTTTTTTTTGGCCGGAGCAGGGGACGACTATATATATATATATATAATATAAATCTAAATTTTCAAATATATTCATGAATTTGCATCTCTAAATTGGTATCTATGCATTTTTATAAATACTAGCACTTTGCCTCAAAATTTATTATCTTTGGTATTTGGTGAACATGAGGTATGCAAGTGGGGAGGCCCTCGATTGTCGTGCCCTCTTTGCAAGCTTTTGTGGTCGTGTTTGTTGCATGTCTTGCCATCTGTTGCTCCCCGTGCCTTGCAACTTGGTTTTCTTTTTATTTTGTTTGCGTTTAGGGTTTGATGTTTATTCTACCTTATTGTTTTATTATTGGAGTCATTTTTTCTTTTGGCTTTGCACGTGTGAGCTTGATCATTCCAAGGTAAGAGCCATCTAGGGTTTGGCTCGTTCGAGCTTCAGACTGATTATGTTTTGAATGGTCGTAGCAAAAGATAATGATAGTAACGAAGGGTTGAAGAAGGGCAATAATGGGTTTGAGGATAATAAATTTGAGGAAATGGGTAAGCCTTCTTACAAGGTTGTGCTTTTAGACCATCCTACTTTACTTTCAGAATCCGCAAATTTCGAAGGAAAATTTCTCAGCAAGCAAGGGGAATATGGAGGAAGAGAGTCCAACACCAATGGACATAGACGAGGAGATGGAGTCGACCCCTCTGCAAAACTTGTAGGTAATGAGGGAGGAGAAGAAGGTAAGGCCCCATTACCTGGAGTTAGGACACTCGCTCTCTCATTGAATGGTAATATGGTAAATGCTATCAAATCCGAATGAAGTAGATTGAAAAGCATTGTTGTTTTTTTCGTTTGCATGGATGTTAAATTCTTACCTGCTAGAAATTTTTTGGATGACTGGATCAATAACATTTGGGGGAAAAAACTTGGTATTAATGTTAGCTTTAGTCGAATGATCCAAAAGGGTTTGTTTGTTATCTTCTTAAAAACTCATGCAATGCAAGAAAAAGTTTTAAATAAGGGGTATTGGCATGTAGGGCAAACTTTGTTTAGAGCCATTCCTTGGTCCCCAAAAAGTAATGCAGAAGAAGTCCTCATCCACTCATCTCCTTTCTGGGTCGAGTTAAAAGGTGTTCAACCCGAGTTTTGGCCTTTCATTCCACATATGCTTAAGCCTATGGGTTTTGTGCTTCTAGTTGAAGAATCTAGAGCGACCCTTCCACACCTTAATGCCCGCATTTTGATTACCCTAAACCCAGATATTGTGTTCCCTGATGAAATTTCACTAGAAATTGAGGATGAAATCTTTAAATGGCAAGTAGTTAAGCTTGAAAATATAGGGGCTTGCTTCCACTGCAAACTTAATGGCCATAACATAAGAGATTGTACACTATTGAAAAACACCCAAAGAGAATTTTCAAGGGTAACCCCAAATAAAACCAATCCCCAAACAGAATGTGGCAAAAATGATGTGAGTCAAAATGATCTCTAAGGAAAGGAATTGTGATAATGAAGCCCATAAATGTAATAATAGCACTGATCAAAATGATAAGGCTCAGGAAAGAAATTCTGGACAAAATAATAATAATAAGGTTGATCAAAATGATATAAATAATGAAAGGAATGGAGATAAAGAGGTCCCGGGTGAAACTTCTTATGGTCATCTAGATAAGTTTGTATCTCTTACTAATCCTCTCTTTGAGGATGATTTTCAAGTGCAACATGCTAAACAAAATAATAACAGAGGAGCCCATAACCCCTTTGCTTGTCAACCACAATACCTTCCAGTGGCTAGAGAGAAAGTTAATGAGGACAATGCCCCTAAGCTTAATGCTCAACAAATAACTTTGGGTTTAATTAAGGACAAAGGCAACAACTTGAGGAATAATAAACAGCCTTTTAAGGAACAGATTAATAGTTGTTTTGACAACATACCTTCCAAGTTACCATTGATTGAATGCAATAAAGAAACCCAAATGAGTCCTTTGGATTAGACTAATCAAGAAGTGGAAGAGGGTGAATCACTGAAGTAGTGAAGAAGAAAAAGAAGAAAACATATGAGAGGAGTAAGTGTAAAAAATGATGAGAGAAAAAATAAGCTCAAAAGTAAGGAGCTTCCAGAATGTTTCACTAGATTGTGTAAAAACCAAAACACCCCACCAAGTTAATTATGAACATGAACATTCATAGTTGGAATATTAGAGGGTTGGAAATGCCGCATAGGAAATATATTGTTAGAAGTTGGTGTAATAAAGTGCAGAAGAAAGATATTATCTTCTTACAGTAGATTAAGGTTACTGGTTATCATGCATATAACACAATGAAATTTGTTTGGGACAAGGCCACATGTTTGTATTCGGGGCATGACAGAGGTAGAGGAGTGGCTACTCTAGTAGGGCCAAAATAGACCGATAAGATGACAGATAATGGTATATCTCCATGTCAAAGAGCCTTATGGATTCTTTTCAAAGTCAATGAACAAATGATAGGATTTTGTAATATATATGCTCCTAATGGTTATAGAGATAGGGCCAATCTGTGGGACTGGCTAACTAATAATCTTCCTACTTCTAAATGGATCTTCATTGGTGATTACAATATGATTGAAAATAGACAGGATAAATTGGGGGGAAATAAACATGAATGGAAGGGTAATGAGTTGTTTTTTTGGGCCAAATTCAAAAGGAGGTTTAACATCAGCGACCCATTGGATAGGATGAAAAATGAATATGACAATATATGGTACACTTGGTGTAATAATCAGTCCAGCAAGAATAGAATATATTGTAGATTGTATAGAATTTATATAAATCCTGCTATGTTTGAATTTTCTCATAAGCTAGGCCAATCCCCCATCAATGCTTCTCTTGCTTGTATTTTAGATCACTCTCCTATTTATGCTTGCATTACGCTTGAAAGTCTTACATCCCAGCCCAAAAGCTATAGGAGAAACAATTTGTTTAAGCTCAACACCTGTTCGATGCAGAATGAGGATACACTTGGTGCTATCCAAACTGTTACTGTCCTTTCTAAGTACTGCATGTATGAAACCTTAGCAAAAGCCAAGTGGGATCAAACGGTTCAAGTTTGGAGGAAGATGTTCCAGATTATAGGAACTAAGGAAAATATGGATAGGAAACAAGAGGAGAGCTCTTTACAAAAGAAGCTCAATGAAACTGAAAAAGCCTTACAGGGCAAAGGCAATGATCAGGAATTGTAACAAGAATTGATTAAGACAAAGGTGCAATTAAGGAAAGCTTAGAATTATAAAATACAAGGCCAAAAAACTAGAGCTAAAGCTAGGTGGCTCAAAGAGGGGGACAAAGGGTCTAAGTATTTCTTTAATCTCATAAGAGCCAAACATAGCAGAGAAGAAATCAATGGTATTTAGACAGAGAATGGATTCACCAATAATAATAAAGAAATACTGGATGCATTTGTTAAATTTTATAAATGATTGTTCTCCTTAGAACATGGAACTGGGAATCAAGAAGCCATGAGTTAGTGCATCAAACTAATCCCAAAAAAAGCGACCAAATCCCAAGCCAAGAGCCTCGATCAAAAGATTAATTTGAATGAAATTGATGAGGCTATTGGCTCACTTACAAATGGTAAGTCACCAGGCATTGATGGATTACCAGTAGAGTTTTATAAGAATAAAGAATGGATAACTTGCGAGCTGTTAGAGCTATATAATGAGGCCTATGATTCCGGATCTCTAGGAGAAAACATTAACAAAGGGGTAATCAAATTACTCCCTAAGGATGGTGATAGATCTCAAGTGAAAAACTGGATACCCTATCACATTCCAATGAGTGGGAAAGGAAATGTATTAAGAGAACTCAAAAAAGAACATGAACAATGTATATAACTCATAAAACGCTCTAGAATTCAATAATATAAAACACTCAATGATTGATTGGCAATTTCAGAAAGATGTTAAAAACACTAAAGAAAATTGAACATATGTTTTCCTTAGGAATTGTCTTCATTATATTTGAACTCTGGAGCCTTCTTGAAGGAAAGTACAAGTAGAAAACATGCTTTAATTAGATTAGGTAAAAGGGAAAGGATATAAATTTCGCTACATTCAAGATAAATCATTTCAAACAAAAAATTTGCAAGTTCTATAGGGTCTTTTTGTGTCTTCTACAAGCCCTTCTATTCTTGAGAATAAATCTACAACCGGTTGGAATTCCTAAAGAATCACTAGCAATAGATGGATTTATTTTCACATTGGAAGAAGATGTTAGCTGAGTTGTGGGATTGGAAGACCGGGAAGACTCTCTTTGGTCTCTTGGTGGTTCTGGTTATTCTTTATGGGTGTGAGGTTTAGAGGAGTAACGTGTCAAATCACAGATGGCGGCAGATAGAAAGAACCCAAAAACATCTTATCACTAGTAACCTCAAGGTCAAGTCGACGGTCCCATATGAGATCCTCTTGGCGGAGGCTGGTATGTTTTCGATTGAAGCCTCAACAATTATTCGCTTGCTATGCTACTTAAAAAAAGTGGGAAATATGGATATGCATCGCTGGCCTAGGATGGTGGTTGAAGAAGAGTTAGAACGGAGGAAAAAGACGTGGAAGAAACAAAATAGCAAGTGGTTAAACAAATGGAACATAAACCTCCACGAATGCCCAAACACTAATATAGAGATAAAAAAGTGGGTGTTAGAGAAATTCAAAACTGTCATGTGGACAAAGCAAAAAGGTAGGAAAAAAGCTTATCGCTGGCCTAGGATGGTGGTTGAAGAAGAGTTAGAACGGAGCAAAAAGACGTGAAAGAAATAAAATAGCAAGTGGTTAAACAAATGGAACATAAACCTCCACGAATGTCCAAACACTAATATAGAGATAAAAAAGTGGGTGTTAGAGAAATTCAAAACTGTCATGTGGACAAAGCAGAAAGGTAGGAAAAAAGCTTACTATGTCAAAGAATTTAACCCCAAGTGGGACTATGGCAATAAAGAATATTTAGGTTCCACAATTAAAGGCAAGGCAAAAATTCTAATGGCTCAGCTGAGGACCAGCTCTCATCATTTGCAATGTGAAACTGGTAGATGGAAAGTTCCCAAAGAGATGTGGGAAGAAAGAACTTATAATTTTTACAGTAGAGGGGTGGTTGAAATGGAGTGGCATTTTATCAAGGAATGTGTTGCTTATGAATATATTCGCAGTCATTACGAAGACAACTTAGAGGTGAACAGTCTGAATGAACTTTTTGAAGAGGCAAACTTACACAAAACGGCTACTTTCCTAACGAGGGTCCACAATGAAAAGGGTCTACTTGGAGAAACTTCAACAGGCAGATTAATTGGTCCTATCTTGGTCCCTTCGACCGCTGGTCTCGTGGACGTCAGTAAAATTCCTTCATTCATTCTAATTAGAAAGCAACAAAAAAATTGCAGCTTAGCGGGAGCTCTTAAATCTGTTCTTCGGAAATTTTACTCTTCTATTCTAATTTCCAACATAGGATTGATCGCCTTGCTTGCCAGAATGCTTAAATTTCAAATAGGTTAATATGTTTCCATAAAACTTTTAATTATGGTCAGTATTTGTTGCTTTACACCTCTTACAGATCAGATTTTTCATTAAAACATAAAATTTATGTAGCCATTTGTATTGCTCGAATTTGTTACATTGTTAGCATTAAATATTCTTTTGAATGTTGAAATTGTCTTGGGTGTTACTCTTCATAGTAAATGCATTATTTGGTAGTTTGGACATGTGGTACAGTTCTTAATGGCTAACATTTTACTCATTGCGGCTGCTTCAGGCTGGCCTGGGAGGCCTTTCATTTGATGAAGGGCAATTTTCTGTTTTTGGGTAAAGCTTTCTAACTAGTTTTTCTTCAAGTCACAAAATTAAATATTTGACGACACCAAATGCATACATAAAAGAAAAGTCTTGAAAGCAGAAACTTGTGCTTCCCATAATTTGGTGTTTGTGCAATACATTTTTGAATCTTTTGCATAGGAATAAGTAAGAAAATAAAAGCCATGTTTTTCATACCTTTAGGACAAGAATTTAAAGCCTTCACTGAAACAATTTTTTTCGTTTCATGTTTTTGGTAAGAACAGATATGCTACGAGTGGAAGGGGGATACTTCCGCAATTAAAAACTGGCGACATTATAAAATCAGCAAAATTAGTAGAGGGATACGATCGTCTTCTGTTGCCAGCTTCAAATCCCTAAAATATTTCCTTTTTATTTTATTTTTTATGTTCGACTCTTTTCATTCAAATTCAATTTTGACTAGTGTAATTTTGATTTCAACTATTGCTATTATCAAATTTTAACTATGTTAATATTGGATTACAATTAAAAGATTAAAAGATTGTTGGTATTTTCATTTGATCAATTGTGGTTTATTTTTTAGTCAAATGTTGGACAATTGTGACTTAATTTTGTGAAGTGGGTTGAAGTACCTCAATTTTTCTTTGTAAAATAAAGGTTGTATGAGATATTGATGTCAAAAGTATGTATGGAATAGATTTAATTTAAATTATATAGAGGAATTTAATAGACAAGCCTTAATATTGCACAAATTACATTTATTTTAGATAATTGAATATAAGTTGATATTTGAAAGTCAATCAAAAATATATGTATCGAAAAACATTGCACCTCAAAAATGGTTATCAAAATAAAAAATTTGTGAATCAAGAAGTGCTCACAACAAAACAAAATTGCACCTCATATTTCACTAACCCTAGCTAGAAAGATATTTTATTTGACACATTAAGGATTAATAAACCACCTAACTATACCTTACTTCCATTCACATGTCTATCCAAATTATGTGGCATGTGCATGCATGCCCAACTTCCCAATAAATAAAACCTTTCATATTCCTTCCCTCATTTGCAAGCTCAAGTCACTCAAACCAAGAGCGGGATAAAAAGTTTTAATGTTAACTCTATATGGTGCCAAATATCTAGTTGTGAGTAAAGTCTTGTTATTAAAAGTTGTGACACAAAGAAACACTAAGAAGTTATTAGTAGCATTAGGGTTATAGAAGTTATGAAGTATGGTTGTAAGGAGAGTATTTTTAGTGGAAGAAGGGATAGAATAATAGTTGAAATATTGAAGTACATAAATCATAAAAAAATAGTGTCTTAAATTCATATTATTTACATTATTGGTAATGGTTGATTTAAAGCTAGGGTTCTAGAAAAAATAAAATACAAAAATAGGGACCCATTAATGGGTGTCCTTAGGTTGATCCACCAAAAGTAAGGAGAGAGGATGTTAGATGGGAAGTACCAGAAGATGGTTGGACAAAGGTGAATTTTGATGGGGCGACTAAAAGAAATATTGGCCCATCAGGCGTTGGATGTGTTGCCAGAGATTTTGAAGGAAATATCATTGCAGCTGAACACAAAAGGTTTCAGGATGTGACCAATAATGATGTTGAAGTCCAAGCTATTCTCATGGGGGTCGAGTTAGCACAAAGACTAAAGGTGACCAAATTACACTTGGAGGGGGACTCACAGATTGTCGTAAATGCTATTGCATCTAGCAAATCCTTTGCTTGGAGACTCCAAAAAATAATTTCGATCATCAGAAAGAAGTTGATGGCCTTTCAAAACTTCAAAATTACACGTGTATCGGGGGGGCAATGGTTTGGTTGACTCACTATCCAAGTTGGCAGTTGACGAAGAACAATGACTGAATGGGAAGTTCATTGATGACGTCGGTCGGACCTTTCAAGGACGATGATATGATGGATAGGACAAGGCAATATTGAGTTGGATTTGGGATGTCAGTAACACATTTATTGTTGACAAGGTGGCGGACTGCGGTGAACGTTGAGATTGGCCTCACGTATGTCAAATTTATTGCACATTCAATGAAATGGAACATTGGGGATATACATTCCTTGAACTTCAAACCCCATGACACAATTTTCTTAGCAACATTCTCTGCAAGTGGATGTGAGGTGGGCTACGAAGTGAAGTGCCATAGACGCCAACTTCTCTTTCGGTGCCATGAAGCAATAGATGAATTTCAAGACGTCTGTCATGGTGGAGAGGCTAAGCCATGTTTTCATTCCAACACATCCCTTTTTTGTGGAGGTTGTTTGTGCCCTGCTAGGTGTGGAGTACATCACCTCGAATTTTTGATGGAGCACTAATGCACACATCGTTGCTCTCTTCTGTGCTTGGGGACTACATTTTTCCCTCGGGGTGGAGGTGGAACACATTATGGTGAAATACGTCTACCCTGAATGGAGGGTCAGTCTAAGTGAAATCTTGCGCTCGGTAGTGTTGGGAAGAGGTTTCGTTGCTGCACAGGGCGATTGGCTAGGATACCTGGGAATCCCTCAACATTTGCACCCGTTTGGAGCAGAGCCCCAAACTATGTCAAAATAATTCACTAGGGATCCACAATACTCCATACTCCCACACAATCTAGGGCTCTACCAAAGAGTTCCCAAAACCTACAATGACAAGACTAGATCTTTCACCCAATCTTCAACACCCTTAAGGGCACAATATGACACAACTAGAACCAGTTAATCTAGGGATGGAACAAGGGTTCTATCAATGCTAGACATCAATTTTAGATGTAATGAAACACAAATCCCACACAAAGATATCTCTAAAACCCAATTTAGGCACCTAATCCTATATAGGGCTACAAGGAGAAAATATGGATTCTTGAAGGCAACTTACTTGGAACTCCACCACAGAAAGTCTTGACCACCCTCAAACTCTTCAATCCATCCACCAACAACACCCTCCAAGTTAGGGCTATTGACCAATCCCCTAACTCGTGTTGTCCTCAATTCTCTCATATGCCTAATAGGTCTATTAGGCCACTTTTACAAAGCAAGTGTTTGAATTTCAATTCACTTTCCAATCCCTCCAATTGGAACACTTGTGGGATCACACAAAACTTCTAAATCCAAGGATTTAGAATTCCATTCCACCCTTGGGCCGAGTTGTGCCTTAAAAACCCAATTCTGGACATTCACATCTAGATGTCTGTCCAGAGGGTTTAATCATTTCTCCCTCCATTGACTGTCTCCTGATCTAAGACCTCAAAATTCTTCAAGCACATCCTCCCTCCTTTTTCTCCACAAAGGCTTAGAATTTTTCCATGGAGTCTCTGGGAAAGAGGGATTTTGTCTCGAAACCCTAGTTAGGGCCTTCCTGTGACCAGTGAGCAATCAAAATTGGATAACTTTTGATCCCCTGCACTTCAAACCTTAAAACCACTTGGAACCTTCAACTAAGACACTGGATCAACTTTTCCAATCCTTCAATGGTGCATTGGGATCCATACAAGTCTGTACAACTCAAAAAATAGTTGGAAATACAGAAAATAGTTGAATTTTATTGATTTCAATGTCAAAACTTTACAATCAATTCACTCCAACCATGGAGTAAGGTTTTCCAACCTTTTCATACATTTCTCGAGCAGTTCCAACTGACAAAAATGTTTGTGAATGTTGGAATTCAATAGTTGCATCTTTTGATAAGAAGTTGCATTATGCAACATTGACAATTTTGACAACTTTTAAAAAAAGTTGTCAAATGTGACTAAACTTGTAAATTTTTGTGTTTTGACTCCATAGGGGACCTTAGAAGGATTAAAATAACATTTCTACCCCTCCTTAGGTGCCCTAGACTATTCTAGCCTAATCTACCCAATATTGTCCAAATTGACTAAGGTAGACAACTAGGTTTATAACATGACCTAGTGTCCCCTTGTCTTACAATTGAGGACTTATTGATGACATTGGATCCAAGATCCAATCACTACACTAACCCTTTGTATTTGGGTCCATTGATGTGCTTGAAATGGATTAACTTGAGGGTGCTCCTGCACCATACTCCCAGGGTGCATTGATCTCAATTCCTCTTGAGATGAGGTCTTCTAAACTGGAGCCATGCTTCTGAATTTCTTGCTCATCCATCCATACAGATTCTTCCTCAGGACTGCCTTTCCATTTGACCAATTATTTCTTGTAAACATTCTTTCTTGTTTGTTTGATGATCTTTGTGTCCAAGATCTTCTCAAGCTTCTTTGGTACATGAGAGGGTATACCTACAACATCCTCTTCAAGCTCTACCTGTACTTCAGAACTTGCATTCACATCACCTTTATATGGGGTTAGATCACAAATATAGAATGTAGGGGAGATACCAAGGTGTGAGGGTAGTTCAATCTCATATGAATTCAACCCATGCTTCTTCAACACTAGATAGGGTCCTACTTTCTTCATGAATAGTTTGGTGTGCTTTCCCTTAGGAAATATTTCCTTCTTCAAATATGCCCACACCAAGTCTCCAACCTGCAACTGGACATCTCTCCTATGCTTGTCTTTGGATTGCTTGTACTTGTCTGCACTCTTCTCAAGTGCCAATCTCACCGAGTCATGAATTTCTTTCTGATGACTTTATTTTGCCATTAGTATGCAAATAACACTTTCGGTAAGCATACACCGAAAGACAAGAAAAAGAGAACAGAAAATGCAAATATAAGAGATCACCGAAAATTGCTAAGTACAAAGAAAATTGACGACACAATTTTGTGTGTAAACCGAAAATGCAAAATGGAAAGGATAAAGAGGAACCCGAAAGTGGAACCCGACAAGAAGGTCATAGTTCAAACCGAGAGAACAGTCACAGAGGATCCCGAAAGACAGTTCAAGCAGGAACACCGAGAATCAGTCTAATTGACTTCAGAGCATAACTGACCCACAAAAATTGAAAGTCAGTTGCAGCCCGCAAAAAGTGGATCTGACTTCCACGTCTGATAAAACAGTCTTATTCTATTTATAGATTCTTGATTTGTTTTTAAAACCATTTCTTTAGGGACAAGAAACATGAATGTAAGTGCTTTAATCATTTTAACTGATTTAAAACACAGACTAGGAGATCAAGGTAAAGTTGTAAACCTATGATCTTAGAGTTAATATTGTTTTACGTGAAACTTGATTAGGTCAATCTATCTTATAAATAGATGGTGTAATCATTCATTATTATGCATGAGAGAGGGATGTGAGAACAGATGAGAGGATGAATGAAGCATACAAGCACATCTATGGATTAGATTGAAATTTTCAAGAACCAGAACAACAAAAGGTGAATTTGGTTATCAAGAACCAAGAACAGAGGCTACTGAGCATCAGAGGTATTAATCAATCACATTAGGTGATATACTTATTCATGTAAACTTAAATGGATCTTTAATCAGAAATAGGAGATTGCATTCACTAGGTCAAATTGTAATTTGCTTACATTTTAACAAGTGAAGCAAATTGTAAAAATTCTTTCAAGGAAGGTGGATTTAACAGTCCAACTATAAATCTCTTAACCGAGTGCACACTCAACAGTGTTTCTAAAGCTCTTAACCGAGTAGACTTTAATAGGTCTCCACAGATACTCTTAACCGGGTAGATCATCAGAAGTGATCAAATTTTAAGCCTTAACCGGCCCCTTCCAATCTGTATTTGGTCATTGAATCCTGTAAAGTATTCATCCATGATTGTTTCAAATTTGTCTCCTAGTGATGTTATGTATTCACTGATCTGCATGGTGACCGGTTTTGTGGTATCCCATTTTACATCTACTGATGGAAATGTTTCTTGAAAGTAAAAGAAAATGCACATGTTAAGTGATCCAAACTTACATGTGTTTGTCTTAGCATTTCTTATTATCCTCAAGTTTTCTTCTAGCTGGTTTAGTAGAAGTGCTGACAGATCCAACTGAGTACCTTTCTTTACAATCTTGTATGCTGTATCTACTGCACTGGATGCTATGTTGTCCATCCTGCTTGCTTGGAAGAATTTATAACCTATAACACATGCTCCGAATTTAAGTTCATCATCGGTTATAGTAGATACCTTCAGTCCTCTGCCATCACACTTTGCTCCTGTGTTCTTCTTAATCTTAGTCTTGGGTGGGTGTTTTAATGCTTTTACCTTCTCGGTTACAGGGTAACCAGTGACTGCATGGATAACATCTCGGGTTATCATCTTAGGTTCATCCAACCATATCTTGTGATTGTGCATTCGGCTCAGTACTAACTGAATCCACTCAGTTTTGAATACCTTCGGGAACAATAGGGCATTAGTGAGCCCTTTCACCTCTATGTGTTTATGTTCATCTTTTATGGATCCATCTTCATTACATAGCTTCTTGTAAGCTTGTTCTACCTCTAAGTCACCAATTTCTGCAATCTTGCACTGAATGTATGTTCGCACGTCTTCGAAGAGCAAAACCCTAGCTGGTATTCGTGAGAATGCTCCAGCATTGTCGGGTTGGGATGCAACCTCATGGAAAATCTTATAGTGAGGTTCCTCACAGGTACAGTTCTTGACGAGTTTAGCCTCATCCTTCTTGATGTTCTTTTGTTTGGTGGTTCTTGAGGTCGTGGCCATTGTTTTAGAGAATTTAGGGCTTTCTGAAAGAATGTGTAAAATAGAGTTCTCGGTTATCGTAGGAACTTATTGTTTACACCTTTAGTGATCTCTGATCTGCTTGGAGTGCTCTGGTCGAGTTGAAGTCGCTCTGTGATTCTGTTTGCTCAATTTTTGCTCTCGTCACTCTGCTCTGGTCGTGGTGAACAATGAAAACCCTTCTGTTGCCCTTTTATAGGTGTTTTTCCTAAAAAGTGATTCATTAATGGTCAACCACTCCTCGGTGTTTGAAGACAAATTTCGTCGGTTAAAACATTAACTTCTCTCTTCGGTGACAACGTGAAATTTTGGGTTGCTTGTTTAACTCTTTTCTTTTACTGACGGGTTTCGGTGTTGTGCGCAAACAACTTATTCAACTTGCTTGATTACCGATGAGTCTCAGTTTACATTGGCAACTTTGCTTTCTCATGTTGGCTGAGGATTCTCGGTAAGTGTAGGCAGTTTCAACTTTGAGTGTATACCGATGGATTTCGGTATGTGTTGCTCGATGAAATAGTTATCACAAATTTAAACAAGTAATACCATGATGCATCTTTACTTATGCTAATTTGTCATTTCATCAACATATTATGGAACTGATGTAAAATAATACATAGTGTAATGCAGTTCCATACTTACTTGTTCTGTTTAGGTGGGGGTGGTGATGTCACCAGATCCATTGGATGGGGTGTCACCATTTGCATTGCTTGGTCTAGCTTCATCATTGTTTGAAGCTTTTCTCCATATTTTGTCTCTCATTCTCTGGATGTCTTCAATGGTGTTTCCATTGGGATATGTGTTGGTCTCTGTCATTCGGTCTCTGCAGTCTTTCTTGAGATGACCAACTTTATGACAGTGTAAGCATGCCATTCCGGGGTTAGTCTAGCCTCTAGAATTTCTAGTCCACTGTCTCATACAGTTTGTAGCAATGTGACCAAATCTTCCACATGATGTACAATTTATCCAAGTGTTGTATTCCCATACATACTGGTTACCGACTCTTTTCGGTTGATAGGGATTTTCTAGACCTTTTGGCTTCCATGCTCGCCTTTTCTTTTTCCATCATTCAAGAGTTGTGTGCCCATTCCTTTTGCAAGTAGGACACTATTTGTCCATGTAGGTTTCCTTCTTTGGTTGTTTCATCTCAAACTTACATTCATATGCTTTATGTCCTTTCCTGTTACATTTATAACAAAATCCTATGAATCAAGATGTGGATTTAGGAATACCTTTCATTTTGCCTCTGGATACATTTGATGTGTGGCCTTGCTTTCCATAGTGATTGCATGTAAGCTTTCTTGGTCTTGGATTTTCATAAACATTCTTTGGATCAGCTTGATTGGGCGATTCTTCATTCTCGATAAATCCTAGACCGGTGTTATTGTTGACTCTTCGTTGTCCTTCAAGAAAATGATCCATTATTTTATTGCTCTCTTAAGCTTTCTTGATAATTTCATTATGCTACTATTGAATTCTTATTTCATGTTTCAACTTTTCATTCTCTTACCTTAGCTCACCGATAGCTTCTATTCTTTCAATGAGTTCAACATTCATTCTGTTTGTCTCTTGACTCATAAGAATAATCTGATTTGTAATCTCATGGTGATGCTTTGTAAGTCTTTGTATTTCAGACTCTTTCTCTTGTAGCTTTTCTGTAATCTTTCTTCTATCATCAATAGCTAGTGTTCTTTCTTGTTCAGCTTGTCTAGCATTCTTCATGACATCAATCATTCTTACCATCTGTGTCTCTTGACCGATTTGTAGAGATTTCACTTGTCCAGCCAGATGTTGATTGATTTCATTTAGGCTTGTGATGCTTTCTTCTGATGTGTCTGATGCTTTGCTTGTAGTTGATCCTGAAGACTCAAAGAAATCTAGTATCTCTTCCTCATGATAATCTGTTTCATTACAGTGAGTTGCCATAATCTTTCTTTCATCTAACAGTTGTCTCATATTGATTCTAGCTTCTTTATACTGCTCATAGAAGATCTGAATTTATAGCTTCTTATTCTCAATACTTTTGTCAAGTCTATACTTCTCCACTGTATGATCTTTTCTCTTAAGCCTTTAAGCTTTTCCAAAGAAGAGACTTAGCTCTGATACCAATTTTTGGAATTAATGGGAAGTGTGTACTGAGAGGGGAGGGGTGAATCAGTACCTCTAAAACTGTTGTATCTTTTAACCTTTATCCTTTAAGTTATCAAATGTTTATCCAACCATCTGTTTTATACTATCTTGATGTAAGATATATCAAATCATAAACTTAACCAAACATGTGAACATTCATAGAAACATTAATGAAAGTAATTGACACATAACACAAGATATGATATCGCAGAAAACTCCTATTAGGAAGTAAAAATTGCGGTGGGGATGACACCCACAAATTCTTCACTATCTGCAGTTTGGAAGGGGCCAGTTAAGGCTTACAATTTGATCACTTCTGATGATCTACCTAGTTAAGAGTATCTATGGAGACTTGTTAAAGTCTACTTGGTTAAGAGCTTTAATAACACTATTGAGTGTGCACTCGGTTAAGAGATTTATAGTTGGACTGTTAAATCCACCTTCCTTGAAAGGAGTTTTACACTTTTCTTCACTTGTTAGAATGTAAGAAAATTACAATTTGACCTGGTGTATGCAATCTTCTATTGCTGATTACAGATCCATTTAAGTTTACATGAATAAGTATATCACCTAATGTGATTGAATATTACCTCTGATGCTCGGTAGCCTCTATTCTTGGTTCTTGATAACCAAATTCACCTTTTGTTGTTCTAGTTTTTGAAACTTTCAATCTGGTCCATAGATGTGCTCGTATGCTTCACTCATCCTCTCATCCATTCTCACATCCCCCTCTCATGCATAATAATGAATGATTATACCATCTATTTATAAGATAGATTGACCTAATCAAGTTTCACGTAAAACAATATTAACTCTTAGATCACAAGTTTACAACTTTACCTTGATCTCCTAGTCTATGTGTTTTAAATCAGTTAAACTGATTAAAGCACTTTCATTCATGTTTCTTGTCCCTAAAGAAATTGTTTTAAAAACAAATCAAGACTCTATAAATAGAATAAGACTATTTTATCTGATGTGGAAGTCAGATCCACTTTTTGTGGGCTGCAACTGACTTTCAGTTTCTATCAGTCGGTTATGCTTTGAAGTCAGTTAGACTGATTCTCGTTGTTGTTGCTTGAACTGTGTTTTGGGTTCCTCTATGACTATTCTCTCGGTTTGTACTATGACCTTCTTGTTGGGTTCCACTTTCGGGTTCCTCTTTATCCTTTCCATTTTGCATTTTTGGTTTACACACAAAATTTTGTCATCGATTTTCTTTGTACTTAGTAGTTTTTGGTGATCTCTTATATTTGCTTTTTCGGTTTTCTCTTTGTCCTATCTTTCGGTGTATGCTTACCGAAAGTGTTCTTTGCATACTAATGGAAAAATAATGTCATCAATCTCCCCCTTTGACATTAGTATAAAAAATTGATATGTGCAAAATACTAACAAAATGTTAAGTATGTACAACATATATATTCCTTAGTCATTTTATGACTCCCCCAATGTATATGCCGGTATATCATTATTTTCCCCTTTTCCTGTAGTACTGTATAGTTGCCTATCTTTACATATCATGCATTTCCCCCCCTTTTTTGATATTAAGGGCAAAGGTGTATACCTTATAGCTTATCAAAAATGTGAGAGTGTGAATAATTCATGTCTTCCATCATCTTCTCCCATTGGTCATTGAGGTTCTCTAGAGCCATGTTCTTGAGTGTAATCCTTGAGTGAATATCATAGATGATGTCTACTATAGACATCTCGGGGGTTGCCATCAGTTGTTTTGCTGAACTGATATGTTGTTGAAGCAGTGTCAGATTTGGTAGAAGTTGAGCCTGGAGCTCGGTGACCTCTTCCCTGAATTGTGTTTCTGCTTCCCACAATTCTTGCCTTAACCTTTTTATTTCAATAATCTTTTCATAATGCAATTTAATTGCATTGTCTTCGGTGGTTAAGATTTTATCACTATTATCTAGATCAGAATCTAACTATGCTATGTTTTCACTATGGTCCTTAGTGAATTTCTCCAGTGTGCTTAGTTGTTGAATCAAGGAAATAACTTCAGCAATTATTGGATCTAATTCACTTATGAATTCTGAAAGCTTTGTTAACTGCCACTTCTCGGCTGATCTTCTCAACTAGATTGTGCTGATATTTTTGCTCTGCTCTCTCTTCAATTGCCTTCTTTGCATCAATGTTCTGTGTTGTAATGGCTTCTGTGAGAGTGGCTAGTTGATCAAGTATCGGTTTAGTCTGATCAACATCAATGTCAAGTACAATATGGTGCAAGATGTCCCTAGTTGTTTCTAGTACCATGAAGTCTCGGTGCTTCTTTCTTAGCTTCTCTTGTAATGCCCTCCTTTGGCATATTTCACTGTATTCTTTCAATTCTTCATAATCAAGTGTAGTTGGGTCACATTTGGGTATCTCAATGATTTCATCTAGAGTGACTTCCAACTTACTCTTTTTGGATTTCTTCTTCTTCTTCTGAGTTTCACTTGAGTGCAGTACCATAGCCCTCTTCTTGACTTTGCTTGTGGTACTTGATGAAGTGACTTGTGGTGTTGCCTCTTTTTGCTGCTTTGTTTCGATGTCAGCTTGTCGGTTTTCTGTAGATGTCTCCACATCAACCTTTACATTATTGGTAGCAACTTTTTCGGTTTCCTCAGGAGTGCTATCTTTAGGTTTATCTCCTTCATCGATGTCCTTATGCACTTCATCTGTCTTAGTCCGTGCATCCTTCTCGGTTGTGTCTCCATCTATTTTCTTTGATTCTCCTTCTGTAACCTTGTTAGTTTTGGTTACAGTTTGAGTGTCTCCGATGTCCTTCTGATCATTGATTTTATCTTTCTTTCCTTCATCCCATGCATCCTCGGGAATGCTTGTATCTTTATCATGTGACTTGTCTATTTCTTGCAGTATATTGATGGCTTGTATCAATATTGGCATGTTGCCTAGTATGTTCACCTGTGAAGTATCAATTGTGGTGTCTTGTTCGTCGATTATGTCCTTGGTAACAATCTTCATCTTTCTGTATTTCTTCTGCTGGGTCATCGGTGGTGTCAATGATTGTGTTATCCACAATGTTGTCCATAGTGGTGTCTGGCCATGTATCATCTGCAACATCCATATTCTTGTTGCCGGTTGTGTCTTGTTCTTCTTTATCTAACTCAACTGATGTGTCATCTTCTGCATCTTTGATTATGACGTGTTCTTGAGTTGCTTGATTGTCATCTTGTTGTTGTTGTTCTTTTTCGGGGCTTGCTTCCTCAATAGGTCTATTGAGTATTTTACTCCAAGTTTTATGACTTTCTTTTTCAAGCTCTATAAGTCTTCCTTCAAGAAATTTCTAGGCTCTCAACTTGGGTGAGAACTCCTTTTTATGGTTCTCCATCATCTCATCAATTTCTTCCCTCTTGGATTCAAGAGGCATACGAGAAACAAGTACTCTTTCCCTTATCTCCTCATTATTTAATGCAAATGTCCATCTGGCATATAATTTGTCCAAGAGTTCCCTTGGTACATTATTACCTTCGAATTGAATTGGTACATACTTGAATTTGTACATCTTTGCAATGATGGCATCTTCAACTTGGTTTTGATCTTCTGGATCTAGTTTTATCCATCTTCTGATCTTAGAATCTGTAATAGATCCTGAATTTGCAATAGATTTGCATACCTCATTAATGCTTTCTGGAACCTTAATCTTTTCTGCTTGTACATCTTCATCTTGTTCTTTGTCTTCAATGTCTTCCCTTGTTTGGACGAACCTTCTTCTCTTTGATGACCCTCTTTTCTGTGTGGCTGGTTTCCTCTTGTAGGTTCCAACTTTTCCTTTCTTCAAGGGTGAAGGACTTGAGTCCTTAGCTATTTGGCTTATTGTTCTTGAATCAAATGTGGTTCTTGCCTTCTTAGCCAGTGGAGGAGGTGGTGAATCTAACTCTGTGGCTTCAGAGTCATTCTTTTCTGTAACTTCACCGATGGGTGACTGGCCTTTGGTCTCTTCCTCCTTGTCAGCTTCTTCTTCCTGTTCGGTTTCTTCTTCTGTTACTGACAGTATTTTCTTTAGATTCTTGACCATTTTATTCTTTTTCCTATCAATTTTCTTTACAACCAAGCCAGATTTGATTCTTGATTTGGCCTCCTCATAAGTTCTAAACTTTGGTTGTTTCTTGTCTAATGGTTCATTTATCAATGCATCAATTGCCTTGGATGCTTGATCAATATTTACCTCATATTCCAGAGGTTGTAACCATGTTATCCTTGGTAAAATAGGTTTGATGTATGTGTGGTCGGTGTCAACCATGAAACATATATCATCTTTGAATTTCTCTATAAGTTGTTCACTGAGTCATGAATTTCTTTCATACTCTTTGAAAACTCTTCTCCATGAGCACTGATTGGAGTGTTTGGTGGAAATTCTATGAGTTCCAAGATGCCTCTTGGACTTTTCCCATATACAATCTGAAAGGGACTCTTCCCTGTGCTCATGTTGACTGAGGCATTGAAAGAAAACTTTTCTTGGGGTAGGACTTCACCCCACTTGTCTCCATACTATTTTTTCAAGCATCTAAGCAGATTGCCAAGTGATTTATTTACAATTTCTGTCTGCACATCTATTTGTGGATGGTAGGTAGACTTAAAGCTTAGATTGGTCCCTAACCTCTTCCGCAAGGTCCTCCAAAAGTGATCAATAAACTTTACATCTCTATCAAAGAGAATGGTTTGAGATAAGCCATGTATCCTCACAATTTCTTTAAATAAAAAAACTTTCAATTGATGATGCATCATTGGTACTTTTACAAGGGATAAAGTGGGCCATTTTGCTAAACCTGTCCACTACAACATAAATACTATCATATCCCTTTTGTGTTCCAGGAAATCCCATCACAATATTCACGTTGCAACTCTCCCAAGGCCTTGTAGGAATAGGTAGAGGTTGGTATAGTCCTGCATTTGTGGATGTACCCTTGGCTCTTTGACAGATTGTACATGTCTCTACAGTCTTCCTTACTTTAGTTTGAAGTTTAGGCCAAAAATAGAACCTTCTCACCTGTTCCAATGTCTTGTCCAAACCAAAATGTCCCCCCATGCTGCCTGCATGCTTTTCTCTAATGATGATCTCCCTCATTGAACATTTTGGGATGCACAACTGGTGTCCTTTGAACAAGAGCCCCTTTTGAATCAAATAATTTGCATACTCAACATGATAAGCCTCAGAAAAGTCATAACACACCTTATAAATATCACTGAAATCATCATCATTTTTATACATGTCATTTAATGAATCAATCCCTACACTTTGAAGTTGGATTTGTTGCACAACTAGAGTCCTCTGCTCAATGCATCTGCCACCTTATTGGCAACTCCTTTCTTATGTTTGATTGAAAATGTGTAGGCTTGTATTGATTCGACCCACTTCATGTGTTTGTGGCTTAGTTTCTCTTGGCTATTTAAGAAACTCAAAGCTTGGTTATCTGTGAAGACAACAAATTCTTTTGGAAGGAGGTAGTGCCTCCATTTCTTCAATGACTGGACTAGGGCATATAGTTCCAAGTCATAAGAAAAGTATTTCCTCTTTGCTTCATTCAATTTCTCACTAAAAAAGGCTACATGCCTTCCCTCTTGGCTCAAGACAACCCCTATAGCCATATTTGAAGCATCACATTCAATAGTGAATATCTTTTGAAAATTAGGGTACAGTAGGATGGGTTTCTCCATTACCTTTTTCTTTATCATTTGGAATGCTTCTTCTGCATCCTTGTTCCACACAAACTTACACCTTTGCCCACCCTTAATGGTCTCAAGGATAGGAGCACACAACTGACTGAAATTTCTATAGAAGGAAGCAAGTCCATGAAAGCTTCTAACCTCAGTCATTGTTCTAGGAGAAGGCCAATACAAGATGACTTCTACCTTCTCAGGGTCCATTTTGATGTTCCCTCCTGAAATCACAAATCCCAAGTAAACAAGTTCTTCTTGCATAAAAACACATTTTTCCAAATTTATGAAAAGCTTTTCTTCATGCAGCCTCTTCAAGACCAAGTTAAGGTGTTCTAAGTGTTCTTCCTTATTCTTACTAAAGATAAGGATGTCATCAAGGTATACTATGACAAATTTTCCAAGGAATGGTTTGAGCACCTCATTCATGAGCCTCATGAATGTTCTAGGAGTATTTGATAGGCCAAAGGGCATCACCCTCTATTCATACAAGCCTTCATTGGTTTTAAATGTAGTCTTCCACTCATCACTATCCCTAATCCTTATTTGGTGGTAGCCACTCTTCAAATCCACCTTAGAATAGCACCTTGCACCTCCTAAGTGATCCAATAGATCCTCTATGCTAGACATAGGAAATCTATACCTAATTGTGATTCAATTTATGGCTGTAGAATCAGTGCACAATCTCCATGTGCCTTCCTTCTTAGGGGATAAAAGAGCAGGTACTGCACAAGGACTGAGAATCTTAGTGATTAAACCCTTATCCAAGAGTTCTTGAATCTACCTTTCCATCTCCTTATTTTTCTCTGGAGTTAACCTATATGCTTCTTTGTTGGGTAAGGTTTCTCCTAGGATCAAGTCTATGTTGTGACTTATGTCTCTGATTGGGGGCAACTCACTTGGTAAGTCTTTGGTGACAATGTCCTTATACTAGTCAAGTAGGTCTACAACTTCCTTAGGGCCTACTCTTCTCAAGGGATTTATCTCTTTCTCAACCTTCTGAGGTTTTTCATCCTTAGGTAAAATGACTAGGGCATAGCAAGGAGTCTTTTCCTCTTTCAAAGTTTTTAAAAACTCTTTTTCACCAACAAACAAAAATTTAGAATCTTTTTTCTCTTCTGCAGAATCAGACAGTGGTAAGAATGTTACCTTTTCACCTTTGTATTTTATTGTGTATGTTTTCAACCTTCCATCATGGCGAGTCTCCACATTATATTGCCAGGGTCTCCCAAGTAGCAAGTAGCAGACATCCATTGGAACAATGTCACAGAGAACTTTATCTTTGTACTTCCCAAGTTGGAATTCCACCCAAGCTTTCTCTTCTATGGCAGTTTGTTTCTTCTTTGCGATCCATGACACCTTGTAAGGGTTTGGATGGGGCACCCTCCTCAATTTTAGTTTCTTTACTGCTTCTTATGACACCAAGTTGTCCGTAGACCCATTGTTAATCATCATCTTGCAAACTTTGTCTCCCACTTTGCAGGTGGTCCTGAATAGACTCTTCCTCTGAGGGGGTTCTTGATTGCTTGGAGCCTTCAACAATGTCCTTCTCATCATGAGGAATTATCCTTCCTCAGGTGGTGCGTAAGAACCATGTACATTGTCTCCTTGGTTTTCTTCTTCCCTAGCCATGTTTGCCCTTCTCTCTGCCTGATTGCTTGTCTTCCCTAGACACTTGGATGTTAAGTGCCCTAGTTGTTTACATCTGTAACACCTTGGAGGTCCTGAAATTATTCCTCCAAACCTTCCCCTTGAATATCCTCTCCTTCCTCTATAGGATCCTCTAGAACAGTTTTCTCCAGAAGAGTTCTCTTGATGGGTTTCTCTATGACTGGTTTCTCCAAAATTTCTAGGAGCTTTCCCTCTGCCACTGCTTTTCCCTCTTCCTCTACTTCCAAAGTTTCTTTGGCCTCTGCCTCTTCCACTTTTCTCTTGCCTTCTCTTGAGTTTTTCCACAATTTTTAGTGCTAATTGATAGCACTTTTGGACAGTAGTAGGGGAACAAAAACTTAGTTCATCTTGGATGTTTATCCTCAACCCTTGCATATATCTAGCAAGTTTGACACTCTCTGGTTCCACTAACTTAGATTTCATGGTAAGTTTATGGAATTCCTCAGTATAGCTTGAGATATCCATCTCCTTCTACCTTAAAATTTGTCTCTTCCTATGAAGTTGAAATTCATAGTCTTCAGGTACATAGGCTTCCTTCACCAAGGTCACCATCTTCTTCCAAGTGCTTACTGGATTCTTTTCCATATTCACCCTCTCTGTGTGAGTGAAGTTCCACCAAGTTAGGGCGGATCCCTTCAACTTGGACTTTTATATCCTAACCTTTTGATGCTCTGGTATCTCCTCACATTCAAAGAAACTAGTGAGTGCATCAATCCAATCTATTACTTGCTCTAGATCCATCTTCCCATTATAGACAGGTAGATCAAGTTTAGTATCCATAGTCCTTCTTTCCATGGATTTCAAAGTCTTCAAGAGAAGCCTCTGTTCTGCAGGGACTTCTTCTTCATCCTCCTGCTAAGGGGTCTCTTCATCACTCCCCTCCTCTTCAACTCCAGATTTTCCACCACTCCCTCTCTTGACTTGTTCCTTGAGTCTTTCCATTTCCTGTCTCATCAACTTCCTCTCCACATCATGTTCCTTCACTACTCTCAACAATTCTGCATTTGACATCCTATTAGGAAGTTCACTTTCTTCACCACCATCTGCCACGGTTGCAACTTGTCTTCTTCCAAAGATCTACTAATTTCTCTGATACCACTTGGATAAGAGACCCAAACTGTGTCAAAATAATTCAATAGGGATCTACAATACCCCCTACTCCCACACAATCTAGGGCTCTACCAAAGAGTTCCCAAAACCCACAATGACAAGACTAGATCTTCCACCCAATATTCAACACCCTTAAGGACACAATATGACACAACTAGAACCAACTGATCCAGGGATGGAACAAGGGTTCTATCAATGCTAGACATCAATTTTAGATGTAATGAAACACAAATCCCACACAAAGATATCTCTGAAACCCAATTTAGGCACCTAATCCTATAGAGGGTTACAAGGAGAAAATGTGGATTCTTAAAGGCAAATTACTTGGAACTCCACCACAGAAAGTATTGATCACCCTCAAACTCTTCAATACATTCACCAACAACACCCTCCAAGTTAGGGATTTTGACCAATCCTCTAACTCCTGTTGTCCTCAATTCTCTCCTAGCCCTAATAGGGATATTAGGCCACTTTTACAAAGAAAGTTTTTGAATTTCAATTCAATTTCCAATCCCTCCAATTGGAACACTTTCAGGATCAAACAAAACTTCTAAATCCAAGGATTTAGACTTCCATTCCACCCTTGGGACGAGTTGTGCCTTAAAAACCCAATTCTGGACAGTCACATCTAGATGCCTGTCCAGAGGGTTTAATCATTTCTCCCTCCATCGACTCCCTCCTGATCTAAGACCTAAAAATTATTCAAGAACATCCTCCCTCCTTTCTCTCCACCAAGGCTTAGAATTTTTCCATGGCGGAGTCTCTGGGAAAGAGGGATTTTGTCTCGAAACCCTAGTTAGGGCCTTCCTACGACCAGTGAGAAATCAAAATTGAATAACTTTCGATCCCCTGCACTTCAAACCTTAAAACCACTTGTAACCTTCAACTAAGACACTAGAAAAAATTTTCCAATCCTTCAATGGTGCGTTGGGATCCATACAGGTCCGCACAACTTAGAAAAATAGTTGGAAATATAGAAAAAACTGTTGAATTTTATTGATTTCAATGTCAAAACTTTACAATCGATTCACTCCAACCATGGAGTAAGGTTTTCCAAACTTTTAATACATTTACCAAGCAGTTCCAACCAAAAAAAATGGTTGTGAATGTTTGGATTCAAAGGTTGCATCTTTTGACAAGAAGTTGCATTATGCAACATTGACAATTTTGACAACTTTTAACAAAAGTTGTCAAATGTGACTAAACTTGCAAAGTTTTGTGTTTTGAATCCATAGGGGACCTTAGAAGGATTAAAATAACATTTCTACCCCTCCTTAGGTTCCCTATAATATTCTATCCTAATCTACCCAATATTGTCCAAATTGACTAAGGTAGACAACTAGGTTTATAACATCACCTAGTGTCCCCTTGTCTTACAATTGAGGACTTATTGATGACATTGGATCCAAGATACAACCAATACCCTAACCATTTGTATTTGGGTCCACTAATGTTATTGAAGTGGATGAACTTGAGGGTGCTCTTGCACCACCATTCCTCCTACACAAGGGGTTGAGGAATCCCATAAAATGAAAGATGGACGCAAAGCAGGCATGGCTGCTAGTTGTGGACTATGTACATGATTGGGGCCTGGAAGTTGCGGTTGGATTACCCAGGAGCCAAATGAATCTGGAGTTGTTTCAACTCAAAATAGTGGATCTATGGTTGAATATGGGCATTCATAGGAGGGACCAATGAAGAGGTGAACCTGGCCATGGTTGTGGACAAGGATGAAGACAGGGGCGTGGTCACGGTCAAGTAGGAGATGCTCATAGGAGAGGTCAAAAAAATGGTGGACGTGGAGTTGCATCTGGCTTGGGTTGTGGATAGGGAAGATGGGCACGACGCACCCAGAGGAAGGAAATACAAACATTGCATGAGCCACAAGTTTTTGCTACGTCTGGTGAAGGCTTGGAGGTTGCGTCCACTAGTGATACCCATCACTAGCCTTTGGTTCCTGGTTTCTTTCAACAAGATTTTTATTTTGTATATCAATTTGGACACTCGGCCTATTCATAAGCATAAAACAATTTTGTAGATTTCTGGTATTTTTGTTGTTGATGGGTAGGGGACAAAGATTTTATAAGGTATTTTGATCTATTGTCATGATCAAAATTGTACATGTCGATGTAGGTAGTCTAGTTTTTGGTTATTTGGGGTCTCTAGAAGAAATGCATGATTCTATGTTCTGATGATAGCTGAAGATGATTCAATACTATAATAATTTTTTGAATCAATACAAATATAATATTTTACTAACCAAATATATATATATATATATATATATATATATATATATATAGAGAGAGAGAGAGAGAGAGAGAGAGAGAGAGAGTATTTCATCATTCTTTAAAGTTGTATAATAAATTATGTTTAGACTTTTATAAATTACAAATATTGTTCAATACAACAAAATTGTTTATTCATATACCGTCTAATCTAAATTTTTCTAAAGATTTGTCCATGGTTGTGATTACTCAATGTTTCCCTTGCTACCACTTCATTGACTACCACTACTACACTAAATTATTATCTCAATTCAAACCCCAATATCTAAATTTTAATCCTACAAAAACCATTATACAATAGAAGCAACATCTTAAAACCACTTAAGAACTTTTATATTTGCATCATCCTCTAGGTGTGTTCACTCTTGTAATTCTATTGTACCCATACAACATTGGTTATATTGGTCATATTTCATGCCACAATTAAGTTTTTTTCTTTTTGGTGAGTCAAATTTTAGTCCTTTTTTCCTTGTATTTATCAATGTAGTCATTATTGAGGTAAACTAACACTTTTGTAGTGCTTACAATAGGAGTGTTCTAAGTGCATTAGACAAGGCTAATATACAAATTTGAATATGAGGAGAGGTTGTAAAGTGTAGAGAAGAGAAAATGACCTTTAGAGATTTTGGAATTCTAAAGAATACAAATTGTCAAATTGTCTAAAGGAAGAGAATGTTGTATCTAAGGGACAAAATAATTTAAAACTATCTTTGAGAAGCTGCAATGTGTTTTTAAGGCTCATCTATTAGGAATGGAGGCAAGTAGAAAAAATACAAAAACATCTAATCATCGACAGTCTTAAAATTAAAACTATTGTTCCTTATGAGATCTTATTGACAGAAAAAGACATCTTCCCTTTAGAGGCTTCGACAATGGTTTGGTTGTTAAGAATGTTAGACTTATTGAGTTGTTCCTAGCATTGATTTTCATTGATTTCAAAACCTCCATACCAACACTCTGGCGGTATCAGTCGATTGTTGACAGTTTTGATTATGTAGATGTTGGTTGTTAGTTATGCAACAAGAATTTTGGTTATACGTAGAATAGGTTCAGTATCAACATTTTTGGTTTTCCTAGTGTTTCTTGGCAAGTGTACAATGTTCTATTTATGGCTCATATATTTTAGTGCACTTGTATGATTTCGGTGTTCATTTGTATCAATTTTTGGCAATTGCAATGGTTATAATTCTTATACAAGTATCTAGACAGTAGTGCAGTTCACTAGATGTTTTTGGTATATAGGCTACAACATATCATGTAGATTCTTCTATGGGTGGTTTCTAGTTACTCCATGTTTCATCTTTTGCTCTTGGTTGTGGTAGCTCTTGAAAATGTAATATGCATTGTAATATCTTAAATATGATCTATCTATGGGTCATAGTGTATCATTTGGATAAATTTTTTGAAGTGTTTCCAAGATTAAGGATTGATGCTATGCAGTAAATATATTTGTAATATTTTTTGTTTGGGTCCATCATACACGTTTGGTGTGGGCCGACAGATGTATGAACAAATACCTATATAAATAAAGGAGAAATTTTGTATCTAAATGTGTGTGTGTGTGTGTAGTGGATGTGGTGAAAAGTATAGTGCAAACTTGTGACAGTGGTGTATGTGAGTAGTAATATTTGAGGCAAAAATTTGAAGATCTATATAGAGCTTACATATCGATATCAGTGGATTGAGTTGTTGATGATCTACCGGTGGTTGTGGTGACAGAGATTAATTTTTGAATTGTTCATGCATAGTCAGATGTAATTCATTCAGTTCATATTTTGTTATATCAATTTTGATATCTAATTGTATAAGGGTAGTTAGCCCGACTAGTAGTGAGTCGAAAAACAATGAGCCAACCTGTAGTGAGCACAACTAACAGTGAGCCTTTGTAAAAATCACCTTAACCAGTGTCACCCTAACAAGTGTTTTTATTTCATGAGAATTATTTATTTTGTGGGTTTTCCCAGTTTGGGTTTTCCACATAAATTTTGGTGTTCTCTGGGTCGATGTTCCTATGTTTTTCGTGTTTACATTTTCTATGGATGTTCAAGTTCTTAACTAGTAGATCAAAAGTCATTATTTTTGTTGTCTAACTATTTACCAACAAAGAAAAAGAGGTTTTATATATTGTGTGGGAATAGCTTATTCACCCCTCATCTCAGTTATTCAGCCTATTCACCAATTTGTTATCAAAGCTTGGTCCCTTGTAGATAGAGCTTAACCGCTTGAGGGAGATCTTGGTTGTTTGAACAAATGGAAGGAGGGTTCTACACAAAAGAAGATTGGAAAATCATGATGAGTGGCATTGAAGGTACTAAATCAGTAAATGAGGAGCTGAAAGAGAACCTAAAAGAGGAAAATAATTGTATTGCAAATCTAAGAGATTAAATTAGGAAGTTCAAAGAAAGACATAATGAAGTTAATTAAGAATCGAAGGAATCAAAAGATGGAATTGTAGATCTGGAAAGGGAATTGAGAGAATTAAAAGAATCAAAGGACAATGGTATATATTTGGATCAAGAACTAAAAGAGAAGATAGTTGATCTTGAGAAGAAGATAAATGAAAGAGGTCGAAGGGAAGATTGTACCAAAGGTGGATTGAAATACAAGTCAAAAAATGTTTGGTTAGCAAGAATTGAACTGGAAATGACAATAGAAGAATGGAAAGAGTTTGAAGAAAATCTCAAGTAAATCATCAGGAAAAGTTCAGAAAAATGAGAAGATGGAATTAGAATTGAAGAAGTTAAGGTTAGAGGCAAAGGCATGTAAAAGCAGTACTATCTTAGATCAATTACTATCTGTTTAGAAAGGGCACAAGTATAAATAAGATCTAGGGTTTATAGAGAATATGGGAATATTTCATCATTATGTAAAGTTGTACAATAAATTATGTTCAGACTTTTATAACTAATAAATATTGTTCAATACACCAAAATTATTTATTCATAAACCATCTAATCTAAATTTTTCTAATGACTTGTCCATGGTTGTGATTACTCAATGTTTCCCTCACTACCACTACTATACTAAATTATTATCTCAATTCAAATCCAATACAAAAACCCTTATACAATAGTAGCAACATCTTAAAAACACTTAAGAACTTTTATATTTGGGTCATCCTCTAGGTGTGTTCACTCTTCTAATTCTATTGTACCCATACAATATTGTTTATATTGGTCATATTTCATGCCATAATTAAGTGTTTTCTTGTTGGTGAGTCAAATTTTAGTCCTTTGTTCCTTGTATTTATCAATGTAGTCATTATTGGTGTAAACTAACACTTTTGTAATGCTTACAATAGGAGTGTTCTAAGTGCATTAAACAAGGCTAATAAAAAAATTTGAATATGAGGGGTTGTAAAGTGTGGAGAAGAGAAAATGAACTTTAGAGCTTTTGGAATTCTAAAGTATACAAATTGTATAAATGGTCTAAAGGAAGAGAATGTTGTATCTAAGGGCCAAAATCATTAAAAACTATCTTTGAGAAGCTTCAATGCATTTTTAAGGCTCATCTATTAGGAATGGAGGAAAGTATAAACAATCCAAAAGAATCTAATCATCGACAATCTTAAAATTAAATCTATTTCCCTTATGAGATCTTATTGGCAGAAATAGACATCTTCCCTTTGGAGGCTTTGGCAACGGTTTGGTTATTAAGCATGTTAGACTTATTGAGTAGTTGCTAGCGTTGAATTTCATTGATGTCAAAACCTCCATACCGACACTTTGGTGGCATCGGTCGGTTGTAAGTAGTTTTTTTTATGTACTTGTTGGTTGTCATTTATGCAACAAGAATTTTGGTTGTGCATAGAATAGGTTAAATATGAAGATTTTTGGTATTCCTTGTGTTTCTTGGCAAGTGTACAATATTTTATTTATGGCTCATATATTTTGGTCCACTTGTATGATTTCAATGTTCAGTTGTATCAATTTTTGGTGATTGTGATGGTCACAATGCTTCTATAGGTATGTGGAAAGTAGTACAATTCATCATATGTTTTTGGTATATATGCTACAAAGTATCATGAAGATTCTTCTATCGGTGGTTTTTGGTTACTCCATGTTTCATGTTTTGGTCTTGGTTGTGGTAGCTCTTGAAAATGTAATATGTATTGTAAAATATTAAGTATGACCTATCCGTGGGTCTTAGTGTAGTGCGTGGATAAATATTCTTAAGTGTGTTCTAGATTTAGGATCGATGTTATGCATTAAATATATTTGTAATATCTTTTATTTTGGGGCCATCATAAACTTTTAGTGTGGGACGACAGATGTATGAACAAATACCAATATAAATAAAGGGGAACTTTTGTATTTGCGTGAGTGTGTGTAGTGGATGTGGTGAAAAGTATAGTGCAAACTTGTGGTAGTAGTGTATGTGAGCAATAATATATGAGGCGTCAAATTGATGATCTATACAGAGCTTACATACCGATAGCAGTGGAACATGTTTTTGATGATCTATTGGTCGTTGTGGTGACAAAGCTAAATTGTTGAACTATTCATGCATAGTCATATGAAATTCATTTCGTTCACATTTTGTTGTATCAATTTTGATATCTAATTATATAAGGGTATTTATCCTGAATACTGACAGTGAGCCAACCTGTAGTGAGCACAACCAACAATGAGCCTTTGTAAAATTTACCTTAATAGGTGTCACCCTAACATGTGTTTTCATTTCATAACAATTAGCTTCTCTGTGGTTTTTCCCAGTTTGGGTTTTCCACGTAAATCTTTGTGTTCTCTGTGTCAATGTTCCTATATTTTCATGTTTACATTTTCTGTGGATGTTCAAGTTCTTAATTGATACATCATAAGTTGTTATTGTTGTTGTTTAACTATTTAGTGACAGAGAAAAAAATGTGTATGTTGTAGGGGAATAATTGATTCATCCCTCATCTCAGTTATTTAGCATGTTTAACAATTGGTATTAGAGCTTTCCCTTGTAGATAGAGCTTAACCACTTGAGGGAGATCTTGGTTGTTTGAACAGATGGAGGGAGGATTCTAAACAAAAGAAGATTGGAAAATCATGATGTTTGACATTGAAGGTACTGAATCAGTAAATGAAGAGATGAAAGAGAACCTAAAAGAGGCAAATACGTGCATTTCAAAGCTAAGAGATCAGATCAAGAAGTTCAAAGAAAGATACAAGGAAGTTAGTCAAGAATTGAAGGAATCAAAGGATAGAATTGCAAATCTGGAACAAGAATTGAGAGAACTAAAAGAATCAAAGGACAATGGTATAGATATAGATCAAGAACTAAAAGAGGAGATAATTGATATTGAGAAGAAGATAAATGCAAGAGGTTGAAGGGAATATTGCATCAAAGGTGGATTGAAATACAAGTCAAAAAAATTTTGGTTAACAGGAATTGAATTGGAAATGACAATGGAAGAGTGGAAAGAGATTGAAGAAAATCTCAAGGAAAATATCAGGAAAAGTTCAGAACAAAATGAGAAGATAAAATTAGAATTGAAGAAGCTAATATTAGAGGCAAAGTCATGTGAAACTAGTACTATATATTCAGAAATGACACAAGGGTAAAAAAAGGTCTAGGGTTTACCGGTGAATGCTCAAATCAGAATGACAAAGAAAAAGAAAAGATAACTGAAGATGATGCAAAGATTGAAGTAACAAGTGAGGTCAGAAACCAGAATACATCTACATGAAGGACTCTTGTAAGACAACTGGATTCTCAAAGGTATTTATCTTTTAATGGTTGTTGTTATGTTTGCAAGAATTTTGGTCATAAGGCAGTTGATTGTATGATGAGGAAGAAACAAAAGCTCAAATGTTTTAACTGTCATAAGATTGGTCATAAAGAAAGTCAGTACAAGAGTCAAGTTTCAAATCAGGAAGGGTTGAATTCAATAAACAATGTTTTTCATGGAAGCTGCTATGTGTGTCACAATTTTGGTCACAAGGAAAGTCGGTGCAAATCTAAGGTTCAATCAGTGAGATCTAGTAAAAAGAATGCCACATGTTTCAAGTGTGGATAGATTGGTCATTATGCTAAATCATGTAGATTTGGCAATGCTTCGATTAATACTTGAAATGATAATCATGTTGCAGGATCTAGTGGAGCTCACAAACATAATACATAATAGAGGATGAAGTCAGATGGTGTGAAAACCTCGGTGGTACCAGATCCTAGTACTAGCTCTATCGACAACTAAATTGAATTCTTGGGCTTAAGGGGAGTATTCAATATGCCAAATCATACACTCCCTGTCCCTGAGGTGATACAGAGTGGAAGCATCATCTCCTTGGTATGAATGGATAAATAATTAATGTAGTTAATGATTGATTGATGTGATGTGCACAAAGTGGCTGAGTTGCATTAGTGATATTCAATTTTTGGTAGGAAAAAATAATTATGTTGTTTCGTGGATTCAAAGGTATAATTTTTGAAACATTTGGTACTATAGCACGAAGAAAACTTGTGAATTTGTAGAGAAATTAAGCGAAAAAATTTGTGAAGAGATTCGTATCGATGCAAAGAGAAGTGTGAAAAAATAAATTCAACTGAAGGAGTTTGATCATAGTTATATCAAGAAATTAGAGTTTGGATTGCCTATGGAAAATGTGTAGAGAATTAGAAATATTAGACTCAAAATTGGGGAGAATTATCAGGGTGTGATGATAGTGAGTTCATCATGTTCATGTTAAGATGATTTCATGGAGAAAACTTAGTGTTGGACAAACCATATGTGGTATCGAAGGAAATAATTGATTTGTGTAGCATTGGCGAATTACCTAGAAATAAATCTATTAGTTATCAGGAGGATGAAAATCTTACAAAAATTAGTCAAGATCAGTGCACATTCCTTATAGACACCATTGAAGATCCAATTTTAAGTTATGTAACCTATAGTATTTCCTACAAGATCCAGTTTTGGAATTGTGAGGTTTCTACTTCTACTTTGGCCGTGTATATTTGATGCAATATTGTGAAGGAAATGTACAAATAGATTTGTGTAAAATGTTGCAGGACAATTTTCTTGAGAATGTAAAAATGTTGGTTGAAAGTGTATATGCATTTAAATTTGGTTTTTTGTTGATGTGATTGATGTTATACTTTATGAAATTGTTACTGAATGATGAGAAATTTGAGTGGAGGACCATCATTCCTAGACCGGTAAATAGATTTGTAGGTATCTGAGTTTCTTGGAGGATAGTGTGAGTGCATGCAAAACATACTTTACTACATTATAGAAGAATATTTGTTTAGGATTAGTGGTTGTTGGTGTTGTATTAGTAAAGTAAACTAAGGAAGGTCCCTCCTCAGGACAACATAAAATGGAAGTAGTTATCGGTGGTTCATTTTCTAAACCAAAAAGAATAAAGGATAGTGATAAAGATAAAGATTTTTTTACCATTTTAGAAAGTGAGCAAAAGTATGGTAAGGAAGAAAGTGTAGAAAAAGAGATGAAGGCTGAAGGAAAAGGAGATATTGAGAAAGAAATGGACGTTGAAGAGGAAGAAGGGAGGGAGAGATCTATGCCCTCTCTAGAAAAATCTGTGTATGGATTCTATTGTGGTAAGAACCTTGTTGAAAAATGATGAATACATAAAACTTGATAGTTTGTGGACCGATTTCTCATGAAAAGATAAGAGATCAGTGAAAAGATTGTTGACTATTCATTTGGTCAGTATAAGAGTTATAGTCTCTAGTGTGTATGGTATGCTACCAGCTGAGCTAGTGATGAGTGTTGAGATTGAGTTGTTGCAGTTTGAAGCAAATTACATGAGGGTGGAAAAATCCATAATGAAGAAGTGTAACAATTCATAACAGAGAATCTCAGGTGTTATCGTTGAAATGAAGAAATTTGTAAAGGAGATTAATGATACTTACAGATGTTGTCTTCAGTGGTCTATTGCAGTTGATAACTTTAGAGGTTAGTGTGAGGAAATTGAAATAGAGCTGAATGAACTTGGTACGACTTATGATGTCTTCAAGGACAGAGACAAGAAGCAAAGAATCAAAGTTGGAGAGCTTTAGATAGAGCTGCTAGTACAACAGAGATAAAGAGAGGACTTGATCAAAATGTTTTGGTTGGTCAAAGACATGGTTGAAGTCAAATTGGTACATGTTGCTTCCATCCTAACTGATTCAGAGGTGTATGAGTGGTAGATTCAGTCTTTAGACTGGATGAAGTCTTTTGAGAAACTAGTCAAAGTATGGCAATTTGTGTGCTCACATGGAGGTAGCAACTACATAGTGAAAGAATGAGATTCCAATTTTACAAGAGGTACAAAAGGTATTTTTGGTTAAGACTTTTGTATTACTCATAATTTGTTTCATTGTTTTGGCCCTTTTTCATTGTAGAAAAAAGGGGGAGAGATAAGGAGAAAATACATGTTGCATTTACTCATGGGGAGTTTTTGGAGATTTTAGAGTTTTTTTAGCTTTTCTATCAATGTCAAAGGGAGATATTGTTAGACTTATTGAGTTGTTGTTGGCATTGTTTTTCATTGATGTCAAAACCTCCATACTGACACTCTGTTGGTATTGGTCGGTTGTTGGCAATTTTGGTTATGTGCCTATTGTTTATCGGTTATACAATGGAAATTTTGGTTATGCACAAAACAATTTCAGTATGAACATTTTTGGTGTTCCTAGTGTTTCTTGGAAAGTGTACAGTGTTCTATTTATGGGTCATATATTTGGTGCATTTGTATGATTTTGATGTTCAATTGTATCAGTTTTTGGTGATTATCATGGTTACAATGCTTCTACAGGTATCTAGATAGTAGTTCAATTTATTAGATGTTTTTGGCATATAGGGTACAACATATCATGAATATTCTTCTAGCGGTGGTTTTTGGTTACTCCATGTTTCATCTTTTGGTCCTTGTTGTGGTAGCTCTTGAAAATGTAATATACATTGTAATATCTTAAGTATGACCTATCTGTGGGTCGTAGTATAGTGTGCAGATAAATGTTCTTAAGTGTGTCCTAGATTTAGGATCAATTCTATGCATTAAACATATTTATAATATATTTTTTTTTGGCTCCATCATACACATTTTGTATTACCTGACAGATTTATGAACAAATACCTATATAAATAAAGGACAACTTTTGTATTCGAGTCAGTGTGTGTGTAGTGGATGTGGTGAAAATTATAGTGTGAAATTGTGGCATTGGTGTATTTGAGTAGTAATATCCTAGGAAAAAATTTGAAGATCTATATATAGATTACATATCAATGACAATGGATCAGGTTGTTGATGATCTACTTGTGGTTGTGGTGACAAAGCTTAATTGTTGAATTGTTCATGCATAGTCAAATGCAGTTCATTTAGTTCATATTTTTGTATTAATTTTTATATCTAATTGTATAAGGGTAGTTATCTCAACTATCAATTAGCCGACCAACAGTGAGCCAACCTATAGTGAGAACAAGCAACAATGAGCCTTTGTGAAAATAAGATTAACTAGTGTCACCCTAATAGGTATTTTTATTCTTGAGAATTAAATTCTCCATGGTTTTTCCTAGTTTGAGTTTTCCACATAGATCTTGGTGTTCTCTGTGTCGGTGTTCTTGTGTTTTCATGTTTATATTTTCTATAGATTTTCAAGTTCTTAACCAATATATCATAAGTTGTTATTGTTGTTGTTTAACTATTTACCGATAGAGAAAAATATATTTTTGTATATTGTGTGGGAATAACTGATTCACCCCCTCTTAGTTATTCAGCCTATTCAACAAAGCTATCTAGAGAAAACTCAAGTATGGAAAAACATCATTGGCCTAAATTGATCATGGAGGAAAGACTAGATAGAAGAAAGAACACATGGATGAAGAAAAACAAAAAATGGATAAAAAATGGAATGTTAATGTTGTCAATCAGGATTGCACCTTTAGCTTGATGTGAAATCTAGCTATCCTATTGAAACATGAAAACTCTCCCGGGTGGTGGGTTGACCTAAAATAAAAGAAGAATCTCCGTAAGATAGGCCGGTTTGTAGATAGTGCTCATCTAAAACTAAATGTGTATGTGGGAAAGGGTAAAGGATAATATGAATACCTAAAAATTGAATGAGGTGATACACCAAATGATTTGAATGCAACTTCAATTAAATCAACATGAATTATTAAAGAAAATAATGATTCTCAATACTCAGACAATCATGCAATTACAAAAATGTTTCTAAGCTAAACTTCGAAACCAAATTAATGCCTTGCCCTTGAGAGAAGCTGCTAACAATTTTAATGCTACATCATCATGTGTAACTTGATGCAATCCACAAAGAGTAGCTATATCCTTAATATGTTCAATTGCTGAAACATGATTTTAACCATTAAAATATAACAAACCTTTTAATGTTGCTGATGGAATAACATGATGAACAACAATTTATAATGGGCTGCCAGCATTGAAAGCCACAAATGGTAGATTTTAGGCCATTTGAATTGGTGGTACTTGTTGTTGTACCACATGTGGTACAAAAGATTTATTAGATTGAATTACCTTTCGCTAATATGTTTTTAAAACTTGATGAACTAGTGTAGTACCACTTGTAGATGCTATAGCAGCAAATTGATCCCTAGGCAATTCTTCAAAAATAGGTAATTCATATCCAAAATTATTAGGAACACTTGAGTCTTCAGGAAAATTGAAATCTTCAATAATTACCTCATCACCTTCTAAAATTGCAACTTGATCCTCAAAAATGGGATTGTCAAATAATAAAAAATCAGAACCAAACAAAGAGGATCTTCCTCCTGTAGCCTGAGGTGTTCTTCCTCTTCTTGCTGATCTATTTCCTCTTCTACTGGGCTGAAAATCCTAATATACAAATCCCTCTTTGTTTTCTCTTGTTGGATTTCTTCTCATTAAAAATAACCACTAAATTTGCAACTGAATCTGCAAGAAACCTTCAAAACAGAGTCGACAGGTGATAGAAAATACCTTCAAAAAGATTGTAATACTGTTGTTCACACCAAAACAACAATACAAATATAATAATGTGAAGAACTTGGCAAAGAAATATGAAGCAGTTTGGGTACCACCAGGCGTGCCAAAAATCGTTGTCAATCAGGATTGTGCCTTTAGCTTGATGTAAAATCTAGCTATCCTGTTGGAACATTGAAACTCTCTCAGGTGGTGGGTTGTCCTAAAATGAGAGAAGATTCTCTGGAAGATAGGATGGTTCCTAGAAAGTGATCACCTAAAACTAAATGTGTATGTGGGAAAGGGTAGAAGGATAATATGAATACCTAAAAATTGAATGAGGTGATACACCAAATGATTTGAATGCAACTTCAATTAAATCAACATGAATTATTGAAGATAAGAATGATTCTCAATACTCAGACAATTATGCAATTACAAAAAAGTTTCTAAGCAAGGACTTGAAATCTTTTGATGTGAAAGGAAAACCTAGGTTTTACCAATTTTCTTCAAAAGAATAAGGACATAGACAAAGACCTGTAATTACAAGTATCTAGATTTGACAATGCAATAATGAATGTAGTTTTAATGAAGGATAAACACAACATAGAAACAAAGAACCCACAATATTGCACCTGAATCAATGAGAAGGAACCGTTGTATCTGTATAAGCAATGCTAAAAAAAAATCTCTTCTACAAAGCGTTCTTACAATTTACTCACAAGTATGCAATGTGCAAAACATGTGAGCCAAAAAGAAGACCTCAAAAATGAGGTGAAAATACAATAATATAGGCCATAGATCAGAAAGGGTCGGATGCATAAGAAAACCCCATAAAATCAGGAGTTAAACTGTTGGAAACTGAAGTGTAACTGATCCACAAACTCCTCTAAGCCATGCACAACTGAAGTGCTACTCAAAACTGCCCCAAAAGTGCTCCAAGTCCTCTAAAATCAATTCAAAATTATGGGGGTTGAATATCAGAAGAAATCCCACCAAAATAGGGAAATAACTATAGCAAAGTGAGACCAAACTGCTGGAAATGCCTTCCCAACTGGTGATAACTGAAAGATAGCTCCAAAACCACTCCACTTGGGCTCTAAAGTGTTGTAAGCAGGCCATAAGTGCTCAAAAAATGATAGTGAACATAACTCCTCTCCTTAAAATGAGCATGAGATAGGCAGTCAATTGATGGTCAACCCCTAGAAAAGCATGACACAACTAAGGCAAACCCTAAAAAACAACCTCCTAAATGCACTTAGAATAATTAATAACTATTGCCTTATAATTATGACAAATTAGTATTATTATCCACAACATGTGCAAAAATAAAAAACTCCCTAGGACTTAAATTATTTATTTATTAAATACTAATTAATTATATCTCAATATATTTAATTTTTAATGAAAAAATAACTATTCACTAAAAATTAGATGTACTAAGATATAATCGATTAATAATTAATAAATAAATAAATTCATTTATGTTTATAATAACGATCACATTTTAATATATTTTATTTTTTAATGAAATAGTTATTTTTTCATTTAAAATCAAATATATAAAAATATGACCATTATTATAAAAGTAACAAAAACAAAAAGCCAAAACTTTAAAAGACTTGAGATTCATATTTTAATTAAAAATAATATTTAAAAAATTCAAGATCCGTAACTGTAATGAATATTTTATTAAAAATATTCATCGAATTATGAATTTTAAAAATAAATATTGTTTTAAGCTTAAGTATAAATCCTAAATCAAATCTAGCTTAAATAAGAACCATATTTTTATTGAATTTGGCAGTATTATTTAATAAATATTATTAATAAAATATATATTAACTAAATTATAATCCCAAACCTAATCAAAACATGGTATTTATCTAAACTAGATTTGACCTAAAGCCTTAAAAAATAAAAAACAAAACGAAAACCTATATCTCCTAAGGCTTCGAACTAGACCCCAAACCGTGGGTAACAAAGATGAGACAAAAGCTAAAAGGATACAACTCTTAACCCACGGTTTTACTAAATGAAAGAAAACCCTAAATCAGCCAGTGTTTCACTTTTCCCTTACTTTTTTGTCGTTGCGCTTGAGCGTCGCCATGGGGATATAGGGTTTTGGAACTTTGACTCTGCTACTGCCACAATGGTTGTCGCTCCCTTCTTGGCTCTCTGCGTTTTTGATGTAAGAAGCATGCTACTCTCCTTACGCTGCATTGTCCTCCTGAGGGTTTTGGAATGGATGAACTAGAAGAACTGGGAGATTCTTTTCAAAATTTGAATCTTTTTGTAGAGATTGTGAAGCCCTCAACTTCAAATTACGACCCTTTAATGGTGAGTATCTTCTTCATGAGGAATCACTCATTTCTCTATGCTCTTGTAATCTTCCATGACCATGAGATTCTGACTTCTTGGCTCTAAAATATGGGCTTGGTTCTTGTATTTTCCTTGTGCTCATGCTATTATTTGGTGTATCCTTCTTGGCTTTTAAACGTAGCTGCTCTATTTCTAGAATGTATTTGCAGTTTTTAATGGAGAAAACATGTTTGTTGCCTTTCTTTGCAACTCACAGATTTCATTGGTAACTTTAATACTTCTTTTTTCTTTTCTTCTAAAAAACAATTTGTGTATGGTTTCTTTCCTTCTTACAAAGAACAATGTACTTCTTGCGCAAGAATTTCCTCCCTTGTAACCTTGAAACCATCATTCAATTTGTTTAAGAGCACAAACTTCCTCTCTGTAATAAATATTTGTTCTTTATGAATAAACGAGGGATCTTTTGTATTGTTCTATATCTGAAACTCTGTCATGGAACCCTTCCGTGAATGATTGAAAGTTTCATTGAATTTCTATCTCTCACACAAAACTTATGCTGCTACAACCGTGTCCTTCATAGGCGTGTTTATCACCATGACTTCTCCCGGTTATAGATATACTCATACCCACCTTATGAAAACTTCTGAGACCCAATTTCATGGGTCATACCTTTTGAGGACCAACTTCCTTTATGAAACCCTACGATTTGGAAGCATCCGACAGGTTGTGAACTATTCATGCATTTTTGAAGAAATAAGCTTCTTTCTTTGTAAATACACCTCTTATGCATCTTTCTGGTCTTGTTGTTCATAATAGTAAGCTTCACAATATTTAGTATGCTTGTTTTTCCTCCACACTTTATGTTGATTACAGTCCATTGCTTATTTTTTTAGAATGTAATAGCAAATGCAAATCTGTGAATGCTCATAATAAGTATTTGTGCTAGTATTAGATGACCTGCATGAACATGAACACTTACATTCTTTTTTAACATACTGTTGATAATTGCTAACATGAATCATCATGAATTGCATCACATATCTGTACTGCGGAATCTAAACTTTTTATAGCCGATAGCTCATGTAGCTTTATCCTTATCTATAACTGTAGTTCTTTAGCTGATACTTCTTGGATACATCTCTTTATATTACACATTTCTTGAATGAATTCAGTTCCCTTTATTTCCTTTTTTGAACTGGAGCTTGTTGATTGATGTTTTCTGAGTAATTAATATTGATACAAGGCTAATCTGAAATATGAATCTAATGCTTTGATATTTTTTTTGGTCTTGGGCTGCATGAAAGATATACATTACTGTTGCTTTTATGTACCTGATCCAGCATGTAAATAAATATTTGCTCTTCTTTATTTATTCTGTAACAACATATGTTCGAAGTGTATCAACGATGAATCTGTTGTTATGTAGCATAACAACAGTTGATCTATGTTTAATCATTAACTTGTTCATGTGCAATCATATACACTCCCATGGTAAAAAAAAACTTGTTTCTCATGCACATATGCACCTGATACATTACTTTATTTTCATGGACATCAAACACCCAAAACTTATTTGCAATGGAAACTGAAAATTGAAAAGCTTGTCATCCCTAATGTTGAACTAAATTTTGTGATGTTTCTCTTCTATTAACACTAAACTTGTACATTGTTTATGATTACTTTGTTTGAGTGACTACTCATGCTTTGCTCTGTTTTCCATATTTAGCTATTGAATTAGATACAAGATGATGCTCAAACAACATGATTCCATTTATATACACTGTCTTAAAATATTTTAGCCTTTTTCTTTTTAAGAACTGGAACTTGCTGATTTTATTAATCTCTGGATAGTTTCTCCATTTTTTAGAGGTGACCACAATGTGTTTTATTTCTCAAGCTATTTCATGCGACCAATTGGTATAACATCATGCTTCTTTAAAACAGAACCTCAAACACTTAATGATTTATGTCTCAGAACAATCATGCTTTTCATGACTATTTGGAATGAATGCATTCCTTACTCCTTGCATCAATATGGTGATGTTATAAATGATTCATTATTTTCTTATGAGACCTCTCAGTCTCCATTAAAGCATGATCCTTGATAAGATGTAGGTTTTATCCAACCCCTAAAAAAGTTTCACTAATTTCTTCATATTATTACCATTTTGTAGCACTCTTTTACTGAATATCACTATATGATATTTCCCTAGTGTCGCTATTTCATTTTCTTACCAGCACTCTATACTCTTAATGAATAGTTGATTCTAACTTATTCTAGTTCAAATGCTATTATAAAATTTTGTCATGGACTGTGTTTTATCATTTCTTTTCTCCTCTCCTAGCAATTATTATACATGCTTAAAAAGATATGAAGCTTCTGATACATCTTGCTATTATATCTTCAAGTTTTACAATCAACATTGACTTTACTGCATACATATTTGAACTCATTATGATTTATGGAAATAGTTGCATTATCATGTACATATGTTTCTCTATGAGTTTAGATATGTATTCTGAAAATGCTACAACATGCATCTCTTCAATTGATTCATTATTCTTTCATTTGTAGCTCTCTTTTTATTGACTGTTTTCAAAACTTGCAAATGCTGTTACTATCATTATGTCTTTTATCCTTACAAATCAACATCATCATAATCATGTATTTACTCTAAAGCTTCAAAACAACTCTGAGATAAATACATACCTCCGTGCTTCTTGGAATGGCACTCCCTCGTGTATTTATTGGCCTTGTTGCAACAACCTTCCTTAATGCTTTTAATGTGCTCTTTCTATTCAAGAACTTTATATTTCACTTTAATTATGTAGCTAGGCCAAAAATTATCTATCTCTATGTCAATATGATTCTTCTTTAGCCAGTATACCCTTTTGAATACTTGTTGTATCTTTTCCTTCTTAGTAGTATCTTCTTTTACTAATCCCTCCTGTAACAATCTTGTAACAATACAACCTCTTGTAGCAACTCAGAAAACTTTGAAATGAATTGAAAATATTCTGTAGCATTGTATGATTGATTTATTGGGCTAAAAGGTTTCATGAAAAAGGTCATGTCCCTTTAGCAGCCAGTCTTCTGCAACTCCACGATTAGATTTAAAGGTTTCATACCTTTAATGTATGTTTTTTTAATCAGGATTGCGCCTATAGCTGGATGCAGAATCTAGCCATCCTTTTGGAACATGGAAACATTCTCCTTGGTGGATGAGAGAATGAATCTCCGGGTTCTAGGATGGTTCCTATTAGATTTGGGATATCACCTAATGCTGACTTTATGGTTTTGGGAAAAGAGAGAAGGATAACTGAAAAAAGAAAACTAAATAAGAAAGGTGATACACCAAAGATGGATGCAAATTTATCAGAATTGCAAGATTGTACCTATAAAACACACATTACTAAGTTCTGCAATAGTTTTCACTTCTTAATACCTAGGATGACCAAGAGCTTACTATTAGGGTTTGATACCACTAATGGTGAAGATCTGATCAACAAACAGGTACTTTCTGCAAAAGGCTGATTCTTTATAACTCTAGAATAGGAATTTGAGCAATTCACTAATCTATATTTAAAAGAGAAGAAACACTTAAATGTAGAAATTTAGAAGGATATATAGCAAAACTTAGAAAATATGTATGAATAGCAAGGCCAGCTTTATCATCTCCAAAATATACAAAATGGTTACAAAACACTAAGGAAATGGGAAAAGGAACAATATGTTCACTAATACCTCCAAAATCCCCAAATTCTGAACTCCTAATAAAAAATAAGTTAAGTTATATAGCCTACAAGGCTAATTCCAAAAATGAGATCCCCCCTAAAAAAGTGCTTCCAAACAAAAAGGTATCCCTGATTTTAAAGCATAATCCATGCCTAAAATCTAGCCCTATCACCATGACTAGTGCCCTAAATATTAGTTTTAATAAAGGATATAAATCCTTTTTACAATGTTTTAACCAATATTTATTTTATTTAATTTTGAATAAAATTCAAAATATCAAACCTACACTATCTAACTTAAAGAAATTAATCACTAAGTCTAAGAAGAACTAAGTGGAAGAGGGTCGACATGACCACTCTTCCTACTTTCTACAATATGTGAAAATAAAGCAGTGAGGTGGCACTTGTTTGAAATATCGAGGCCTGCAAGATTGGGACATATGCCTTAATGGAATTCAATGTTGCAGCAGTGCAGACTCCAAAAAACTCAAAGGCATCTATCATTCCTTGAGACTGGTGTTATTGTTTACTTCTCAGAGAAGAATCAGGAAGAGTTGAAACCCTAGCTTGACTTTGGAAAAATTCTCAATGAAGCTCAGTTTACTGTTAATGAAACTCTCTATCTCTGATAATCTTCATTCTGGCATGAGATTTGAACTGAGAAATACATTTTGTAGAACTTGGGTTTACTTCAGTTGATATGGAGTTTCATTTTGTCATCCTCGGCATACGATTGTTACTTCAACGTGAAACTAGGAACTCAAATTTTGTATATGCATTTTTCCCCTGAAGTTTTAAAGCCATGAATCATGGCATTTTGTATCTTGTTTATGAATCTCGGGCTTCTTGGCACGAACTAGAGTGTATATGGGTCATTGCATGTTTTAAATGGAACTCGGGTTCCATTGTTTGCAAGAATTAGCCTCCTTCATATCTTCATTCTTTTGTTTAACTGGAGTTTATGTTGTTTGCATAAACTTGAGATCTCTGTTCCTTGTGTCCATTTGTTTATCTACATGCCATAATAATGGCGCTGCATGATATTCCTTGGTTGAACTTGGGCTCCAATGTTTGTTGAAGTTGACATCTTTCATATCGGGCTTGATCTAGTATGGTTTGATGGGCTGTGAACTGGGTCTTCTCACCACCATAAGCTTGGGCTTGGTCTAGAGTGTGGATGAAAGATATGGAGATGTCTTACTTTAAGCTCGACCTCTTCTAGCCACATCTTCAAACTTATTGCCAACTCATGGTGCACAAAAAAAAATCTTTAAGCTCGAACTCTACCTCTAATCTGCAAGTTAAAAATATAAGTTATCTTATTCTGCATCTTCCTATTGAACTTGTTCTATTTCTTTTTCCCCTTTTTATGAATTTTGACCCATGTTTGAATGAGTCCGTGACTAATGCTTTCCTCTTAAGCTTTGAACGTGTAGCCGAAACTGATGCTGGTGTGTGCTAAAAATGTGTCACACTTCTATGAATCATTATATCAAATATCACTCAACAATGAGGTCTCAAATGACGACTCATAGCTCTCTATTCATGGAGTGCAAAGGTGTGTGATGGAGGCCCTCAAATTGACCTAGTTTGTGCTCTTGCAAGGAAACCATAAAACGAAAGATTCTATATGATAATGCATGATTTTGTCCATATGATAATAGAATTAATCTATATGATAACAATGCATGATCATTCTATGAAAGGAAATACGAATGCAAAATTAATCTATAAAAAAAATATGAGTTTAATCTAAAATGCGAATGCAAAATTAATCTAAATGAATTGCCATGAATGCATGAGAGAAGAAGACAAGAAGAGAGAAGTTGCAATATCCAAGCTCAAGTGCTCAAATTCTCCTCCAAAATTGCTTTCCAAACCTGCAACATAACAATAAACTAAAGAATGTGTGTGTTTTTTTATTATTATGATCATGCAAATGAGAAGGAGAGGCTTCCTTATAAAGAGCAATGGATGGTGGAGATTAAGAGGTAAAAAAATGAAAATAAAGCAATGGTAGAGATTAAATCTTGGTTGATCCATGTGCTTTAAATATTCAAAAGGCAAGATCAAAGGGCTATGATTAAGAGGCAAAAAACCCACCACTTAGGAAGATGTAGAGAAAAAATGATTTTTATTTATTTTTTTATTTGATTTATTTCCTTTTTTTATCAAAAAGAGAGCTTTAAGTGGGGATTTTATTTATTTAAAAGAGGAATTTTCTTTTAATTAAATAAGATAAGATAATTTAATTAAAAGAGGGATATTAATTAAATAAGATAAAATCATT
>MU225822.1:1469178-1509805 GCA_018584345.1 Thuja plicata | reverse complement strand
AACCTTAGGAAATATTGAAATAATTAAATTAATTACGATTTGATCAAGGAAATTGATTTGAATTGAAAATGTTGCAAAGCATTGATTCAAGAATTTGATAAATTGATTATGGTCATTTGATAAATTGGAGAATGGGGGCCCATAGTCTAGGCGAACATTTTCCCTCTTTCTTGAAGCATATACACATGATGTTTTAGTGCACAAAATAAAACCCACTTTGTTTCGTGCCCGTGAAGTACATATTTGTTCATATTTTTTACTCATAAGAACTCCTACAATAGTTTGATAGATAAATAAATAAATTTTAGGGCTCGGCTGTAGATGTTTACTGAACTTTTGAAAACTTGTAAAATGAATAACATACTCATAGCTTATGAACACACAACTTGAGCATACTTCATACACATGCTTACTTCTAAAATGCTTCTTCATTGCACAATCACTATTAGTAATTTTTTACCAGTCACTTTAATCTCTCTTTCGTTGATTCAAACACCACTGTTATACTTTGAATACCAGTGCACCATCTTTATTATTTGTTCACTATTCACTGAACCCATATACCTGAAAGAACTTACAACCTTATAAATGAATTCAAAACTCCATAACTCATATTAATTCCTTCTAATCACAATCACTGCCAGTCATTTTATTTCCATCTTAGCTGCTTTTACTAACAAATGAAAATAAACATTTTGAAATTTGAGTTCAATGCTGAAAAGTATGAACATCTTAAACCTCACTGATATATGTTACCAAGCTTGATCACAGTTCTCTTTTGTTTTGATGCTGAATATGAATCCTTGAAAGAAATGCAATAAGATATAAAAATGTTTGTTTATTGTCAATGAAGTTCGAGCACAGGCTCGTGACACTCAAGGATACATTTTCTAAACATTTTATGATACTTTATAGCACAATTCTGTAGCATTCCTTCTATAATCAGCAACAACAGTGATATTATTGAATTTTTACTTTGGAATCAGCAAAGATATATTATACCAGTCTTTAGGTAACTGCAACTTGGCATTTGATCATGACTATTCTGGAACATTTCTGGCACTTTGCTTTGATATTTCAGCTTGTTTTGCACCTTTTTCCTCTAATTGTGAAGTTGAAACCAGTCAGCTTCAAACACTGCAAAATATTCTGTTAAACCCTCAAACAACAACATTATGCACTTGTTAGATTTGTGAACATAATAAACAATTTAGTTTATGAAAATGCCAAAATGACACTCGTGAATCAACATTCAGACCATTATGTTCATTAAGTCCCTCTGTGAATACTTATGCTTTACATTCATCACTTAGATGCCATCTGTTATGACCCAACATCTTTTATAACATCATTTAGGAACATATGACATCACTGATCATTATGGTATGAAAAACTAACTGAATATATCTTTGTTGATTCCACCTTTTTCAAATGTTCATTGTTTCTTGCACATACATCACTTATAACAGCAACACTGATATTTCATTTTGTATATACCTACCGTTATAAAATGGATATCATTGCTTTCTTTTCCATAGCTTCTATTAAGAGATGATAATACTCAGAACAGTAATGAGCTAAAGCACTTATTTAGTGTCAATTGATGATTGAACCATGTGTATATGATTTTCCATCTTTGATAACAACACAATTAGATCTTTTACATATGCACTCTAATCTGTAACAACATTAGTGTCCTCTGGCTTTTTTTTAAAATTATCTTAGTGCACTGTTTCCAAAACAACATTATATGGTATCTCATGCTTTCTTTGTATATTGACAAGGTATAAAGGTACAGTGTTACCTCATTTAAATTGCAAGTCTGCTTCTTTGTTTGCTATCACATCTTTCATTTAGGAACACTCTGCATCATTTCATTTCACATGTATCTCTTATAACAACATTGCTATTACCCTGTTGTGTCTTCTTTCTCTCTCCTGAACTTATGAACTCTTGCATCCTTAATTCAGTGAGGTTCGAGCATGGGATCGTGACACTCACTGGATTTTTGCATTCCTCTTTTGCAACTTGTGAACTCTTGCATCCTTAATCTAGTTTCTCTTTCTTGCACACACCACTTACAACACATGTTAGACTAGTAGTTTCAATCAGTTAGTCAATAGGTCTATGTAAATGTTGTATGAAAATGGCATTTATGTATGTATGTTAGTTTTCTGGGTGGATTTACTAACCTAAGCTATGAATGATCTAAAAAAGGTTTCTCAGGTACAAGACCCAAGTCCCTTTGATTCAGATTTTTTTCTATTTTTATAAATAGAAACTCCTGAACAATGCAAGGTAACAACTATACGCAGTAAAAGGTTTCATAACATTATGTCCCTTTGATATTTTAGTTAGTTATTGCAGATGTGTACCTTGTTATTGCATTGATGTTTGCACAATGTATAATACTAAATTGAAAGTGTTGATAATAGTAGTATGATGTTTGTGTTTCATGCATTGCTTAGATCCAGTTGGATCTAACACCAGTTTTCTCTCATGATGCAGGTAAAAATATAAAAGAGCTAGGATGAGATAAGACAAGAGTCATGAGGACCTAGATGATACCATTTCTCAACCCCAACATGCAGAAGACCAGTTGACAACAATCATATGATAAGGCAATGCATGGGACCCCTACTCCATACTACTAGCATGCTTGTTTTTACTTTCAGTACTATATATTTTCCCAATGTTTTCAACTAAAAGATGTAACCTATAAAGGAACATTTGCTTATTACATTCATTTTGAATGTTCAATGTAATGATCAATTTATGAATTTGAAAGTTTAAATAAGATCAATACTTAGAGAACAACATTAGTGCTAACATGAATGCAATAATAAGGTATTTTGTCTTCAATATTTGAATAGTAGCTTGAATGGATGTACCTTTATGTAGGTCTTTTGTATTGTTTATAGTTGTTAGGCTGCATGTATACTTTGTCTTCTGAATTTGAACAATTCTGCAACTTAAGAAAACAACTATAAAATTCGTAATCCAATGTAAGATAACAATCAATTTATCAATTTAGTGTGGAACTAAAATGATAACATTTTCTGGCAACCTCTTAGGTGTGTTTACCTACTAAACAAAAATCATACCAGTTGCCTTTTGCTCAACCATTGGGCTAGAGTCTTCAAACTTTAGGAACAACTAAACTTCTCAAACTGACAATCAACTGAAAACTGAACCTAGAACTAAAATTTGTGTTGATCAACACTTAGAGAAAGTGAAAAACTATCCATGAATAACACCCTGTACTTCAATATTGCTATCTGAACTTATGTTTATGATGTGATACAATGGAATTTTTCCATGTATCACGTGATGGACATAATTTAGATGATGGTAAATTCTATCCAAAAATAGAAACAACAAAACAAAAGGTAGAATGAGCTTGAACAGTAACCTCAGTTGTATGGTATAGGTGTGGCCATGATGCATATGATATGTGACATCAGAAATTATCCATGTCTCATGTGATGGGTATGATGTCCATGCATATATAATGAAATTGATCTTGCTATTTCTGTTCATCCTGCCTTCAAAACTGAAAAATAAACTAACTGCAAAACAACTTCTCTTCCCACCTTGATCCAGTTATTGAGATATGCATTATTCATAATCAGGAATCCTAATAGATTTTTGATTATGCATGGTGTGTATCTTCTTAATTCAACCATTGTGAGAATAGGAGTACCATCTGCAACTAACTGAAAGAAAACTAACTATGTGCAAATCACTTATTCACACCAAACTAACCTCAAAAGAAATGCTTGAGGTGGATCCCATTAACTGGGATTGCTAACTCTTCTCCTTCAAGTGTAGACAAATGGAAAGCATTGTGTGACGTGCTGGCTGTTATAACATATGGACCAGCCCATAGAGCATCAAATTTCATATTCTTTCCTGGTTTTCTTTTTAATTCATCTCATTTTAGCACAATATCTCCCAGTTGGAAATTCTTGGGAGATGCCTTCTTATCAAATGATCTCTTCATTTGAGCTTGATGAAGCTCAATTTTCTGTAATGCATCTCTCCTTTTCTCCTCTAACTCATTTAGCTAAGCCAACCTTGCTACCATAGGTTTGTCATCAATCGTGTCCAGCTGATGCATGAAATCAAATGCTGGAAACTCAATTGAAATGGGTAATCTAGCTTCCTTACCATAAACCAGTATGTAAGGATACATTCTAGTTGACCTCTTTGGAGTTATTTTATCAGCTTAAAGTGCTGATTTCAACTTCTCATGCCAAGAATGATGGTTACCTTTTATGGTCCTTTTTATGATCCAAACCAGGTTCTTGTTGGTGGATTCGGCTTTCCCATTACCTTGTGGGTAATAATTTGATGATGTATTTAGGTACAATCCTTTGTTAAAATCCCATTCAACAACTTGATTTCCTATAAATGCAAGTGCATTACCAAAAATGATGGAATTTGGTACTCCAAATCTGCAAACCAAATCTTCATAGAAGTTCAAAACAACTGTTTCATTTGCCTCTTTTAGAGCAACTGCTTCTATCCACTTTGTAAAATAATCAGTGGCTATGAGTACCCACTTATGACCTACACTTGAAGGCGGGTTAATAACACCAATAAAATAAAGATCCCATTTCATAGATGGTTGGTCAACTTGAATTGGCTGTAAAAGCAACACTGCTAATTTCTCTTTCCAGCAAACATTGCACACCGTTTGCACTTCCTTACCCGGGCATGTGAATCCTTAAACATACTTGGCCAATAATAGTCTGCTTTCATCACCTTAAGAGTAGTAGCTCTTGGTGAGAAATGGCCTCTAGATGGCCCTTTATGGAACTCATGCAGAATATGATCAATATGATCTGGTTTAATGCATCTTAATAGAACACCTTGCAAATCCTTTTTAAACATAATATTATTCAGTAAACAATAAGGAATGGATTGTAATCTGAAATAAATCTATTTTGATCTTTCCAATCCTTCATGACAACGTCTTGTTTGCAAGAAGGTAGTCATATCATCTGCCCAATCATTCTGAGAATCTGGGATTGCAACTTGTTCATTGTCTTCTAAGGCCAAGACAATTTCATAATCACTTTTTAGAGTGCTATCTCCATTTCCAGCAAGCTATTCACATAAACCCTTACCTCTTACCAGCTTGGTAACTTTGATTTCAATGTCATATTCCATTGCCTTTGTGATCCAGCCAGCTCTTTTCGTGTTGAAGTCCTGATTCATCAAAAACTCCTTGATAGAAGGATGTGCAACCATTAAATTTATCTTGTTGTTAGAAAGCATATGTCTGAATTTCTTCAAATTTCTAATTACAACAAGTACATGATTCTCAACAAATGAATAATGTAGTTCATAGTCCTTTAGTCCTCGACTGAAAAAAACCATTGGCTGCTCACAACCTATGTCATTTTTTTGAACTAACATGACAACAATACTATCAACATTCTAGTATGCATACAAAATGAAATCCTTTGAAAAATCAAGATTTAACAAGGTAGGGGTAGTAGCTAATGCTTCCATAATCAATTCAAAATTGAGTTTGCCTTCTTGGGTCCATTTGAAAGTAATACTTTTCTTGAGCATGACTGTTAATGGCATTAGTAATCTTACAATATCTAGAATGAATCTCCTAACAAATTTGATTCTTCCTAAGAATCTTTGAAGACCCTTTTTATGAAGAGGAAGTGGCAAGGCAAGGATAGAACTTACTCTTTGAGGTTCAATAGTGATGCCCTCCTTTGAAACAATAAACCCCAGCAACTTTCCTTCGTGGACAAAAAATATGCTCTTTTAGGATTTAAAGAAATACCATATTCCCTACATATCTCAAAGATAATTCTCAAATGCTGAAAGTGTTATGATGCATTTTTTGAGAAAATAGTTATATCATCCAAATAAACAAGTACAAACTTGTACATTAAGTTTATGAAGGCCTTGTCCATAGCCTTCTAAAAGGTTGTACCTACATTTGATAGACCAAATGGCATTTTCTGATAAGCCATGGTTCCCCATTTGGTTGTAAATATTGTTTTGAACATATCCTCCTCCTTCACCAAAATATGGTTGTAACCAGAGAAACCATCTAGCAATGAGAACTATTTTAAACTTGAAACAACCTGTAATATTTGTTCCATGGAAGGCAATGGATGTCTATCTTTTAATGAAGCTCTATTAAGGTCACAAAAATCAACACACAATCTAATTTTTCCATTATTTTTCCTAACAGGAACCAGATTGGATACCCATGAAGTGTGTTTGATTGGAAAAATGATGTTACTCTCAATCAATTTGTTCAATTCTTTAATCATGAGGGGCTCTAACTTGAGATTTATTGGCCTTTGTTTTTGCCTAACTGGTTTGGCTCTTGGTTCTAATTCAATTGTATGCTGAGAAATATCAGGATTAAATCCTTTCAAATTTGAATAACTCCAAGCAATAATATCATGGAATTCATTACATAAGTTGACAAAGGTTTGACATTCTTCAGGTGTACATACCTTTCCAATTTTCAACACTTTATCCTTTGCAACAATAATTTCCTCATAATGCTCCTCTTTAATCTGCAAGCTAGATTTATCCTTTTTGAATTGATCATTAGTACCAAACATACAATCTAAGGTCACAAGACCTTTGGGAATATTATTTGTTCTCAGCTGAATAATCTGGTCCTCATATTGCTCCTACAATCTTTGTTGGTTTGGCTGCACAAACTCAGCCTCTTCTCTTAAAAAGTTAACAATATGCTGGCCAGATTCAAAAATTTGCCAACAATCAGCAATGTTAGGGACAACAAGTCTAACAATTACTTTGACATATTTTAGCCCCTTACTTTTGCTAATTTCTGTTGGAATATCATACTAGGCTCCAATAACAGCAAGCATGTCAGCATGTTTGTTCTGATTTTGAGGAATGGACTGCAGATTAAAGGCTTCAAAACCTTCAATTAAATCCCATACAACATGCTTGTAATTCTTTAACAAATCATTCTTAGTTTCATGACCATTCCTAACTTGATTCACAATTAATTCTGAATCACCATAAACTTGCAAACAATTAACACCTCTTTTAATGGCCGACTTCAATCTGTTTATGAGGGCTTCATATTCAACCACATTGTTTGTACAACTAAAAGTGCATCTAAAAGAAGCATAATACCTTTTATTTTCTGGTGAAACTAGCATACAACCTCCTCCTGCACCTATTTTTCTATGTGATCCATCAAAGTAAACAACTTTCAAACAACATTAGGTTGCTGTTTCAAATCTAAATCTGCATCTTTTTCCATGGCTGGAAGAAAATCAGAAATCTCATGGATAACATAGTTACCCAAACTTGGCTCCTCAATATGTTCATCTAAAATTCTTACATTGTCAGTTTCCCAACCATCTAACAACATATCAGGAAACTTACTTGTGTTTGAGCCTAAAAAACCTCAAGTATTTCCTCTTGATCAAATAACACAATTGGTGATTCATTTCCAGAACTAGCAACATACTTTTCAACACATAGTTTTGCAATTGGTTATGAGGGTATAGTAACTTAAGTACCGTACCTTGTGCAGAAAAGAATGTGGTTCCAATCTGTTGATAGATAATCTCCAATCTTAGCAGTAAATTCTCTTGACAAGCATATAAAGAAGTTAGGAAGCAAATCTATAATGTACACATCCACAGGAACTGAAAAACTAGGAGAAGCATGCAGTGTTAAATCTAAATTTCTTATAACTCCCACAGTTGTCACAGTTGTTCCATCTAACTGTACTACCCCTATTTCCAATGGCTCATACTTCAGGCCTAACTGGTCAGCAATTTTCTTAGGCATGACTGAACTAGTTGCACCAGAATCAATCATGCAGTTATGGACTAAGTGTTGTCCTATAATAACAGTTACTAAAATGGAGGTGGCTTGATCAACTTAGATGATTGTTGGGATTTATTTGTACTGGTAGAAACTAAAACCTTAGGGGTTTGTTGAGATAAAACTTCATCAAATAAGGTAAGTTTTTATAATTATTCTTGCAATAAATGTTTTTGGCCTGGAAGAGCCAAAACATCCCACATGGATAAGGGAACATTTTTTTTCTTCAAATGATCAACAATATTGAAGTTCTGAACACTAACTTTTTGCTGTTGTTTTAAAACAGTAAGCTCTTTTTCTGTTTGGATTGACTGTTCTGCTTCTTTTTGAGCTTGTACATGCTACTTTGTTTGCTGTTGATCTGTAATAAAAAGCTGTTGTACTTTATCATTTTGAGATTGATCATTTCCAGCCTTTAATTTTGACTTTGTTCCTGCTGCTATCAGTCTCCATACTTGATTGGGGTCAAAATTTATTGCTAAAAAAACATCATCTTCACCAAAATTGCCTAAAGACACATTAGGATTACCTTGCATTTGTGATTGATCATACTGTACCTCTGATTGACTATTAGCTGACTGTCCTTTCAACACATCTTGCCTTCTAGCTTCCAGTGCATGAGGGCAATCCAACCAATAATGACCATCATTGCATGTGTTGCACCATTCCACTTCTTGCACATAAATATTTTGAGGAATCAATGTCAACTCCTTGGAAGTACTTGGAGTTGCATAATTGTATGCTTGACCCGCTCTTTGATTGTAACTTCTTTGCTTTCCTTGGGCTTGCCTCGGCTGGTTTGAGCTTGAAGCTTGATTCAATGGACTATTTTGCTGGAAAGAAGTTTGTGGAGGCCTATTGTATTGGCCTTGCTACCTCTTCAGGTTTGTTATCTCATTTCCATAACTCTGTAAAGTTTTCAAAATGTTGTCACTTGTGTCCTTTAGCTCTAGAGTTCACTCTTTTATCTCTCTAATAGGAGCTGAGGCAACATGCTCCTCTGCTACAACCTGCATATTAAGTGCTGGTAATGGTGGAATAACCGCAATAGGTGGTATGACAACTAGTACAAATGGTTGAATCTCTGCACAATAAGGCATTGGTGGCCTTGGAGATAATTTTCCAGCTTGTATCAAGTTGTTTTAAGCTCTAAAAACAACATCATAAGTAACAGGTAAAGTATTACCTCCCATAGACTGTATCATAAGTGCAATATCAGGGTTAAATGCTTTCAAAAAGAAAAGAAATGCATAATCATTAGATGGTCTAATAGATCTTGGAATTTTGTCCCAAGTTCATTGAAAACAAAAGTTAAAATCAGAAATATGCTCATTGATATCTCTCTTAATAGTAGTTAACTACTCAACCAAAGAGAAATCATCCAATCTATCTTCAAACTTACTGATCAAAATAGTACCTAACTCATCCCATGTACTAATAGAGTTAACTGACAAACTTCTAAATCAGATCGACGCTTTACCCTTAAGTGAAGCTGCTAATAGTTTCAATGCTACATCATCATGAGTAACTTGATGTAATCCACATAGAGTAGAAATGTCTTTAATATGCTCAATTGCTGAAATATGATTCTCACCATTAAAATATGACAAACTTGTTAGTGTTGCTGGTGGAATATCATGATGTACAATAATTTGTAATGGGCTTCCACCATTGAAAGCCACAAATGGCAAATTTCTAGCCATCTGTATTGGTGGCACTTGTTGTTGAACTACAGGTGGTACAACAGATTTGTTAGATTGGGTTACCTTTCTTTGATATGTTTTCAATCCTGGAGTAGTAGTACCACTTGTGGATGCTACAGTAGCGAGATGATCTTTTGTTGATTCTTCAAAAATGGGTAATTTTGATCCAGAATTATCAATAACACTTAAATCTTCAGGAAAACCAAAATATTCAATTATTACCTCATGGCTTTCAGAAATGGAAGCTTGATCTTCAAAGATAGGATTTTCAAATAATGAAAAATTAGATCCCCTAAGAAAAGAGGATGATTCTCCTGCAGCCTGAGATGCTCTATTTCTCCTTGCTGATCTACCACCTCTCCTACTAGGTTGTAACTCTTGATAAATGAACCCTTCATTGTTGGCTCTTATGGGAGTCCTCATTAAAATAAGTCTACAACTGAATCTGCAGTAAAAAATTCAAAACAGAGTCACCAAGTGTTTGGTAAAATGCCTTCGCAAAGGTAGAAATACAACTATTCACACCAAAACAATAATAAGAAATAATAACTTGAAAGAAATGTGTAGCAGTTTGGGTCCCACCAGGCATGCCAAAAACTATTGTCAATCAGGATTACGCCTATAGCTGGATGCAGAATCTAGCCATTTTGTTGGAACATGGAAACATTCTACTTGGTGGATGAGACAATGAATCTCCGTATTCTAGGTCGGTTCCTATTAGATTTGGGATATCACCTAATGCCGACTTTTATGGTTTTGGGAAAAGAGAGAAGGAGAACTGAAAAAATAAAACTAAATAAGAAAGGTGATGCACCAAAGATGGATGCAGATTTATCAGAATTGCAAGACTGTACCTACAAAACACACATTACTAAGTGTGTGCTAAAAATGTGTCACACTTCTATGAATTATTATATCCAAGATTTCTCAAGAATGAGATCTCGAATGGTGACTCATAGCTCCCTAGTCATGGAGTGCAAAGGTTTGTGATGGAGGCCCTCAGATTGACCTAGTTGTGCCTATGCAAGTACACCATGAAATGAGAGATTCAATTCATGAAAATAAAATATATTATATATGATTGCAATGCATAAAAGGAAATTAATCTATATGATAACAATGCATGATTAATCTATAAAAGGAAATATGCAAGCTTAATCAATGGAATAAAATATGAATTTAATCTACATGAATATCCATGGATGCAAGAAGAAGACAAGAAGACAGAAGTCACAATATCCAAGCTTGAGTGCTCAAATTCTCCTCCAAAATTGCTCTCCAAACTTGCAGCATAACAATACATAAAAATTCTATATGAAAATGAGAAGGAGAGATTTCCTTTTATAGGAAAGTGAACGGTGGAGATTAAGAGGAAAAAAGAAATGAGCAATGGTGGAGATTAAATCTTGGTTGATCCATGTGCTCATTTAAAAAGAAAAAAGCCCACCACTTAGAAAGATGTGAAGAAAATGAGATTTTTATTTAATTTATTTCATTTTTCATCAAATAAAGTGCTTTAAGTGGGGATTTTTATTTATTTAATTAAAAGAGGGGTTTTCTTTTAATTAAATAAATTAGAAGAATTTTATTTAATTAAATGAGAGGAATTTATTTTAATTAAATAAGATGAATTTTATTTAAATAAAAGGGAGATTAAATCTTTTAATTAAATAAAAATGATCAAACCTTAAGAAATATTGAAATAATTAAATTAATTACAATTTGATCAAGGAAATTGATTTGAATTGAAAATGTTCCAAACCATTGATTCAGGAATTTGATAAATTAATAAATTGATAAATGGGGGCCCATAGTCCAGGTGACCATTTTAGGGTGCATACACTAAGTTCTGCAATAGTTTTCACTTCTTAACACCTAGGATGACCAAGAGCTTACTATTAGGGTTTGATATCACTAATGGTGAAGATCCAATCAACAAACAGGTACTTTCTACAAAAGGCTAATTCTTTATAACTCTAGAATAGGAATTTGAGCAATTCACTAATCTATATTTAATAGAGAAGAAATACTTAAATGCAGAAATTTAGAGGGATGGATAGAAAAACTCAAAAAATATGTATGAATAGCAAGGCCATCTTTATCATCTCAAAAATCAACAAAATGGTTACAAAATACAAAGGAAATGGGCAAAGGAACAATATGTTCACTAATACCTCCAAAATCTCCAAATTCCAAACCCCTACTAATAAAAAATTTAATTTATATAGCGTACAAGGCTAATACCAAAAATGAGATCCCCCCCCTAAAAAAGTGCTTCCAAACAGAAAGGTATCCCTGATTTTAAAGCATAATCCATGCCTAAAATCTATCCCTATCACCATGACTAGTGCCCTAAATACTGGTTTTAATAAAGGATATAAATCTTTTTTCAAATGTTTTAACCAATATTTATTTTATTTAATTTTGAATAAAATTCAAAATATCAAACCTGCACTATCTAACTTAAAGAAATTAATCCCTAAGTCTAAGAAGAACTAAGTGGAAGAGGGTCGACATGACCACTCTTCCCACTTTCTACAATATGTGAAAATAAAGCAGTGAGGTGGCACTTTTTTGAAATCCCAAGGCCTGCAGGATTGGGACATATGCCTTAATGACATTCAATGTTGCATCAATGCAGACTCCAAACAAATCAAAGGCATCTATCATTCCTTGAGAATGGTGTTATTGTTTACTTTTTAGAGAAGAATCAGGAAGAGTTGAAACCCTATCTCAATTCTGGAAAGATTCTCAATGAATCTCGGTTTACTATTAATGAAACTCTATGTCTTCGATGATCTTCATTCTGGCATGAGATTTGAACTGAGAACTACATTTTGTAGAACTCAGGTTTACTTCAGTTGATCTGGAGTTTCATTTTGTCTTCCTCGACATACGACTGTTTCTTCAACATGAAACTAGGAACTCGGATTTTGTATATGCATTTTTCCCCTGAAGTTTTAAAGCCATGAATCATGGCATTTTGTATATTTTTTATGAATCTCAGGCTTCTTTGCACGAACTAGAGTGTATCTGGGTCACTGCATGTTTTAAATGGAACTCGGGTTCCATTGTTTTCTAGAATCAACCTCCTTCATATCTGCATTCTTTTGTTTAATCGAAGTTTATGTTGTTTGCATAAACTTGAGCTCTCTGTTCCTTGTGTCCATTTTTTTTATCTACATACCATAATAATAGCGCTGCATGATATTCCTTGGTTGAACTTGGGCTCCAATATTTGTTGAAGTCAGCATCTTTCATATCAGGCTCAAGCTAGTATGGTTTGATGGGCTGTGAACTGGGTCTTCTCACCAATGTAAGCTTGGGCTTGGTCTCTAGTGTGGCTAAAAGATATGGAGATGTCTTACTTGAAGATCAACCTCTTCCAGCCACATCTTTAGACTTATCCCAAACTCATGGTGCACAAAAAAAACCTTTAAGCTCAGACTCTACCTCTAATCTGCAAGTTAAAAAGACAAGTTATCTTCTTCTGCATCTTCTTGTTGAACTTGTTCTATTTCTTTTTCCCCTTTTTATGAATTTTGACCCATGTTTGAATGAGACCATGACTGGTGCTTTCCTCTTAAGCTTTGAACGTGTAGCCAAAACTGATGTTGGATTTTCAGCTTGTGGGTACTTATCTTTTGAACTCCTTTTCATTATAAGTCATGGCTTGACTGTGACTGTGTCTTGGCTTTTGTTATTCTTCTTCTCTCAAATGGAAGTCGTGAATAACTCATGAGCTATGAATCTTGTAACATGAAGTTACACATGGATATAAATCAGCTTCGAGCTCAAGTTTCTCCACCTTCAATCTTGGCTTCGACTGATAAGCCTTGATCCCTTCAACCGATAGATTTCCAGCATGAAACTTGTTTATTTTACCACTTACAATGTTGGTTTTACCTCTTTGACAACACACCACAAATTATGGACCCCCTTCAGTTAACTTAGCACAGCCCAAACTGTGACTGATCTTTGAGTTTCAATTTCAAAGAACAGACACAAGTTATTTTGTAATCATATACAGATAAGTTAACTTCCCCTTTCATTTGCTTTGTATTGTTGTTGGTAGCTTTAGAACATCTTTTGTATCTCTATTTTTCCCTCTTTCTTGAAGCATATACAAATGATGTTTTAGTGCACAAAATAAAACCCACTTTGTTTCCTGCCTGTGAAGTACATCTTTGTTCATATTTTTTACTCATAAGAACTCCTACAATAGTTTGATAGATAAATAAATAAATTTTAGGGCTCGGCTATAGATGTTTACTGAACTTTTGAAAAATTATAAAATGAATAACATACTCATAGCTTATAAACTCACAGCTCGAGCATAATTCATACACATGCTTACTTCTAAAATGCTTCTTCATTGCACAATCACTATCAGTAATTTTTTACCAGTCACTTTAATCTCTCTTTCACTGATTCAAACACCACTATTATACTTTGAATACTAGTGCACCATCTTTATTATTTTTTCACTATTCACTGAACCCATATAAATGAAAGAATTTACAGCCTTATAGATGAATTCAAAACTCCATAACTCATATTAATGCCTTTTAATTACAGTCACTGCCAGTCATTTTATTTCCATCTTAGCTACTTTTACTGACAAATGAAAATAAACATTTTGAAATTTGAATTCAATGCTAAAAAACGTGAACATCTTAAACCTCACTGATATATGTTACCAGGCTTGATCATAGTTCTCTTTTGTTTTGATGCTAAATATGAATCCTTGAAAGAAATGCAATAAGATATAAAAAATGTTTGTTTATTATCAATGAAGTTCGAGCACGGGCTCGTGACACTCAAGGATACATTTTGTAAACATTTTATGATACTTTATAGCACAATTATGTAGCATTCCTTCTGTAATCAGAAACAACAGTCATATTATTGAATTTGTACTTTGGAATCAGCAAAGATATATTATACCACTATTTATGTAACTATAACTTAGCATTTGATCATGACTGTTCTGGAACATTTCTGGCACTTTGCTTAGATATTTCAGCTTGTTTTACACCCTTTTTCCTCTGATTGTGAAGTTTAAATGAGTCATCTTGAAACACTGCAAAATACTCTGTTAAGCTCTCAAACAACAACATTATGCACTTGTTAGATTTGCGAACATAATAAACAATTTAGTTTATGAAAATGCCAAAATGACACTTCTGAATCAACATTCAGACCATTATGTTCATTAAGTCCCTTTATGAATACTTACGCTTTACATTCATCACTTAGATGCCATCTGTTATGACCCAACATCTTTTATAACATCATTTAGGAACATATGACATCACTGATCATTATGGTATTAAAAACTAACTGAATGTATCTTTGTTGACTCCTCCTTTTGCACATGTATATTCTTTCTTGCACATAAATCACTTATAACAGCAACACTGAAATTTCATTCTTTATATGCCTACCATTATAAAATGGATATCATTGCTTTCTTTTCCATAGCTTCTATTAAGAGATGATAATACTCAGAACAGTAATGAGCTAAAGAACTTATGTGGTGTCAATTGATGATTGAACCATGTGTATATGATTTTCCATCTTTGATAACAACACAATTAGATCTTTTACATATGCACTCTAATCTGTAACAACATTAGTGTCCTCTATTTTTTTTTAAATTATCTTAGTACATTGTTTCCAAAACAACATTATATGGTATCTCATGTTTGCTTTGTATATTGACAAGGTACAAAGGTATAGTGTTACCTCATTTAACCTACAAGTCTGCTTCTTTATTTGGTGTCACATCTTTCATTTAGGAACACTTTGCATCATTTCATTTCACATGTATCTCTTATAACAACATTGTTATTACTCTGTTGTGTCTTCTTTCTCTCTCCTAAACTTATGAACTCTTGCATCCTTAATCTAGTGAGGTTTGATCATGGGCTCATGACACTCACTAGATTTTTGCATTCCTCTTTTGCAACTTGTGAACTCCTGCATCCTTAATCCATTTTCTCTTTCTTGCACACACCGCTTACAACACATGCTAGACTAGTAGTTTCAATCGATTAGTCAATATATGTATGTAAATGTCATATTAAAATGACATTTATGTATGGATGTTGGCTTGCTAGGTGGATTTACTAACCTAAGGTGTGAATGATCTAAACAAGGTTTCTCAGGTACAAGACCCAAGTCCCTTTGTTTCAGATTATTTCTATTTTTATAAATAGCAACTCCTGAACAATGTAGGGTAACCACTATACGCAGTAAAATGTTTCATAACATTATGTCCCTTTGATACTTTATTTAGTTATTGCAGATGTGTACCTTTTTATTGCATTTATGTTTACACAATGTATAGTACTAAACTGAAAGAGTTGATAATAGTAGCTTGCTATTTGTGTTTCATGCATTGCTTAGATCCACTTGGATCTAATACCATTTTTCTCTCATGACGCAGGTAAAAATACAAAAGAACTAGGATGAGATAAGGCATAAGTCACAAGGACCTAGATGATACCATTTCTCAACCCCAACATGCAGAAGACCAGCTGAAAACAATCATATGATAAGGCAATGCATGGGACCCCAACTCCATACTACTAGCATGCTTGTTTTTACTTTCAGTACTATATATTTTCCCAATGTTTTCAACTGAAAGATGTAACCTATAAAGGAACACTTGCTTATTACATTCATTTTAAATATTCAATGTAATGATCAATTTATGAGTTTGAAAGTTTAAATAAGATCAATACTTAGAGAACAACATTAGTGCTAACATGAATGCAATAATAAGGTATTTTGTCTTCAATATTTGAATAGTAGCTTGAATGGATGTACCTTTATGCAAGTATTTTTTGCTGTTTATAGTTTCTAGGCTGCATATATACTTTCTCTTCTAAATTTGAACAATTCTACAACTTAAGACAACAAATATAAAATTCATAATCCAATATAAGATAACAATCAATTTATCAATTTAGTGTGCAACTAAAATGATAACAGTATGTATGTCCCTTCAAAAATCTCCTCAAACCATCATTCTTCACCTCTACATGACTTTAGTCAAAAATTTTCACACTTGTAATGTATGTTTGTCCCTTCAACAACCTAATATGTCCTTCGGTCTTCACCTCATCCTGATTTGATCAGAAGGTTTCATGCTTGTAGCTTATGCACGTCTCTTCAAAAATCTCCTCAGTGTCTTCTAAGGCCACCACCCTTACTGAATTTATCAGATCATAACATGTGGCTACCTATTCATGCTTGACTCCTATCATAAAAGATGTGTGCTTCTGATGACAACAAACTAAGATAGTTTTTTGTTATGAGTGACACATACCTTGAGAATGGGTAGCATGAATAAGTAGTTTAAACAAAACTATGACCCGATAAATCCTTTAAGGGCATGCTGGGATCAAACCTTGTGAGAGCCACATTTTACACCACATGCCTTAATCCTTTGATAAAAATGAACCTATACCTGCACATGATGCAAACATTGTTAAAAATAAGTTAGCTCAAGTATTATGATCATTAATTCCTGCAGTTCTATTTTATACATTCTGATTTACATTTTTATAAATGTATGAAAGTAGATATGATAGAATGATAGGTTAGCTTCTTCCATTGCTTAGTTTGTATGATCTCTCTCTCTCTCTCTCTCTCTCTCTTTGTAGGACAACTTCAAATGCGGGCCCCAGATTGAAGCAAATATCAACCTTCAACGAAAACACCAGGCAATGGGGGGCCTAACCCTATGCTCTTATTTCCTTACTTTCTTTAATTTACAAAGATGTAATAATAGTTTATATTTTATGCATTTAAAAGTCAAATGTATGCTTGCATTAGCCTAAGCCACAGGTTGTGTGATTGAATAATGAATACATTTTCATAATTGTATATCTCTTTATTGATAAAAGAGCTTTTGCTTATCTCAAAAAATGCACTTTTAATTTATAATTTTTTTTGAGCAACCACTACTGGTGTGGATCATTTTCATGTTGTACTTTTGTAATCTGAAATGAGAAAAGATTTCTTTCTGTCTGAACTTAAGCATTTGATTTTTGTAAAAAAAATAGATTTTTTATAGTTAGATCAACAAAACCAAACTTTTGAAACTTTTTTAATGTAACCAGAAATGAACCAAAAATGAACCAGAAACTAAGAATCAATCTAATAACTAAATGTAATCAAGTATAATAGGTAACTTTATCAAATGAAAATGAACCTTTTCCACCAGAAAATAAGGGCTAATAACAACCCTGCCAATTAGAGCAAACTTGGTGAAAATTGGTAACTTTTTTGGTGACCTCTCAGGGTTGTTTGCCTTCTAATTAGAAATAGACCAGTTGCCTTTTGCATATCCATTGGGTACAAACTATTCAATTTAGTAAAATAGAACCTTCTCAAAATTTTCAAACACAAGTTGAAACTGAAACATGTGCTAAAAGTACTTGGAGAAAGAAAAATACAACTGAACAACAACTCCGCACTTCATCATTGTTGTATAGAATAATGATTATGATATGATACAATGGAATTTATACATGTATCATGTGATGATCATAATTTATATGATGATGATGTTTTTCAGGAGCAAGAACCAAAAGAAAACCACAAGTAGAATGAGCTTGAACAACAACCTTGAATGCACAATACATATTTGAGCATGATGCTTATGAGATGAGACAACATAATTTATCCATGTCTAATGTGATGGGTATGATTTTCATTCTTCTATTATGTGATTGATCTTGTTGTTTGTGCTCATTATAACCTTAAAAACTGAAAAAATAACCAACTAAAAATAACTTCCCTTCTCACCGTGATCACATCAATGAGTTATGCATTATCTATAACTAGGAACCCTGGGAGATTCTCGGCTATGCATGGTGTATGCCTCCTTGATTTAATCACTGTGAGATTAGAAATACTAACTGCAACCAACTAAAACAAACTAACTATGTGCCAAGCACTGATTCAAACTAACTCACCTCAAAAGCAATGCTTGAGGCATATCCCATTCACTTGGATTGCTAACTCTTCTCCTTCAAGTGTAGATAAATGGAAAGCATTGTGTGGCATGGTGGCTATTATGATATATAGACTAGCACACATAGCATCAAATTTTGAATGCCTTCCAGGCCTACTTTTCAATTCGTCTCATTTCAATACAATGTCTCATGGCTAGAAATTATTGGGAGATGCTTTCTTGTCAAATGATCTCTTCATTTGAGCTTGATGGAGCTCAAATTTTTGCAATTAATCTCTCCTCTCCTCTTCTAACTCATTCAATTGCACCAACCTTTCTACCATAGGCTCTTCATCAATTATATCCAAATGATACATAAAATCAAGTGCTGGAAACTCAACTGAAAAAGGTAGTCTAGCTTCCTTACCATAAACCAATGTGTAAGGAGACATACCATTTGACCTTTTTGGAGTTTTTCTATCATCCCAAAATTCTGATTTCAACATTTCATGCCAAGAACGTTAATTACCTTCTAAGGTATTTTTAATGATCTGATTCAGGTTCTTATTCGTGGATTCAACTTGCCCATTACCCTGTGGGTAATAATTTGATTAAGTATTCAGATATACACCTTTCTTAATAGCCCACTCTGTAACTTTATTTCCTGTAAATGAAATTGCATTATCTAAAATAATTAAATCTAGTACATAAATATGCAAACCAAATCATCATAAAAATTTAAAACAACAGTCTCATTTGCATCTTTCATAGCAATTGCTTCTGTCCACTTTGTGAAATAATCAATGGCTTTCAATACCCACTTATGCCCTGCACTTAAAGGTGGGTTAATGAAATTAATAAATTCAAGACCCCATTTTATAAATGGCTGGTCCACTTGAATAGGCTGCAAAGGTAGCGCTGCTAATTTCTCTTTACTAGAAAAAATTGCACATTGTTTGCACTTCCTTACCCAGGAATGTGTATCTTTAAATACATTTTTCCAATAATAGCCTACTTTCATTATTTTAAGAGCTATAGCTCTTGGTGAGAAATGGCCTTTTCATGAAGCTGATTTAAAATATGATCAATTTGATCTGGTTTAATGTATCTCAACAAAACACCTTGCAAATCCTTCCTAAACAATATACCATTCATTAAACAATAAGTAATGGACTACAATTTGCAATACCTTTGTTTTGACCTTTCCAAACCTTCAAGACAACATCTTGTTTGCAAGAAGATGATCATATCATCCACCCAATCATTCTTAAAATCTAGAACAACAAGTTGTTCATCATCTTCTAAAGCTAAAACAACATCAGAAACAACTCAGGGAGTGTTATCTCCATTTCCTACAGGTTGTTCACACAAACCTTTACCTCTTACCAACTTGGTGACTTTGATATCGATATCATACTCCATTGCCTTGGTAATCCATCTAGCTCTTTTAGTATTAACGTCTTTATTCAACAAGAAATCCTTAACATAAGGATGTGCAACCATTAGTTTAATCTTGTTGTTCAAAAGCATATGTTTGAATTTCTTCAAACTTCTTATTACAACAAGCACATATTTTTCAACAAATGAATAATGCAACTCATAATCTTTAAGATCTTGACTGAAAAATCTAATGGTTGCTCAAAACCTTCATCATTTTTCTGAACTAACATAGCATAAATTCTATCAATGTTCCCATAAGCATATAAAATGAAATCCTTTGTGAAATCAAGATTTAATAAAGTAGGAGCAGCAGCTAATGCTTCTTTTATCAATTCAAAAATATGTTTGCCCTCTTTAGTCCAACTGAAAACCATGTTTTTCCTAGCATTGTTGTTAATGGCATCAATAATTCAACAATATCTGGAATAAATCTCCTCACAAAATTAATTCTACCCAAGAAACTTTGGAGACCTTTTTTATGAGTTGGAAGTGGTAAGGCTAGAATAGCACTTACTCTTTCAGGTTCAATGGTATTTCCCTCTTTAGAAACAATAAATTCCATCAATTTACCTTCATGAACAACAACACACTTTCTTGGGATTTAAAGAATTGCCATATTCCGTGCATCTCTCAAAGATGATTCTTAAATGTTGAAAATGATTTGATGTATTCTTTGAAAAAATAGTAATATCATCAAGATAAACAAGTACAAACCTATACATTAAGTTTATGAAATCTTTATCCATTGCCTTCTGATAGGTTGCACCGACATCAGAAAAACCAAATAGAATATTCTGATAAGCCATAGTTCCCCATTTGGTAGTAAATGTTGTTTTAAATATGTCTTCTTCCTTTACCAAAATCTGGTTATAACCAGAGAAACCATCAAGTGGTGAAAAGTGTTTTGATCTTGAGACAACCTGTAAAATCTGCTCCATAGAAGCAAAGGATGTTTATCCTTCAATGAAGCTCTGTTCAAATCACAGAAATCAACACATAATCTAATTTCTTCATTCTTCTTTCTAACTGGAACCAAATTGGATACCCAAGAAGTATGCTTGATTGAGAATATAATATTGCTCTCAATCATTATATTCAATTCTTTCATCATAAGAGGCTCTAACTTAGGATTTACTAACCTCTATTTTTGTCTAACTGGTTTCACTCCTAGTTCTAATTCAATGATATGCTAAGAAATACTAGGATCAAATCCTTTTAAATCTAAATAACTCCAAGCAATAATATCATGAAATTCATTGCATAAATTAACAAAGGTTTGATGCTCTTTCGGTGTACATACCTTCCCAACTTTCAGCATTCTATCCTTTGCAACTGCAATCTCTTCATAATGTTCTTCTTTAATCTACAAGATAGATTTATCTTTTTTAAACTGATCATTAGTGTTGAACATTGATTCTAAGGTCACAAGACCTTTGGGAAGCTTTTTTGTCCTTAACTAAATGATCTGATCCTCATATTGATCCTGCAATTTCTGTTGGTTTGGCTATGCAAATTCAACCTCTTCTCTCAAAAAATTAATAATATGTTGATCAGATTCAAAAACTTTCCAAATGTTAGCATTATTAGGTACATCATGTCTAACAATCACTTTTATATAGTTCAACCCTTTATCATTATTGATTTCAGTTGGAATATCATATTGTGCACCAACATCAGCAAGTCTATCAACATGCTTATTCTAATTTCTAGGTATGGAATGCAAATTAAAAGCTTTAAAACCTTCAATTAAATCCCTTACAACATGTTTATAACTTTTTAATAAATCATTTTTTGTTGTATGAATGCTTCTAACTTGGTTAACAATGAGTTCTGAATCACCAAAAACTTGCAAACAATTGATACCTCTTTTAATAGCTCACTTTTATCCATGCACAAGTGCTTCATATTTAGCAACATTATTGGTACAGCTGAAAATAAATCTGAAAGATGCATAATACCTTTCATTTTCTAGTGAAATCAACATACAACCTCCCCCTACACCTATCTTGTTGCGTGAACCATCAAAAAACAAATTTCAAACAATATTAGATTGTTGTTGTGAATTCAAATATGTACCTTTTGTAACATTTGGCAAGAAATCATAAATCTCATGAATGACATAATTTCCCAAACTTGGCTCTTCAATCTGTTTATCTGTAATATCAACATTTTCAGTAGCGCATTCATCTAAAAAAATATCAGGAACATGATCTATTTGTGTTTGAGACTCACGAATAGAAAAAATTATTCTCGATCAAATAACATAGCTGCTGATTCATTTTAAGCACCAACAATATGTTGTTCAACACAATATTTTGCAAAAGGTTCTGAAGGAATTGTAACTTTAGTACCATACCTAGTGCAAAAAAGCATATCAGACCAATCTGCAGATAAATAACCTCCTATTTTTGTAGTGAAATCTCGTGATAAGAAAATAGAAAAATTAGGAGGTAAATCAATGATGTAGAAATCCATAGGTACTAAAAAGTTAGGACAAGCGTGCAAGGTTAGATCTAAATTCCTTATAACTCCAACAGTTGCAACTGATGTCTCATCTAGTTGAACTGCTCCTTTTTCAAGTGGCTCATACTTAAGGCCTAGCTAGTCTACAATCTTCTTTGGCATAACCGAGCTAGTAGCTCTGGAATCAATCATACAATTATGAACTAGGTGTTGTCCTATTATAAAAGTAACATACAATGGTGGAGGTTTAACGAACTTGGATGGTTGTTGGGATGTATTGGCATTTGCACCCATTAGAACCTTAGGAGTTTGTTGTGACAAAACGTCATCAGATGATGAAAGTGATTGCAATGCTTCCTATAACATATCCTTTTGTCTTGGAAGTGTCAAAACATCCCACATGGATAAAGTAACACGTCTTCTTTAAATGATCCAAAATATTAAAATTTTGCACACTAACCTTTTGCTATTGTTTTGGGACATCAAGCTCCTTTGCTAGTTGTGATTGCTGATGTGCCACTTTTTAATCTTGTACTTGTTGTTTGGCTTTATTAGCTTGTTGTTGATGTTTAACAATAGGTTGTTGTACCTTATCAACTTGTTGTTGATCATTTGCAGCCTTGGTTTTTGACCTTGTACATGCTGCTACAGGTCTCCATACTTGAATTGGATCAAAATTCACTACTAAGACAACTTCATCTTCATTAAAATTTACTTAAGAAACATCAGGATTACCGTGTGGCTGTGTTTGATCATAATGTACCTCTGTTTGAATGTTAAATGGCTGTCCTTTCAAAACATCTTGCTTCCTTGCTTCAAGTGCATGAGGACAATCAAGCCAAAAATGACCATCATTCCATGTATTACACCACTCTACCTCTTATGCATAGTTATTTTTAGGAACAACTACCAAATCCTCAGAAGTACTAGGAGTTGAATAATTATAAGATTGACCATCCCTTTGACCATAACTCCTTTGATGTCCTTGAGCTTTCCTTGTCTGATTTGAACTGGAAGCTTGATTTGATTGCCTATTTTTCTGATAATAAACTTGAGGAGGCCTATTGTATTGGCCTTGCTACCTCTTCAAATTTGTTATTTCATTCCCATAACTTTGCAAGGTTCTCATTATACCATCAATTGTATCTTCTAACTCTCTAATAGGATCTATAGCAACATATTTATCTACTACAACTTGCATATTAAGTGATGGTAATGGTGGAACAACAACTATAGGTTGTACTCAAGTTGGTACAACTGGCTGAATTTCTACACAATAAGGCATTGAAGGCCTTGGAGGTAACTCGTCAGCTTGTATTAAACTATTTTCAGCTCTAACAACAATATCAAATGCATTAGGCAAAGTACGTCCTCCCATAGACTCTATCATAACAAAAATATCACTATTAAAATCCTTCAAATAAAATAGAAATGCATAATCATTAGAAGGTTTAACAGATGCTGGAATTCTATCCCAAGTTTGCTAAAAATGAAAAATTAAAATCAGAAATATGCTCATTAACATTGCTTTTAATGGTAGTCAGCTGTTCAACCAATGAGAGATTATCAAACTTATCTTCAAACTTATTGATCAAAATCGTTCCTAAGTCATCCCATATGGCAATAGAATTCACTGCTAAACTTTGAAACCAAATTAATGTCTTTCCCTCGAGAGAAGATGCTAACAATTTTAATGTTGAATCATCATGTGTAACTTGATGTAATCCACAAAGAGTAGTTGTATCCTTAATATGTTCAATTGTTGAAACATGATTTTCAGGATTAAAATATGACAAAACTTTTAATGTTGTTGATGGAATATCATGATGAACAATAATTTGTAATGGGATGCCAATATCGAAAGCTACAAATGGTAGATTTTTGACCATTTGAATTGGTGGTACTTGTTGTTGTACCATAGGTGGTACAAAAAATTTATTAGATGAATTACCTTTCACTGATATGTTTTTAAAACTTGATGAACGGGTGTAGTACCACTTGTAGATGCTAGAGTAGAAAAATTGATCCCTTGGTAATTCTTCAAAAATAGGTAATTCAGATCCATAATTATCAGGAACACTTGAATCTTCAGGAAAATTGAAAGCTTCAATAATTACCTCATGAACTTCTCAAATTGCAGCTTGATCCTCAAAAATAGGATTGTCAAATAATGAAAAATCAAAACCAAAAAAAGAAGATCTTCCTCCTATAGCCTGGGATGTTCTTCCTCTTCTTGCTGATCTATTTCCTCTTCTATTGGGCTGCAACTCCTGATATACAAATTCCTCTTTGTTTGCTCTTGCTGGATTTCATCTCATTAAAAATAACCTCTAAATATGCAACTGAATCTGCAATAAACCTTCAAAACAGAGTCGCCATGTGATGGAAAATAGCTTCAAAGGACTGTAATACTATTGTTCACACAAAAATAGCAATAAAAATATAATAATGTGAAGAACTTGGCAAAGAACTGTGAAGCAATTTGGGTCCCACCAGGCGTGCCAAAAATTGTTGTCAATCAGGATTACGCATTTAGCTTGATGTGAAATCTAGCTATCCTATTGAAACATGGAAACTCTCTCATGTGGTGGGTTATCCTAAAAAGAGAATAGAATATCTGGAAGATAGGCTGGTTCCTAGATAGTGCTCACCTAAAACTAAATGTGTATGTGGGAAAGGGTAGAAGGATAATATGAATACCTAAATACTGAATGAGGTGATACACCAAATGATTTGAATGCAACTTCAATTAAATCAACATGAATTGTTGAAGATAATAATGATTCTCAATACTCAGACAATCATGCAATTACAAAACATTTTCTAAGCAAGGACCTGATATATTTTGATGTGAAAGGAAAACCTAGGTTTTACCAATTTTCTTCAAAAGAATGAGGACATAGACAAAGACCTGTAATCACAAGTATCTAGATTAAAATATGCAATAAGGAATGTAGTTTGAATGAAGGATAAACAAAACATAGAAACAAAGAACCCACAATATTGCACCTGAATCAATGAGAAGGAACCGTTGTATCTATATAAGCAATGCTGAAAAAAATCTATGCTACAAAGTGTTCTTACAATTTACTCACAAGTATGCAATGTGCAAAACATGTGAGCCAAAAAGAAGACCCCAAAAATGAGGTGAAAATACAATAATATAGGCCATAGATCAGAAAGGGTAGGATGCATGATAAAACCCCATAAAATCAAGAGTTAAACTACTGCAAACTGAAGTGTAACTGATCCACAAACTCCTCTAACGCATGCACAACTGAGGTGCTACTCAAAATTGCCCCAAAACTGCTCCAAGTCCTCTAAAATCATGCAGAAAATTGTGGGGATCGAATATGAGAAGAAATCCCACAGAAATAAGGATACAACTGTAGCAAAGTGAGACCAAACTACTGGAAATGCCTCCCCAACTGATGATAAATGAAAGATAGCTCCAAAATCACTCCACTTGGGCTCTAAAGTGTTGTAAATAGGCCACAAGTGCTCTAAAACTGATAGTGAACAGAACTCCTCTCCTTGAAATGAGCATGGGATAGGTAGTCAACTGATAGTCAACCCCTAGAAAAGTGTGACACAACTAAGGAAAACCCTAGAAAACAACCTCCTAAATGCACTTAGAATAATTAATAACTATTGCCTTATAATTATGACAAATAATTATTATTATCCACAACATGTGCAAAAAGAAAAAAAATCCCTTAGTCTTAAATTATTTATTTATTAACTACTAATTAATTATATCTCAATATATTTAATTTTTAATGAAAAAATAACTATTCACTAAAAATTAGATGTACTAAGATATAATCGATTAATAATTAATTAATAAATAAAAATTTATTTGATTTTATAATAACGATCATATATTAATATATTTTATTTTTTAATAAAATAGTTATTTTTCATTTAAAATCAAATATATAAAAATACGACCATTATTATAAAAGTAAATAAACAAAAAGACAAAACTTTAAAAGACTTGAGATTTATATTTTAATTTAAAATATTATTTATAAAATTCAAGATCCGTAACTTTAATGAATATTTTATTAAAAATATTCATCGAATTATGAATTTTAAATTAAATAAATATTGTTTTAAGCTTAAGTATAAATCCTAAATCAAATCTAGCTTAAATAAGAACCATATTTTTATTGAATTTGGGAGTATAATTTAATGAATATTATTTATAAAATATTTATTAATTCAATTAATCCCAAGCCTAATCAAAACATGGTATTTATCTAAACTAGATTTGACTTAAAGCCTTAAAAAACAAAAACAAAAACCTATATCTCCTAAGGCTTCGAACTAGACCCCAAACCATGGGTAACAAAGATGAGACGAAAGCTAAAAGGATACAAATCTTAACCCACGGTTTACTAAATGAAAGAAAACCCTAAATCAGTCATTGTTTCACTTTTCCCTTGCTTTGTTTCCACTGTGCTTGAGCGCCACCATGAGGATATAGGGTTTTGGAACTTTGACCTTGCTGATGTCGCCTCCCTTCTTGGCTCTCTCTACATTTTAGATGTAAGAAGCTTGCTACTCTCCTTACACTGCATTGTCTTCCTGAGGGTTTTGGAATGGATGAACTAGCAGAACTGGGAGATTCTTTTTGAAATTTGAAGCTTTTTGTGGAGATTGTGAAGCCTTCAACTTCAAATTACGACCCTTTAATGATGATTATCTTGTTCATGAATAATCACTCATTTCTCTGTGCTCTTCTAATCTTCCATGGTCATGAGCTTCTGACCTCTCGGCTTTAAGATATGGGCTTGGTTCTTGTATTTTCCTTGTGCTCTTGTTGTTATTTGTTGTATCCTTCTTGGATTTTAAATGAAGCTACTCTATTTCTGGAATCTATCTGCATTTTTTAATGGAGAAAACATGGTTGTTGCCTTTCTCTGCAAATCACAACTTTCATTGGTAACTTTAATACTTCTTTTTCTTTTCTTCTAAAAAAAAACCAATGCATGGTTTCTTTCCCTCTGATAGAACAATGTACTGCTTGCACAAGAATTTCCTCCCTTGTAACCTTGAATCCATCATTCAATTTTTTTAAGGGCATAAACTTGCTCCCTGTAATAAATATTTGTTCTTTATGAATAAACAACAAGGGATCTTTTGTATTGTTCTATATCTAAAACTCTGTCATGGAACCCTTCCGTGAATGTTTGAAAGTTTCGTTGAATTTCTATCTCTCACAAAAAAATGATTATGCTACTGCAACTCTGTTCTTCATAGGCATGTTTATGGCCATGACTTCTCCTGGTTATAGATATACTCATACCCACCTTATGAAAACTTCTGAGACCCAATTTCAGGGGTCATACCTTTTGAGGACCGACTTCCTTTATGAAACCCTACACTTTGGTAGCATCCAACAGGCTGTGAACTATTATTGTGTTTTGTTGAAGAAATAAGCTTCTTTCTTTGTGAATACACCTCTTATGCATCTTTTTGGTCTTGTTGTTCATAACAGTGAGCTTCACAATATTTAGTATGCTTGTTTTTCTCCATAATTTATGTTGATTACTGTCCATTGCTGATTTTTTTAGAATGTAATAGCAAATGAAAATCTATGAATGCTCATAATAAGTATTTGTGCTAGTATCAGATGAACTACCTAAGCATGAACACTTGCATTCTTTTTGAACATACTGCTAATAATTTCTAACAAGAATCATCGTGAATTGCATCACATATCTGTATTGTTGATACTTCTTTGATACATCTCTTTATATTACACATTTCTTGAATGACTTCAGTTGCCTTTATTTCCTTTTCTGAACTGGAGCTTACTAATTGATGTTTGCTGAGTGATTAATACTGTTACAAGGCTTCCCTAAAATATGAACCTAATGCTTTGCTAAAAAAAATTTGGTCTTGGGCTGCATGAAAGATATACATTACTATTTCTTTTATGTACCTGATCCAGCATGTAAAGAAATATTTGTTCTTCTTTATTTATTCTGTAACAACATATGCTAGAAGTGTATCAACGATGAATCTATCGCTTATGTACCATAACAACAATAGATCTATGTTTAATCATTGAATTTTTCATGTCCACTCATATAAACTCCCATGGTAAAAAAAAAACTTGTTTCTCATGCACATATGCACCTGATACATTATTTGATTTTCATGGACATCAAACACCCAAAACTTATTTGCAATGGAAACTGAAATTGAAAAGCTTGTCATCCCTATTGTTGAACTAAATTTCATGTTGTTTCTCTTTTATTAACACTAAAATTGTACATTGTTGATGATTACTTTGTTTGAGTGACTGCTGATGCTTTTCTCTATTTTCTATATTTAGCTATTGCATTAGATACAAGATGATGCTCAAACAACATGAATCAATTTATATTCACTTTTTCTTAAAATATTTCAACCTTCTTTTTCTTTTTCTGAACTGGAACTTTCTGACTTTATTCATCTCTGCATAGTTGCTCCATTTTTTAGAGGTGACCACAATGTGTTTTCTTTCTCAAGATATTTTATGTGACTACTTGGTATAACATCATGTTTCTTTGAAATAGAACCTCAAACACTTAATGATTTATGTCTCAGAATAGTTATGTTTTTCATGACTATTTGGAATGAATGTATTCCTTACTCCTTGCATCAATATGGTGATGTTATAATGATTCATTGTTTTCTTATGAGATTTACTAGTCTTCATTAAATAATGATCCTTGATAAGATGCAGGTGGTATCCAACCCCTGAAAAAATTTCATTGTAATGATTGCTTCATATTATTACCATTTTGTAGCACTCTTTTATTGAATATCACTACATGATATTTCCCTTGTGTCGCCGTTTGATTTTCGTACTAGCACTCTATACTCTTGATGAATAGTTGATTATGATCTCTTCTAGTTCAAATGTTGTTATAAAATGCTATCATGGACCATGTTTTATCATTTATTTTCTCCTCTCCTAGCAAATATTATACATGCTTAAAAAGATATGAAACTTCTAATACATCTTACTGTTATATCTTCAAGCTTTGCAATCAACATTCACTTTACTGCATACATATTTGAACTCATTCTGATTTACGTAAATATTTGAATTATCATGTACATATGTTTCTCTATGATTTTAGATATGTATTCTGAAAATGCTACAACATGCATCTCTTCAATTGATTCATTATGCTTTCATTTGTAGCTCTCTTTTTATTGACTATTTTTAGAAATTGTAAATGTTGTTACTATCATCATGTCTTTTATCCTTACAACTAATCATCATCATGTATTTACTCTAAAGCTTCAAAACAACTTTGAGAGAAATACATACCTCCCTATTTCTTGGAATGGCACTCGCTCATGTATTTAATGTTATTGTTGCAGCAACCTTCCTTAATGCTTTTAATGTGCTCTTTCTATTCAAGAACTTTGTATTTCACTTTAATTATGTAGTCGGGCCAAAACTTATCTATCTTTGTGTCAATATGATTCTTCTTTAGCCAGTATACCCTTTTGAATACTTGATTTACCTTTTCCTTCTTAGTAGTAGCTTTCTCTACTCATCCCTCCTATAACAATCTTGTAGCAATACAACCTCTTGTAGAAACTCAGAAAACTTTGAAGTGAATTGAAAACCTTCTATAGTACTATATGATTGATTTATTGGACTAGAAGGTTTAATGAAAAAGGTCATGTCCCTTCAAAAAATAGTCTTCTGCAGCTCCATGATTCGATTGAAAGGTTTCATACCTGTAATGTATGTATGTCCCTTCAACAATCTCCTCAAACCCTCAGTATTCGCCTCTACATGACTTCAGTTGGAAAGTTTCACACTTATAATGTATGTGTGTCACTTCAACATCCTACTCAGTCCTCTGGTCTTCACCTCTTCCTGATTTGATCACAAGGTTTCATTCTTGTAGTTTATGCATGTTCCTTCAACAATATCCTCAGTGTCTTCTAAGTCCACCACCCTTGCTAGATTTATTAGATCATAACAGGTGGCTTCCTATTCATGCTCGAATCCTATCCTAAAATATGTGTACTTCTGATGACAACAAATTGAGATGGTTTTCTGTTATGAGAAACACATACCTTCAGGATAGGCAACATGAATAAGCAGTTTAAACACCAACCTATGACCCCATAAATCCTTTAAGGACATGTTGGGCTCAACCCTTGTGGGAGCTACATTTTACACCACATGCCTTAATCCTTTGATACAATTGAACCTATACTTGTACATGACACAAACATTGTTAAAAATATGGTAGCTCAAGTATTATGATCATTATTTCCAGCAGCTTTGTTTTATGCATTCTGATTTACATTTCTGTAAATGTATGAAAAAAGATATGATACAATGATAGGTTAGTCTCTTCCATTTCTTGTTTCATATGAACTCTCTCTCTCTCTCTCTCTCTCTCTCTCTATGTAGAAAAAATTCAGATGTGAGCCCCAGATTAAAGAAAATATCAACCTTCAATGAAAACACCAGGCAATGGGGGGCCTAACCCTATCCTCTTATTTTCTTACTTTCTTTCATTTACAAAGATGTAATAATAGTTTTGATTTTATGCACGTAAAAATCAAATGCATGCTTGCATTAGCCTAAGCCACATGATGTGTGGTTGCATAATGAATGCATTTTCATAATTGTATATCTCTTTATTGATAAAAGAGCTCCTGTTTATCTCAAAAAATGCACTTTTAATTCATAGTTTTTTCAGAGGAACCACTACTTGTGTGGATAATTTTCATGTTGTACTTTTGTAATCTGAAATGATCAAAGATTTCTTTCTGTTTGAACTTAAGCATTTGATTTTTGCAAAAAATCAGACTTTTTATAGTTAGAACAACAAAACCAAACTTATGAAACATTTTTAATGAAACCAGAAATGAACCAGCAACTGAGAATCAATTTCATAACTGAATGTAATCAAGTATAACATACAACTTTATCAAATTAAAATGAACCTTTTCCACCAACAAATAAGGGCTGATAACAACCCTACTAATTAGAGAAAACTTGATGAAAAATGGTAACAGTTAATATGCATGAATGCTTGGATAACATAGAAGAAATAAAAAAGTTTGTGATGGAAAAATTTAGAAGTATCATATGGTCAAAATAAAACGGACTTAAAAAACCATACAATATCAAATAATTTAACCCTATAGGAGACCTTGAGGAGAAATAATGCATAGGAGGAGATGTTAAATGGAGAGAAAAAATTCCTATAGCACAAATTACAACTAGTTCTCACCATTTGAGGTGTGAAACGAGTAGATGGATGATACCTAAGGAAGAATGGGAAGAGAGAATATGTCTATTTTTCAACATGGGAGTGGTGGAGATAGAGAAACATTTTTCGTGGAGTACCTAGCATACAATGACATCCACTCTAACTATGTGGATATTTTAGAAATGGATAATTTAAGTACCTTATTTGAAGAAACATAGCTAGACAAGACAACAAACCTAGTGATCAAAATTCACTATCAAAGAACAAATTTAAATAAGTTACAAATTGTTTAAGGTTCTAGCACCCTATTCTAAGGTTTGTTCTATTTTGGGGGCTCCCATAAGCTACTTTAGACTTGTGAATGTTATTATAATCATTCCTTCATTCATTCATATTATATTGAAAATTTTTCTTAAGTCATAAAGTGCTTTCATATTTTAATATCGAGAGAAAAAAAAAGTTAATGTGAGTGACCTAAATAGCACTGTTTTACTTAAGTGACAAATCTCAACATCAAACTAGAACATGTAAAGATATTTGTTCACTCTTGAAGCTAATGGAAACAAATAATTAGAATTCAAATGTATCATGTTGGCAGCTAAGTGATAAAGGGTGCCTAAGATTACTTATGTAAAACATTTTCAATGTAAAGTCATTTATCGATTATAAAAAAGTGTCCCTTCACATTTAGATGTGCCCTTAGAGGAGTGATTATTGAATTTTCAACTCAAAATTTGATGCCCAAGCATGTCTATGGACCTCGTGTCAATTTGACAATGATTGAGCATGTCAAAAGTGTACACATGCTCTCTAGAATGCCCTTGGACCTTTGTGTTTAAATTTTCCTTCATATAGTATTGAGTGATTGGGAATTCTTAAGATGGTCTAGAGGTAAATATGTCAATGCAAAATAAATTTTGAAGTCAAGATTCCATCCTTATTAAAACAACAATGAGTGTCGCTAAATTAGAATTAGTTAGGATTTAGTTGGTCATTAAGGAAACATTCATCGAATTCCATCATACTCTTACAAGGATCAACACTTGTCTTCATCATAGAAAAGATTTAATACAAGATGCAAAATCACACAAGTTTCTAAGGAAAGAACCAAATTCAAGTCACCAAAGATTGGCCATTGATTTTTAAGGCTCATTTTAGATAATCATGGTATTAATGGAAGATTGACTAGCTTATGTGGGTCCTATATTTATTTTATTGATAAAGATATAAAAATATTTTAATAATAGAATTACAGTTTTTTTTTTTATATATAAGTAGCAAAATCAAGGGTGTTGGCCCATACAAACAAGCCACAAATGCTTAGAAAAGATAAAATAGGAGCATACTAACATCATATTAATAACACACCAAGAATATTAAAAATATATAGTACTACGATAAGAGTTCATAATCTAGCTAAAAACAACCAACTTAGGAACCATATAACCAGTCATATGATTACTATAACAAAATAACCCTATCCTAATCAACAACATACTACTAATACTAGTCATTAATAGAAGTAGTCTTTAAAAGTATCATAGTAATAAAAATACTATAGGAACCACAATCCTTAGAGAGTCTTAAACTAGAAATTAAGGAGGAAACCATAAAAACTAAGTAAGCTTTCCACCCGAATGGGTGATAACCCTGGTGCAATCATCAGTCAGGAACTTGAAATCATAGTTTGTTGAAATACAAGAATGAAATAATTAGTTAGTTAATGAGAATGGTGATTTCCAAAAAAATCGTTGTTATATCCCTCAAACATGTTCTATTATAATATATCAATGAGTAGTTACAGAAATCAATTTGTTTGGACTAAGAGATTAGAGGATAAAATCTCTTTGGTTATCTAGGGGCAAATGTCATTCAAAGGTTGAGATCGTGTTGAAATATTTTGTTTCATTTTATAGCAAGTGTTTGCATTTGAGTAGAAATATATTGTAATAATAGATTTGATCATATTTAGATGTTATTTATTTAATGATTTTTTGAAATATTTTTATATTTTAATTCATCTCCAACATACTTTTGTTGTACATGAATATATTCTTGCATTTTTAAAGCATTATTCTTTATTTGAACAATGATAAAATCTATCGTATATTATTTGCTCATCTATATGAGATCTTGGTGATAAAAAATATTTAAATAATAATATTTGCGCACCACATGCTCTCACACTAGTCAGACCTTGGTGATTAAAAACTAGTAAATATCTTATATTATAATTTATCATTCATTGAATTGGTATCAAAGCTAGCTTCTTACCAATTTGTAAATAATATAATTATACTTCTAATAATGAGGAAAGAGTATATATTTCAAGATACCATTATAGGGATTCAAATGGCACAAGAAAAAATGGTAGATTTGTTGACAATAAGGTGAGAAAGAATGACCTAACTATTGGAAAATCTACTAAAAATCTAGAATAACATACTTGTAATTTTTTTCTATAGAAATAAGGTCATGCCAAAACCTCAAAAGGAGAAATTTCATCTACAAATAACTATCCAATTATTATTTTATCTCATAACTTGATAGGCCTATGTTTCTAAAAAAAGAAGAGAGCGCTCGTTGTTAACTATACGAAGAGGGGATGTTGATATCCAATGATGGGAGGGGGGTGTCCTACCATATTAATGCATTTCAACACCATTGAGTACCCAATCTAGGGAAAAAATATGAAATAATCTTCATTGTCTATAGAACATGTCCTGAGGGAGACTACTTGAAATCACCTTTTAAGGATAAACTTGTGGTTATGGTACATAATATATCAAAAAGATGATCACTTTATGATGCAATTAGGGTTAGGTGGTCTTATCAAACTACTTAACCTCATTGGTAAAATAACTCAATACACAAGAAACATAATACAAATTAAAGAATACATTTGATTTTATTATGCTTTCTTTAAAATATTATATTTAGCATGATTACATTAGACATTTCCCTTCTTTCGTGATCTTTATCTCTTTTTATCTCTCCAACTACAATCATCTCCTTTTGCAATCATCACTCTCACAAGCATTCTTCACTCCTCTCATAAAATTTGCTTCTTCCTATCTTCCCAACAACCTTCTTGGTCTATGCCCTCCTCTTGGCCAAAGACCCCTATCACTACATATGTTTTCTCTTATATATTTTACAATCAAGTAGTTGAATTTTTTTCTCTTTAGGTTTTAAAACTAAACAATCACTTTTTGTTTGATCTACTTTTTCCTCATATCATCATAAGAATGACTTAAAATAAAATTTTGAGCTTTTTGGACCTTGCACACCCTATCAAAACTTATTAGTGAGTTCAAATATAGAAAGAACTATCTAAAACTCTAATTTCATCATAAGAACTCAATATTCATCTCTGTGTCACTTTGTTGAGGTTCAAACCTTTGAAATTTTGTCTTCATTTTTTTTTCAAAATATTTCACCTTATAAGGAACTCATTCAAAAACTTGTTGGGGTCGTCAATAGTTATAGGAACCTTAGTAAAAGGTTCTAGAGTTCCAGGAACTAGAAGAAGTTGTGATTTCCTTTATATGCAAACCTTTGTGAAGGTTTTCATCCTACCAGGAACTCTATATACATTAGGAACTCCTCAAAAAAAAATTGAAGTGTTCTTTCCTTTGCCTCTTGGTTGAGGTTGTTGACTCTTCTTTTCATTTAGCAAGATGGCCCCACAAATATAGAAAAAAATATATCAAATTTATGCAATGATCCCTCTCCTTCATTTTTACTCTACTAAACTACAAATAGATGACAATATTATTAAAAAAATTTAGATGTTTAGCCAGAGAGCCACCATCCTCCATCCTCTCGACATATAAATTCTTTTTTTAGAAAGCGTTTCTTAACCAAATATCTATATTGATACAAATGGCCTAGTTTTGTCCAAACATTATATTGATCTCTCTAAGTAAATTTGATAACATAGAGAAACCAAAAGAGTCTAATGAGACACTAACATTTTTTTTCTATATTTTGAACCTATTCTTTTTATGACATAATAGTAACATTAGATATGTATATTGTGTTGGCAATATGGAAAGAGACACTGCGGATATGTATGAGTGTTGTCATTGATGGAAACAAGATGATGTTTATATCCTAATTATATGTGTGCAACTCATTAAGAGATCACATCAGAAGTTAGGAACATATTTGGCTAAGTACATGAATGAAGAATAGTGTACAGGCAATTTACAATAAAAGATCTAGAGTTCCTTTCTAGGTTAAAAATTCTTGGTGTTCTTTTAAGGGACTCATTATAATGTTGTACATATGCTAATTCTAGATTTTGGAGGTATGATGGAAAGTTGTGTAAGTGTTTCAGAGATCTAAACGATGATATTTTGTGTTTCATAGTTTGAAAAGTTGACATAGTAGAAGTTGAGAAATCCAACTTCACAGTTTTCCAAGAACACCTGCATGCAAATAACCTGTTGCTGAAAGGAAACCAAAGAGACAAGAGGCAAAGGCTTGGAAAATCTCAGCAGAGTGAGAGAAAATATATTCCAAGATAATGAACAAAAATTACAAGAGTTCAACTTATAAGGTGAATGAAAAACCCTAAAAGGAAAAAATCTAGGTTGTGCATAATAATTAATATAAAATATTAATTATATGCACCTAAGTGACAACTTAAGAAAAATAGAGTAATAGAAAACTTAATTATTAAAACAAAGTGATCTAATTAATAAGTGAAGATAAATAATTACTCTAACACCCCCCCTTAAGAAGAGCTTAGGAGGTAAGCTAACCTACCACAGCTATGAAAGCAGGAAAAATGGGTCTCGGCAACAAGGCCTGATCAGGTACCCAATACAAGGAAATATCTATAAACTAGAGATAAAGGAGAAAACCCAGTGGGAAAAACCCCTCTCCAAAAAGAGATAGAACAAACATGCTAAAAAAACATGAAGGAAGGAAGGCCTCAAGAAGACCCCCCAAGGACAACTTCCATCACCCCAAGCATATAACACAACTGAAGATAACACAGAGATGCAAAAGGTTTGATGAAGATGTCAGCAACTTGCGTGTCAGTGGGAATGTACTCCAAAGTGAGAACACCATCCTGAATCTGCTGACGGATGAAATGGATATGAAGATCAATGTGTTTAGTGCGCTGATGCTCCATTGGGTTGTGAGAAATGTGAATAGCACTCTGATTATCATACCATAGAACAGTGGGATGATCAGGAGGAAAACCAAACTCAGTCATCAACTATAGAAGCCATAAAATTTCTTGACTGGCATGCACTACCTCTCTATACTCAGCCTCTGTAGATGAAAGTGCATGAGCATTCTGCTTCTTGCATGACCATGTGATAGGACCAGAGCCAAGACAAAAGACAAAGCTAGAAGTAGACTTTCAATCATCAACATCACCAGCCCAATCTGAGTTAGTGAAGCCAACAATGTGAGGAACCCTTGATGTGTAATGAATGCCATACATAAGTGTGCCCTGAATGTATCTCAAAATGTTCTTGGCAGCTTGCCAATGAATCTCATGAGGCTCATGTGAGAACTGAGAGATGAGACCAACTACAAAGGAGATATTAGGACGAGTGTGTGTTAGGTACAACAAACTGCCAACCAACTGCCTATACAATGTAGGATCCACTAAAGTCAAAGTGCAAGAGGTAGACAAGGTAACACCTGACTAAAAAGGTGTGGGAGAAGGTTTGCAATCAAGCATATAAAAGCACTAAAGCATTTCAAGAGCATACTTCTACTGGTAAACAAAGATCCCAGCAGAGGACTGAACAATCTGCAGACCTAGAAAGAAGTGTAATGGACCAAGATCAATCATCTCAAAATGCTCCATCAATGCGTGTTGAACATCTTGAATCATAGAAGATGAGCTACCTGTGATTAGAAGATCATCAACATATAGCACAAGGATCAAAACCTCATCCTCAAGATGCTGAATATAGACTGTAGGATCAGAATGATAGTGTGTGAAGCCAGTAGTAAGCAAAAAGGAGTCCATCTTCTCATACCAAGCTCGAGGGGCCTGTTTGAGACCATACAAAGAATGCCAAAGCCTGAAAACCAAGGAGGAATCCCACACAAATCCCTGAGACTGCTCCATGTAAATCTCCTTAGTAAGATCACCGTGCAAGAATGCACTCTTCACATCCATCTGAAAAATGAGCCATCCCTGAGAAGTTGTGAGGGATAAGACAAGGTGAATAGAGTTCATCTTGGTGATAGGGGTAAATGTCTCAGTGTAATCAATACCCTCAACCTATGAAAAACCCTTCACAACAAGACATGCCTTGTACTTATCAATAGAACCATCAACAACAAACTTAGTATGATACAACCACTTGCATCGCACTAAATTTCTTCCCTTAGGAAGAGAACAAAGATCCCAAGTATGATTCTTCATCAAAGAAGAATACTCCTCCTCCATAACACTATCTCACTCAATATGTCTTGTCGCTGCTGAAAATGTCTGAGGATCACCACAAATAGCATGACTCAGAAGACTAGAACCCGCAATATGAGACCGGGTGCGAGGGGAAGTGGAAGGGTCACCAGCCAGAGATCCTACAGCATCAACTATAAAATGAGACCATCTAGGCATCTGTGGAGGATCTTGTGGTGGAGGTAAATGGGGATCACCAAGATCATCATCCTAAAAAGAAATTGGAAGAGAGGAGGGAGTAGTGATAAGTGAAGTATACTCTGGAAGAAGGGTATCCACTACAGGGAGGCACTCATCAAACTAGACATCCTGTAGAAATAGGACCTCTTTGGAATCAGGATCAAACAACTTGTACACCTTAACATCCTCATAGTAGCCAACAAAAATGAGGTGTCAGCTCTTCCGCTCCATTTCTCTCCTCTGAGAATCAGGCACAAATGCCCATGCTTCACTACCAAAAACTTAGAATGAAGATACATCAGGCTTGACATGAGACCAAGCCTCCTCAGGAGTCATATGTCGAATTGCCTTGTGAGGCATCTGATTCTGAATATAGTTCACACAATTGACTACCTCTACCCAAAAATATGAATCCATGGACCTGGACTGTATCATACAATTAGCCATCTCCCGAAGTGTTCTATTCTTTCTCTCTACCACACCATTCTGTTGAGGGGTGTAGGGCACTAAAAACTGATGCTGAAGACCATGTTCAGAGAAAAAATCCCTAAAATCTTGGTTCACATAGTCCCCCTCATTATCTATGTGTATTAGCTGAATAGAAAGACCAGATTGCTTCTCCACAAATGTCTTAAAGACTCAAAATGAATCAAAGATATTAGACTTGTACTTCAAAAAGTACACCCATGTGCACTTGAAGAAGTCATCAATGAAAGTAAGAACATATATGGTGCCAAAAAAAGGAGTAGGAAATGACATGAGGTCACTATGAATCAACTCCAATGGTGCCAAAGCATGAGTAGCTCATCCATGAGGAAAAGGATCCCTATGCTGTTTTCCAAGAACACAACTCTGACAAACACCATCAGTGCAAGAAATCTGAGGAAGCCCAAGAACAGGTGCCTGTGTGCTCATCTACTGAAGATATCTATAATTAACATGGACCAGATGCTCATGCCAAATTTTTCTCAATGAATCTACATGTGCTATAAGACAGGAACCTGTGCCATCAGAAGACTCAAATCCATCAAATCTGTATAGGCAGGATGTAGAGTCAACACTCCCAGTAGCCACTATCAAATCAGAATCATGTAAGTCCCAAATAAACACACCATGTGGTGAGAACTCAACTATCTTACCAGAGCCAAAGTGGAAAATCTGATAGGTAGACAATAGGTTCGTCGAAATGTCAGGGACAAAGAGAACATCCTGAAGAGAACCCCCAGCTAATGCAACAGAACCAGAACCCAAAACTGAAAGATGAGATGAGCTCCCAACAGCAATCTGTGAAGTAGCACAAGGAGCAAGTGAGGTGACCAACTGCTGAGTGTGAGTCATGTAGTGAGAGGCACCAAAATCAAGAATCCAGGTGGGCCTACAAGTCGTTGCTCACGCAGTAAGAGCATGACCTTTCCCTGCAGGGGAGGATGTGGACTAAGGAGCTAAAATGTGATGCTCTTGCATGGCTTCCTCTAAATCCTCCATACATTTCCAACACCTAGAAATGGGATGTCCATCCTTTCCACAAAAGCTACAAGTCTCAACTAATTTCTTCTTAGTCTTGGAGGTAGACTCAGTAGACTTTGAAGAAGATTTACCCTTGGAAGGGTTAGCTGGAGGTTTTGAATCAGTTTTCTATGTAAGTTTGGAGGAATACTCATTGCCTACTGAATCTTTCTTTGGTTTGGATTTCTGTTTTGGTTTCCCCTGTGAAGACTAAGCAACCAATGCTTGATTGGAAGAGCCAGAATCATGCATCTATTGGATCTTTTCCTGTTCCCTGTGTGTGTGTATTTGGGTACCTGATGAAAACAACACAAACACTCAATAGGTCATTGCATTATTTCAAATGGTTAGATAAAATGTTAAAAACCACTAATATCGGCCTATTGCCTTCTAACTAGAAAGAGTGTAATTAGTTGCATATTTAGCCCTCAAAATATGCTACAAATCAGTGACCAATACTATTCTAGCATGAAGGATTTGATCCGAATTTAAGCTAAAAATATGAAAAAGCATGTAATCTAGCTTTAAAAGATGAAATGGAAACAATACAAAAGCATGGAATAGTGAGTGAAATGTGAATCTGGGATGAATCTAACAACATAAAAATGTAATTTTGATCTTAAAGTGAAGGCTTATTTGCTCTCAAAATAGGCTTCTATTTATAGAAGAATGGGAGAGAGAGAGAGGGGGGATAAGGTTCATTTATGAATTAGGAGACTCATAAATGAATATGTAAGAGCCATTAATGCCCAAGGCATTAATAAGGCATGGGAGAGACATAGGCTTAAGGTCTTCATATTAATGAAGGTATTAATGAAGG
>MU225822.1:1448962-1468631 GCA_018584345.1 Thuja plicata | reverse complement strand
AAGCAGTAACAGGGTCGTTTGGACATAATCGAGGGTATGATCACACTTAGGGCAAATAGGGTCCATAGTTGGAACAGACCAAATTCAGGTGGTTACATTTGCCCCTCTTTGAATTGATGTGCGAGCAACACATTGATTCAAAGAAATTTTTTGATTTTGACTTCAGAAAGATTGAGAATCCCGTTCTTGGTTGTCCAATGATATGTTGATGAGATTAGTCTCGCACTTGATTGAAAAAAACTAATAGAATTGATTTTGAACTTGGTTGTTGTCCAGAGATCAATAAAAGATTTTAAAAATACCAATTCTAGATTTGGTTGTCGTCCAAAAATTGATAATACTGATTGTGAACTTGGTTGTCATCCAAAAGCCAGTATGAAGCTGCTAGGAGCTTTAAAAATATTTTAAAATGAGGAAACATAAGATATCCAGCTCATGAGAACCAAAGCTTTCTATCCAACAGATCTGACTTAGTCAAGGAAACTGTCATGCCCCTAGTTTGTTTGATAACAAAGTCATTTTTAATGCATTTTCGAGAAAAAATTTAATTGATGATAGTGTGATCATGCCCCCTCGGGAACGAAATCGAAGGAAAAGAAATAAAATCCTTTAGTTGAATAGAACAGAACACTTGCAGGAAGCGATAAGGTCAGAAAGAGTGGAGTAGAAGAAGGTGTGTTTAAAAATAAACACACTTTTATGAAGTTTAATTACATGAAAATATGAGTAATAATGATGTTAGATCAAAATGTATGATGAAATGTGCAGTATTTACCAATGTGGTGAAGAAATGAAGCAAATTCGCAATTTTTTTTTTTGAAACTGTCGCAAAATGACACTGTGCTACTGAAAACATCGTAGGCACCTTCGATTTGGTTCATGATTGAGGAAAAAGAGAACACAAATGATTTTGTGGTTGTCTGGGAGGAGTTTCGGAAACCCTAAATGTCCCAAAAGACCCATATAAGCCTTCAAATTAACCATTTCACTATTCATTTTGACATTCAACTATAGCCAATTAGAGAGCTCTACAGAGAAAATGGTGGTCCCTGTGAGGAAACATCATTTCAAGATGAGCCGAGGACACCATCGCCCAGCTGATTACCCACCGCCGATAATTGCTCGATAAACTACCCTGTGAATTTTGCATTTTTAAATTTCAAGCATTTTTGTGCATTTTAGAGCCCGTAGAAGGTAGGATCGCATCTGGGATTCCGGATCGCATCTTGCGAAATGCGCATCACATCCAGTTTTTCCTGGATCATATCCAGTTTTCCTTGGATTCTGCGTCGCATCCAAGTTTTCTTGGATCACATCCAGTTCTTTAGGTTTAGTTATGTTTTTAGCTAGATTCCATCAGTGAATCACATCCTAGATTTTGGGGATCGTACCCCACATTTAGGATCTCATCCTATTTTTCTAGGATCGCATCCTATATGCACAATTGCATCTTGTATTTACAAGATCATATCTGGTAAAAGACTTAGGTTTTCAAATTTTTTTGATCTGTTTGCATTCTGCGAACTTGAAATGACTTAGTAGAGTAGGAATATGCCCTTTTGTGTAGATAGAATGCTGAAGCTTTACTGTTTTGTCAAAAATTGGGCCCAGTTTGAGGTAGTCGCCTTTCAAGGCACTTATCCTGCACAAGTTCTGGCATTGTCTGGCCGATTGTCAGATGATGAGCAGACGACCGTGATCTAGTGTGGATTGCAAGTACTGATTAGTTTTCCCGAGATCAGGGTAAACTGAGGGTTGTTGACTGCTCTGGCCGAGAGATGACATTCAGAGCACAACACCTTCCACCTTCCTACCAGTGAGATCACTGTGACACCCGAGGATGTTTGGAGGATTTTGCGCATGCCCATGGTGGGACATGAGGTATTCTTTGAGTTGAGAGCTGGCGTGGTGATCTGGACTACGTGGAGGTTCTTTCAGGATGATAGTATAGATCGCAGATACCTGTCCTGGGACTACATGGTCGATCACTATGATCGACTAGCTGTATACTTAGCTAGTTTGGTAAGTGACATCCTTATGCCGGACAGAGGACAACATGATTTCTTGGTGGGCTAGGTTGGCATGGTAGAGCAGATGATTGTCCACCGCTGATGTTTTTCTTGGGGGAGCTATATATTAGCTCACATATACCGAGAGCTACATGAGATCGTTTACCACCATACCCGCAGCATGACTATGGGCATATTGATTCTTCAGGTATGGGCCTGGGACCACATCCCTGTGACACAGCCAATTGTGGACAGGCATAGGGCACTAGAGCAGCCTTATGTGTATATGTACGCAGGTCTACTACAGCAGCCCCACTTGGGAAAGGTTGAGTACTGGCGTTGTTTATTTGATGATATGATAGAGGTCGTGTGGTGACCATACCTAGACTGTGAGGTATGGACATCTGATGCTTGGCAGGTCCCCTTTTTGTGTCAGAGAAGATATCTGATAGGCCAGACCAGGTACATCATTGAGCGCTTTCTGATTACCAGGGTTTTGAGATAGTATGGCCGACGACAGGGTCGTATTAAGGATGTGGCCATATATGCACGGATTAGAGATGAGGTAGCTGACTGGGGAGAGTAGCTGACTTATGATACTACTACACAAGACATCCATGACATGGTAGAGATGGATTGGTACCCTCACCCAGATGTTGAGGATGCCGGTGTTTTAGATGGGTATGTTGCGAAGATGCTTCAACATCCATTTCCACGATTCACAGTGCTGGAGGAGATGATTCCTCGTATAGAGGAGCCGCTGGATTATGATCCCGAGGACCGACCTATCAGGGGGAGAGGCCGCAAAGATAGAGCACTAGGTAGACATTGGGGCCATGATGGTGGCAGAGATGGAGGCAGAGGTGGCATGCATCCTCCCCTAGATGATAGACATGATGGTGATGACTAGGGGGGAGGTGGAGAGGCAGTGGATACCGACGGCCCAAGTGGCAGTGGGAAGAGACACCAGAGGTATTGATTTCTAGCCCCACAGAGAGATCCTGGCCTGTTACTTACTCCTGAGTAGTAGAGATAGTGAAGACAAAGAGTGCAGGAGGAGGATCCTGGCAGAGATGGGGACCCTCTATCGAGGTGTGAGTAGGAGAGAGAGTAGCTCAGAGCGTAGATCACAGCCTTGGAGGCTAGGGTTACCACTGCAGAGGCATTGTTAGCAGACAAGGATAGACAGCTTGAGCGGCTGAGAGCTAAGAGGGATACACAGGCCTGAACAACAGTCTATCAAGGACAGAGGGCAACTTATTATTACACCTTGTATCACGTAGTAGTTCCTGAGGGTCAGAGGGCACCCACCTTTTCACATATAGCTCAGCAGTTGGAGGGGGCCATGCCGCCTCCAGCAACGCCATTCATGCCACCTCCTCCTCCTGACCAAGGAGAGGGGGCAGGCCAAAGTTGATACTATGCACCACTTTGTTACTTTTTGAGATTATACATGTATATCTGGATCCTGCTAAGATCCCCTTTTTGTACATTACATTGATTCGTATATATTTATCTGATTCGTGCTTTTTGGTATACAGATTCTCTTTATGTGCACTGACACTCTATATACTATTTGATACACTTGATGCTGTGATACTCTTTATGCTCACTGATACTCTTTATGCTTTGATTCTTTGTTATGCTCATTGATACTCTTTATGCTTTAATGTGTATCATGTTTGTAGTTTCTGAATTCTGACATGTTTCATGTGGTAAATGTATCTTTTGCACATGTGATGATATCTTGATCTCGTGATGAGTTAGTTCATAGATGATAACATCATTTCATAATGTGGATGTGATGAGTATATTACTGCTAGGAACAAATGATATCTATGTGAAAAAATGCAAATGTATGTTTCTTTGATTTTCCAATTATGCAAAAATATATGTATGGATGCACTTAGGATGTAGAAGTAAAAAAAATGCAATACATGGATGTTTTATTTTTGTATTTTCCAGTTTTGGTTGTCCAAATGGATGCAAAATGTATGCTATGGATGATATCAGTAATATAAATGATGTAATTAACTTGATAGTTGGTAGAAGAAGATAGAAACCATGTTTTGAGCTTAAAATTTCCTTATGTTGTTGTTACTGTTGACAAAATGCATCAGGCAATCTCTAAATGCAGGTATATGAAGACTCTTAGGACTTGTCACTGATTTAGCAAATATTGCAACATTTTTATCATCATTGGGCGCTTTTGGAATGGATACCATCGAATAGTACAATAATCACTAATACCCACTGATATTATGATAATATGAATACTATGTTTTATTGGAATGTCAGAAATAGACTTAGGCATCAAGGCATAGAAGCCAGGATAAAAAAATAGTCACTTTCCATTTAATATACCAGTTTCTAATTAAGGAAAGATATTGAACCCGTAATGACCTTGAAAATTCATATCCTTGGGTACATTATGATTCGTATATCTTAGTGAGAATCTAGATCAGAAAATAGAAAAGGAAATTGCATCAAACTCACTGTAGTTTACATATAACAAAGATCGAGATATATGCGGCTATCCACCCATAGTGGCAGCTCTTACCATAAACATCTAAGTTAGGTAAAATTTATAGGATCATATGAAACAATCACCATATGCAGAAATTCAAGAAAACATTATGCCTCCAATCCTTGTGACTCTTTGTCTTTGCGCAGACGTCATTGAGTAACTAAGAAGACATAACAAATCATCAATTGAGAATCAATCAGATAAAATTTATAATTACTTAGATGCCCCTAGTTGAAAACATCATCAGGACATAAAAAGAATCATAATCAAACCATTATCAAACTGTGTGTTAATTAGTACTTTGTTCATCCATATGTCAAACACAGCAAAGATTCATCAAAATATAAGCAATATGGCATTCCATGTCTGTGTCTTGATAGGATGATTCATTCATGTTTTTGATCCAATACAGATTTGTAGGAAGGCTGTGAATGTGTTAAATGTCCTATCCCATGTCGTCAAAAGACACCTTTGTTTTGAGGAAGTGACATTGTTTTGCATGTGTTGATAAACATCATGTTCATGAGGCAAACCATCCTAGAGAAACCTAGCAACCATGACTGAATATGCCAACAAAGATGCCCCCAGTGCAGAATGACCTATTCCTAAGACGTAAAGATAGGCAAATCCCAAGCGAGGACAAGATAGTCATGTAGGAAAATGAAGTCAGCGTATGAGCACAGACAACATTATGAAGGCCTAGTATCAGTAGTGCATTGATAGATGGAGCACAGAACACAAGTGAAGCCTGATTGCCAAGTTTTCACCACTTGGCAAGATCTTTTTCTTTCCTTTTGCTACCAAGATGCCTATTTTACCAGGTGCTCATCAAGGCACTTTTTTCCTTTTTTCAAATTTTTTTGCTATTTTTGCTATTTTGAATGTTTTTGTAGTATCAAGGCGCCTGTTTACCAGGTTTTCACCAAGGATACCCATTTTGAAGGACTTTTCCCACTATTTTTGGATTTCTTCAGGATCAATTTTCTGAATGTTTTTGGTATTTTGCAAAAAATTTTTGCTATACAGGCTCTGCTAGCCAAACATTAAGTGTAGAACCCATTCAAATGTAGAGTATTGATAGGATCAGGAAGAAAATCTCCCTTAGGTGTAGCTAATTGATAAGCTCCAGTCCCAAAAGTAGCCATGATAACATAAGGCCCCAGCCAATTAGGTTCAAACTTTCCTTTTTGCTCTCTGTTAGGCTGGTTCTTAGGATTCTCTTTTAGAACAAGGTCCCCCACTTCAAACTTGTGTGGTTTAACCTTCTTGTTGTAACCTTTGGACATTCTTTCTTGGTACACCTTGAGGTGATCGAACGCTTGTTGTCTACGCTCATCCAGTAGGTCCAGAGAATTTATCCGATCAATGCTGTACTATTCATCAGTAACTAGTCCTTGTGGAGAGATTCACAAAGATGGGATTTCAACCTCAATAGGTAGTACTGCCTCAGCGCCATAGACTAGAGAAAATGGTGTGGCTCCAGTTGGTGTTCTGATGCTTGTTCTGTAGGCCCATAGTGCCAGATTTAGTTGTAAATGCCAGACTTGCTCATAGTTCTGTGTAGGATTTTGAGAATGTTTTTGTTTGATGCCTCAGCCTGTCCATTACCTTGAGGATAATAGATTGAAGAGCAATGTTGAGTAATGTGAAACTGTTCATAGAGGTCATCAATGTCTTGGTTTTTAAATTGGCCCCCGTTGTCTATCACAATTGAAGAGGGTATCCCATATCTACAAATAATATAGTTTAAAATGAACATAGCCACCTGTTTGCTAGTGGCTTTGATTAGCGGCATGACTTTGACCCACTTTGTGAAATACTCAGTGGCTGTAATGATGAACTTGTGTCCATTTGAAGAGTTGGGATATATCTGTGCAACCAAGTCAAAGGCCCATTGTTGAAATGGCCAATGTGTTATAAAAGGTATCAGTTCTCTGGCAGGAGCATGGATGAGGTTTCCATGTGTTTGGAATTTAAGACATGCTTTGGAAAATTGAAGAGCATCTTTCTCCATTGTAGGCCAATAATAGCCTACTCTGAGCAGCTTTTTAGCTAATGCAAAGCCATTCGAGTGTGATCCACATACACCTTTGTGGACGTCTTTTAAAGCTAGATCAGACTCTTCTAGTTCTAAACACCGAAGAAGTGTACCGTCGAGACTACATCGATATAGGTTGTTAGTTATGAGGACGTAACGCGATGCTTTCCTAATCAGGGATCATTTCTCATTTCTAGAGAGATTGGCGGGAATGGTTTGGTTTGAAAGATAAGCAATGATATTAGCATATCGGGATTCATCGGGAGTATTTAAGGCACAAATTACCTGGTATTTTGGATTGGCAAAGGCAGGGTAGGATATCTCTTCCACCAAGAAGTCATAGTAGAATTGATGCTCCTCTAGTTATAACATGGATGCCAAGGTAGCCATAGCACCTACAGCTTTATTCTCTGATCTTGGTATTTGCTGAAAGGTGATGAAGACAAAGTATTTCTTCAAATCATCAACTAGCTGTTTGTAGGGCATCAATTTTTCATCTCTTGTTTGATATTCCCCATTGATTTGATTGATAACTAGTTGGGAGTCACCATATATGTGTAACTCAATGATCTTCCATTCTATGGCGAGCTTGAGGTCATTTACCAACGCTTCATATTCTAAGATATTGTTGGTGCATGGAAACATTAATTTGTAAGATTTGGGAATCTTATATTTTTGTGGAGTAATGAAGAGAACCCCGGCTCCAGATCCTTGTTGAGTAAATGACCCGTCAAAGTATATTTTCCATGAATGTTCGGTGAGATGCATAATTGTTTCATCTAAAAATTCAATCAGCAATGGTTCATCATCCTGGAGTGGTGAATCAGCTAGTTGGTTAGCAAGCACCTATCCTTTGATAGCCCTCCGTTCAACATACTCAATGTCAAACTCACTTAGAATGAGGACCCATTTTGCCAAGCGGCCTGTTAATGTTGTTCTACTTAAAAGGTACTTCAAAGGATCAATTTTAGAAATGAGCTTGACTGTGTGAGAGAGCATGTAGTGTCTTAATTTCTGTGATGTGAAGACAACTGCTAAGCATGCTTTCTCAATAATGCTATAATTGAGCTCATAAGTGACTAGAGTTCTACTAATGTAGTAGATAGCTCTCTCTTTCTTTGTTTCATCCTCTTGCACCAGTAATACTCCTAGTGATGTAGCTGTAGCTGAAATATATAGGAGCAAAGGTTTTCCATGAATAGGTGGTGAAGCCAAGTACGCTTTTAATTCTCTGAAGTTGGTTTCACAGTTTTAATCCCAGTTGAATGTAACCCATTTATGTAGTAGTTTAGTAAAGGGTTGTGCCTTATTTTCAAGTTGGGACATAAATCTCCTGATAGACTGGAGTCTCCCTTGTAGTGTCCTCATTTGACTGATATTGCAGGGAGGAGTCATCTCTAGAATAGCTTTTACTTTTTCCAGATCTACCTCGATTCCCTTAGCTGATACTGTGAATCCTAGGAGTTTACCTGATTGAACCCCAAAGGCACATTTCTTTGGATTGATCCTGAGTTGAAATTGTTCCATTCAATCAAATATTTTTCCTAAATCCACAATATGAGTGCCTCTTTCTTTGGATTTAGCCAGTGTGTCATCGACATAGTCTTCCATGTTTTTATGCATCATGTCATGGAATATGGTTGTCATAGCTCTTTGATATGTCGCTCCGGCATTCTTTAGCCCAAATGGCATGAAGTTCCAGCAAAATGTGCCCCATGCACATGTGAATGCGGTTTTCTCTTGATCCTTAGGGGCAATCTTGATTTGATTATAACCCGAGAATCCATCCATTAAGAAATACATCTGGTAGCTAGCTGTAAGGTCTATGATCATGCCAATATTTGGTAGAGGGAAGTCATCCTTCAGACATGCTTTGTTGAGGTCCCTGAAGTCTATGCAGATCCTAATAGATTTATCAGTTTTAGAAATAGGGACTACATTGGAGATCCAAGCTGCATAAGCAATGACTCAAATGAATCCAACATTTAACAAATTTTCTAATTCTGCTTTTACCAATAATGTGACATGAGGATGCATTTTTCTAAGTTTTTATTTCACGGGCTTGATCCCAGGAGCTATAGATAAGTGATGCATAATGAGATTGGGATCTAGCCCTGGCATATCAGGGTAGGACCAGGCAAAGTTGATCTTTTTCTTCTTTAGGAATTCTGTGAATTGTAACTTCTCCTCTTCTGATAGGGATTGTGCTAGATGAACTATCTGAGGATCTTCAATAGTGCCCAAGTTCACCAGTTGTGTTGGTTCAATCAATACTGAAGATCTTTCCTGAAAGTGTTCAGGGAGGATATCAAGAGTCTCATCCTTTGGTTCCTCTGAGAGGTTTTCACCATCAGATACATCTTTTTTCTTTACTATTTTGGGATTTGATACTATCACAGAGTGGTTTTCACCATCAATCCACTTTTTCTTTTTATTTTTCAACTTGTGACTAAGAAACTTGATATCTTCCTGTGACATGTTCTCGCTCCTTGCATTGGTGGAAGAAGGGTGAGGTTCACAAGCATTAAGGTAACAAGCCAGGGAGTGGTCATTGGAAAATGTGAGCATAGGTGTAGGATCTGTTTCAGTCCAATCAATGAGGTCTGGAAGTACCAATTTTAGGGAGTTAGGTTCTAAGAAGGACAACATCGTGTTAGCATCAAAACTGTTAACCGACATGACACAGTCTGTTAAGTTAATGTTTTTGATGTTTAGGTCAATAAGAGAAAGATCGTTGTTAAAAGGGTCATTGTCAGTCATATATTTATCAAAATCTAGTGACTCATCAGTAGATAACTCATCATCATCTCTTTGTAAAAGGAGGCTTCTTGCTTGTAGCCTATGAAATTCTCATAGAGGTATGTACTCACCATTGTCTCCATCAATGATTAGAGGAAGGAACTCTTCTTCTGCTTCAGGAGGATCAGTGTCATTGAAAGGGATGTTAGGTCTCCTACTAGGAGCTATGGGAGCTGCAAACATGTGAGTTGTGTTTATCCCAATTTCTTTAGATGCGATAGATAACCGATCATACTCATAGTCATGAGAGTCTGTGATATCATCATCAGATCTATTCAAGTATTCAGCAATGTTTATTTGATGGATGCAGTTAGCTGCTTGTAGATCAAAGTGAGGTAGATCTAGGACATGTGTAATGGTGGCCAATTGCCCCTAGTTAGGATGTAAATTCTGTGGCCGGGGTTCCTCTTGAGTGATTGTAGCTACGGTGTCTCCTACCTCTTGAATGGGCAGTTGTTCTAGCAAAGGAGTATGAAGATCCTATGGTACCTCAAAACTAGGTACATAGCGTTCTCCTTGATATTCAAGATTCTCTATACCAATATGTAGCAATCTCTCATAAAGCCATGGGTCTGATACTATTTCATCTATTTTGTCACTCTCTGCTTCAGAAGGTGGACTCTATTTTGAAGGAAGTTTTTGAGTATTAAAGCCCAATCATGTTTTATCTCTATTGAGGTGGAACTCCATGGGTATAGGTTCAATGATCCCTCATCCTGTGTCATTCAGAGGTCCTTTTCCTTTGTATCCCATTTGTTTAAGGAAATCATATCCCTTTCCATACTGTTCTGGGGATATCTTTATATTTTTGATCTCAGAGTCCACTGGTTCTCCTTTGTAAAGCCAATTTAAGACTGCCTGCTCTTCTGTGTTATCTAAAGAAGAGGTGGTTGCCTTTATCATACCAGTAGCCTTGTGTACTTCTGGTTCCTGGACTGCGAGAGGTGTGAATGTTGATGATGATTTTCCATAGGATCTTGGTGAGACTGGAAGCTCTGTTAGGGAGGGAGTCAGGTCCAACTTGTATTCTCCCATACCTATTTCTTGAAGTTTCAAGGTTTTTCTAAAGCCTTTCATGACCATGTCTTTGATAGTTTCAGGAGTAACTGCATCCATAGCCTCCTTATTGTGTGGGATCACGCTACCTGCTTTAATATTGTTGCAAGCGTAGTTGGCATCCACAGGAATTGTAACCTCTATTCCATTATATGGGAATTTGATGCATTGATGATAAGTGGATGGTACAACTTGCATCTCATGGATCCATGGTCTCCCTAGTAGAATTTTGTAGGCTAGTGGTAGATCCAGAACTTGACATATAACATCTCTTTCAATCGGTCCAACTCTGATGGGTAAACAAATAATAACTCAGGAGGATCTTTCTTCCTCATCATATGCTTTGATGGTTATTTTATTTCTAGAGTCAATTGTTTGCTTGGAGAGGCCTAGCCTCCTGACAAGATCTAGTGTACAGATATTTAATCTGGCACCTTCATCTATCAATATGTGTCTAACACAGGATTTATGAATAAGAACTTTGATATGGAGGGGTTGATTGTGTGGATGGGTCAATGATTTTCCATCCTCCTCAGAAAAGGAGAGGTAATGGGGTGCTAAGATTTGATTGACCATTGCATGGAATTTGTCTATATCTATATCCTTTGGAACATTAGCAGTGTGTAGATATTATTCTAGAATTTATCTATGCACGGTAGATATTTTGAGTAATTTGAAGATGGAAATTTTGGCAGCAGTTCTTTAAAATTGATCTACCAAGTCATATTTCACCCTAGGGATGGTGACCACATGTTTTTCTCCTGGTTTAGGAATAGTGATAATAGGAACCTTGGGTGTGGATGTTAGTTTTGGAGGTCCCTTGATCATAACCTGTGCTTGGCTCTGGGTTACAACGTTTGTGGAGGACAAGGCTCCTTTGATGGTGACCATGTTGATAGATTCATTTTTAATGTTAAGCATATTGATCACATTGTCATTCTTGGAATAGGTGTAATTTACCTCATTACCTTTTCCTTTGGATGTTTCTCCTTGATTGTAATTGGGGAATGGTTTATTAAATGTTGTGTGATCCTCATTCGTAGTGTGTCCATCCACTTTGATCTTACCCCCTTCAATGAGGTCCTGGATAACATGTTTGAGCTTTAGAAAATTATTTGTCTTGTGTCCCTTGTTTTTGTGGAAGATACAGTAAGAGTTATCATCCCACCACCTGGGTTTGACCATTGGTTCCCAAGGTTTAGAATCAAGAATCGTAAGGATTTTTTTATCCACCAATGTTTTTAAGATAGTCTCAAGAGGTTCCCCCAAAGGCGTGAATGTTCTTTGGGGTTTTGAATTCCATGTTCGTCCCTTGTCATTATCATTGTTGGCTTTGGGAATGGAAGGTGTTATTTTAGCCTCCTTACTTGCTTGCATACCATTGGTAAGATTGAAGGCTTCATTTTTAGAATTAATGTTGGAAGCATCAACTACTCCGTCATTAACAACATTTTTATTTTGCTTCCACCATTTAGGTTTGGTGTTGGAGCTACTGCCTTTATTTTTGTTTTAAAGGGTGATCTCCCCCTTTTTGACCATGACTTCTTAAATATGGGGAGCATTCTTAATCATCTTATCGAAGCTAGGAGAATCTTGCATTTATAGAGCATAACTCAATTCAGGTATGAGATTATTAACAAAGATCTCCATCTTTTCTATCTTAGGGATGACTCTTGAATATCATGCAAAGATCTTCCTCCATCTTTGTAGGAAGTGTGTAAAGGATTCTCCTATTTTCTGCTTGGTATTACATAGATCCATCATGGTGACATCATGTTGGATGTTGTAGGAGTAATGCTGAATGAATTGTTGTATCAACTCCTCAAATGTTTTGACTTTGGGATTTAATTTTGAAAACCACTCCATGGCATTTCCTCCTAGACTTCCTAGAAATAGTCGCATGAGGTAAGTGGGTTCATGCGTATACTCAATGCTAAGAGCACAAAATTCTCTCACATGGTCATGTGGATCAGTTTCCCCTATGTACTTATCATATTTTGGTCTTGCTACATTAGGAGGAAACAGAACCATTGTGATACTCTTATCGAAAGGAAATGGACAAATGGCGTCCAAAGAGTATTTTATTTTTGGTTTGTCCTTCTCTTGTTTGAGGTTTGTGAGTTCAGTTTGCATTTGATTGAGCTATTTAGTAAGGATGGATATGGGGTTTGGTTCCTCCTTTTCTTTGAGATCATTCACATCATAATCCTGGGGTAATTTAACACCCGTGGATGCTAAATGGAGGAAGTATTTTTCCTTTTCATCTCTGATTTTTTGTTCTAACAATTTGTGGACTCTTTTGCTTTGTTTTAGCTTCTCATATTCGTCTTTAGAGATGTCTTCATCACTATCTGACTCAAACGGATTACGTTCAAACCTGGGTCTTTCTTCTTCTTCTGTGCCTATGAATTGTGCTTGTTTTCCATCGTCATAACCCTCAAAGGCCTTACTCCAATCGTTAGTGTTGCTACCCATTTGAGGTGAATCAAGATCAAACAGGGAATTGTGAGAAGTTCCTCCTTGAAAGTGTGATGTTTTAGGAGGCACTTTTGATCCTTCAGTTATGTATTTGTTGCATCTTGTGTTAACCATGAAGTTTGTTTCTCAACTTCGTCAATGTTTCCCAATAGTGCTAGCAAGGATTCCAGATTGTTCAAGTGGGTGTGTCTAGGTAGAAGTCACTGTTCATTTATTTGGTGGATGTAAATGATTCCAGCGTCAGAGGGTTAGAATGCGCTGATAGTGAGCTAGGAATCAAGTTGTTGATAGATAATGGTTAGACCACACGTATTGAACTGATCGTGAAAGACTGACTGAGCATGCAAGGTAGATGTTTAAAAAGTTTTTTGAAAATAACAGCAGGGAGACCAGAAGAGACAATAGGGACTAGCCAAAGAGTAAAAAAGGGTACCTAAAACAACTGAGACTTCCTAGGAAAAGATGCTAGAAATGCCCATTGTCTAGGATGCAAGCTCCTAGATACGATCCTCTGACAGAACCAGATGCGATCCTAAACCCTGGATACAATCCTAGAAAACTGGATACGACTATATGCTTGACCAGATACGATCTTATGCACCAGATATGATCCAAAATACCGGATATGACTCAAGAAAAATAGGATGTGATGTTATGATGGTTTTGTCGGTTTTGGTCCATTTTGAAAAATTTGCTTTTGAGGAACGTGAATTTGTTTGTCTCCAAATTGCATCAAGAGGTATTTTTCAGACGTGAAAAGCACTTGTACTCCAGGGTATGAAATTTATTGATTGTTATGAGGAGCTTATATTTTTAGTGATTTTTCTGACACGTTAGACAATTTTGTTTTGTTAAAGGGGTGGATCAAACACACATCTTTTTCCTATTCTCTAGGTGGAGGATGAAAATTGTTTGCTCATTGACTTAGGTATACACTCAAATGCTAATCAGAATACAGCCATCACCAAGCACGCAATGGCTCCAGTCATGATGCTGTATTAGTCGACTCCAAACGCAAGTGAGGGCACGATATGACAAGTCTCTTGGGGAAATTACTTTTTTCCTTGCACAAAGATTATCACCCTTTCAGGTATGAATCAGGAATTCTTTTAGTTGAATGTGTTGTAGATTATTGGACAATCCATTTGAAACTGTCCCCCATAGAATTGCACAAGGAAAAATTGAGGTGTATAGCCCTATGAGTACCAGAATATATATAGTCTCGCAAGCAAGATTAAAGTGGCTCTGCTCTATATATACCCTGATATGTTCAAGGAATGATATTATTCAGGCTTAGAATTGTCACCCTAACTCAGGCATTAGGGCTACACAACAATTCTATCCTAACCATGGAAACCTCTCCTAGCTGTGGGTAGACTATGAGTGAAGAGGAATCTCCGGATTCTAGGCCGGTTCCTATAAAATATGGTATATCATTTCCTAATTGAAAAAATGAGCTGGGAAAAGGAGAAAAAAGATTTGTAACTGAACTTGCATAATAGAAAGGTGATACACCAAGGATACTTAGACTTTTTTATGAAGTTTCAAACTGACTTATACTTATCATATTCTGATGGATCTTTAGATTATCATTCACTGATCAATACATAGGCTAATTGAAAGGGAATAACTAGGGTTTTGACCATAAGTAATACTTCTCCCATTAACAATATGCACATTCCATAAAAGGCTTATATTTTTGCAATATAGAATAGGAATTGTTATAATTCACTAGTATATATTTGCAAAAGCATTACTCTTACATGCAGAAATTGAAAACAAGAAATATGAACAACGATCACAACAAGAAATATGTGTATGTAAGGCAATTGTATACTCCTCCGAAAGTCTGTGTGCAAACTACATTCATGAATCCCAGAATCATGTTAAGGAATGATACAATTCACTTACATAACAATGGAATCACATATATGTAACTATAATGGAATACAAAGAAAATGGATTTCAGCAATAGGAATTTGAAAATTCACTAATACTAATCTTCCTCTTAATTTGACTCCCTTAAAAATGAAAACTGAACTCTCTAAATAGCCAACATGGCCTATTCAAATTACTTTCCCTCCAAAAATATAAGGTTTTTTAAAACCATCTTAAATCACCCTAAGTTTTAATAACATCCCACTTGAATGACCCTAATCACCATTATGGAGGTTACATTAATTCAAACACATGGGATTCGAATGTGAAGAAAAGGTTTTTAAAAACCCGATTTTCCACCTTGCAAAGTTTTCCTTTAAACTTATCGGCATTTAACTCCACCATAGTCGTAAACACTACAGCCGAGCATTGGGAAGTAACTGCAGTTTATTTTGATGTGCTGTATTGACATGACTATTTTCATCGAAGAGATGATCTGCAGTTATCGTGGCACTTAAAGTACCAAGGTGGCAATTCTGAAGGAATGCCGATGCACTGTCACTGACATTGTATTTACTCCACTGACAATGGAACTCAAAAGCTAGTAAAATACAATGCATTTCATTTATCGGCCTCATTTGCATTTTAGGGTTTTACATTTTCACTGTGTTTCCGCCATGTAAAAAAATGAAATCTGTTGTGAAATCTGCCATATTGCAAGGAAAACTCAGAGTTTGTTGAATGAAACGCTGTTTACACAGTCGATGCAACTGTAGTTTCATTCTTCAGTGAAGGCCGCGACTTTCAATTTTCAACTTGCTCGAACTCAAGCCCCCAACTATAAGTTTACATTTGTCTTTTGTTTAAAACTTATAAATACCGAGGATTTTGTGCCATGATATATGGCATTGACCAATGGTTTGTAACTCACTCTAATTCATCCCCATCACGGGTTTTGAATTTGCAGTTTGTCTAAAGGTTCGGGGAGTTCTTGTTTGTTTGTTGGCACCACCACTGCATTTGTAAGTGAGACCATGGCCACCTTGGAATGGTTTGGAGCTGTGGCTGAGGTGTCAAGCCCACAAACTCTCGACTATGAACTGGGGATGTACCAGTCATAGCTTTAGACTTATCCCCAGTTGTCTGTGTAACCCGGAGCCACCACCACTGCATTTTTATTCTGGTCTTTGAACTTTGGTTTATTTATAAAAGAACTGAAGAGTTCTTGTTTGCCTTGTAATGACACTATAGTGTTCCACTGGTGTGATGACCACTGTGGTTTTGGCATAGTCTTGAGCTGTGATTGAGGCAAGTACCCGCAGTTTTTAACTCTGAACTAGGGATATCTTAGTAACAGCTTCAGACTTATCCCCAGCTCGTTGTGTAACTAGAAACCCCACCACTACTTGTCTTCTTCGTGACAACAACTGCCACGTGGATTTTCTTCAGCATTGAATATGTAGGCTTACGACTGAAAGATGCAGCGGGTACACAAAATTTTGAGCTCTATGACATCTTTCAGTCATAAGCTTTACACTTTTCTTGTGAGTTGCTGCAGTTACACTTTGAGTTTATGAAGGAAAACACCATGCATCTATAGATAAGTTGGTTTCTCTGTCATTTCTCTGTTCATTTAATGAACTTCTCTGCATGTTCGAACAGTTATTGTCTTATAACCCTCTGTTTCATTTTTTGTCTGAACAATAAAGCACAAAATGTGTTGTCTTCTCTCTGCAAAATATGTTGAAACAACTGTTTGGAAAACACATAAATGTTGCAGATACACTTACGGTTTTTAGAATGAAATAATGTATTTCATTTCTTTGTAATAATACATATACTGTGACTCTTTTTTGGCATAAAAATAGGGTTCAAACCCTTATCTGTTGATATCCACCATTCTGATAAAAGAAGATTCAACATATACACCTACAGTTCAGCAGCATTATGTAGTTTTCATTGCATAAGTTTGGCAAGATTGATTTATAGTTCAGTTCCTCTGTTCTAAACATGAACTTTTACTTTGCAAAAAAATATTATAAATCCTTAAGTGATCTTACTGTTCCACTGTCCCCTTGCAAATATAGAATATTTGAAAATAAGCACATATAGCCAAAAGATGTTTACTGTTGTAGCACATATATACTGTAAATGCACTGATGCTTTCTGAGAAGTACTCAATATGATGAAAGAGAGTGTCATTTCCTTTCATTACATACTTTGTTCCAGTATGAACATGAACATGGACTTGTTATTGTTAAGATTAGGCTGAAAGCTAATCTACCCAAGAACACCTGCATGCATGACAGTTACAAGACAGAAGCAAAAGACAGAAGAGAGAAGAAGCTATGGCGGCCAAAAAGCTAGAGCCATGAAATCCATGTTGCAAGAAAAGAATTTCTATATTATTAACAACTGAATAGATTACATTCTCCTTTTGAAATACAAAGCGGTGATTCCTTATAAAGGATACCGAAACCCTAAAGGCGAAACCCTAAAGAAATATAAAGCTGCCTAAGTGAAACTTAAGCATAGAGTAATAACTTAACTAATTAAATCAACATGATTTAATTAATAAGCAAACTAATGATTACTCTAACACCCCCCCTTAAGTGTAACTTAGGGAGAAGCAAAATAGCTAAACTACTGCCGAAAGCAGGAAAGATGGGTCCCGGCAACAAGGCCTGATCAGGTACCCAAAACAAGAAAATGAACTAGATGAAGGAAACTGAGCCTTCAATCTAGGGAAAGTCCCACAGAGAGGAACAAGAAAGAGCAAGAAGCATCTCTAAAGAAAGGAACTGTAAACTCTGTCAAGAGAAACTGCTAGAACCCCCACTGAAGTGCATGACCAGGTAGAAAAGATAAAGTCTAAAGAGCTGATCAATCAAACCAGGAAGCAATAGAACCAACAGGTGAACCCCCCCATAATGCTGAACTAGGAGAGGTGACAGGAACACTGAAATGCAATGCCAGAAACATCTGCAGAAGAAGAACCAGGAACACCAACAGTGCAATAGAAGTATAAAAATAGGATAAAGGGCAGTGTCATCGACACACAGCATGGGCTAATGTCATGGAAGGTATGCTCACATGACAAAGGTGGATGCACCTAAAATGACAAAAGCATCATAACCCCCCATGACACTTTATAATAGAGTGCAAGTACTAAAACCATACAAGGTGTACAAGATCCTAGAAATGCAGAAGTAGACACTTTATCTCAGTGCGTTTACAGAATAAAGAATGCATCAAAATAAGCATACAAGCTCAGAAGTAAGAAAGAAGAGTGAACCAGAAGTATAGTAGAAGAGATCCCAAGACCTGTAAACCCAAGCAATCCACCAGAGTGCATAAACTTCCAAACTCGAAGGAGAGAAAACCTAGAGTAGAATCTAGAAAAAATACCCCTGCAACTGAATAGTTCACTGAACCAGCTTTCCGATGATATCTGGTTTTCCAAAAATAGAGTCCGGATGAGCCAGATATGACTCCCGAAAGGTAAAACCAAACATCAAACTTCAACAGTCAAAAATACTGTCAAAATGGTAGAACCCAAAACCCTAACTACCATCATCGGAAAGTTCTTAGAAAGAGATTTCCGACGGTATATGGAAGTCAGAAAAAGACCCTTGGATGCTCAAGATAGAGCGAAAACAGTCCAGGAGGGTCAGAAAGGCCCCAAAAGGCAAGAAATAAGCCCCTGGGGCTAAAAAAAATGGGCCCCCAGGCGCATGGCATGCTCAGGGGGCTGGGCCGCAGCCCCTGGTCACCCATGTGACCTACCGCAAAGACAAAAGGCCCGCAGGGGCTTAGCAAAAAATGCCGCCACCGGCGGAGCGGAGACCGGGCAGCGCGATGGCGGGAACCCGGGCTGAGCAGTCGGCGGGCCGGAGAGCAGAGGAAGCTGAGCGGCGCGGGGGCCAGAGCGGCAGTAGTGCGGGCCGCGGAGCGGCTGACAGAGCATGGTGCCGGGAGCGGAGGGCATCAGGAGCGGAGGGCAGAGGCCGGCGGGGGCGGCTGAGGGCCGCGGAGCGGGCAGGGCGCTGGCCGGGCCGTGGAGGAGCAGCGGCGGCGCATCGGCTGCGCGTTTTAAAAACAACTGCCCGCGCTTTGTAAAAGCCAAAAAAACATTAAAAATTGGTTTTTTAAATTTTTTTTCCTCGATTTCTGTGTCGTACGGCACAAGAACCAAATTTTTTTTTGCCTCAGAGTCCAGTAGTCCAAAATGGACAAATTTTATGTCATTTCTAGGGTTTTGGGGTCCTCTAAGCTCAATGGTAATGTCTGTTTGAGCCCAAAGTGACCATAACCAAAGCCTGCCCCTGAAACACAACAAAAAACATTAGAAAAACTCTGAAACCCTCTGTCTGGTGCGCTTCAACAAAACAAGAACATCAAACAGGAGGAGAGCTCTGATACCATGTTAAGATTAGGCTGAAAGCTAATCTACCCAAGAACACTTGCATGCATGACAGTTACAAGACAGAAGAGAGAAGAAGCTATGGCGGCCAAAAAGCCAGAGCCATGAAATCCATGTTGCAAGAAAAGAATTTCTATATTATTAACAACTGAATAGATTACATTCTCTTTTTGAAATACAAAGCGGTGATTCCTTATAAAGGATACCGAAACCCTAAAGGCGAAACCCTAAAGAAATATAAAGCTGCCTAAGTGAAAATTAAGCATAGAGTAATAACTTAACTAATTAAATCAACATGATTTAATTAATAAGCAAACTAATGATTACTCTAACAGTTATTGCTCCTTCAACATAAGAACTTCATTTTTGAACTTTGAGTTCAACATATTCAGAACTATGATCTACATTTCAGCATTTGAAATTAATATGACACTTGTCAGAAATTATAAATATGAAGTTGC
>MU225822.1:1406983-1433818 GCA_018584345.1 Thuja plicata | reverse complement strand
CTTTTTAATAATTAGGGGACTATAGCCATTTTAATTTAAATTAAATAGGCTAGGGGGAATAGGTTAATTTGCAAGTGGGTATTTGATTTAAGGATTTATTTAATTCCTTTATAATTAAATACTATAGCCATATTTGATTTGATTGGTCGAAATTGATTTGAATTATATGGCTATAATAGTTAATATAAATCAGTGATAAAAATCACCTAGGACATTAAATTGATTTAAAGAATTATGCCAAGCAGTAACAGGGTCATTTAGACATAATCGAGGGTATGATCACACTTAGGGAAAATAGAGTCCATAGTTGGAACAGACCAAATTCAGGTGGTTACATTCCCATGTCAACCGATCACAGAATGTATCAAATGAAGACATGGTGTGTCTAGCACCCAAAGCATCCATAGTGGAGTAGAAAGTGGAAGAAAAGATCTGATACTATCCTCTCAAGTTTGAGAGTATCAAGAAGATACACTCATCATCTGTCTTGGTTTTCACACGTCCCTGCAAAACTAAGCGTAGAGATTTGAACTTCATCAGGAAGTCTTCAATGGTGGGAAAGCTGGTAGGTGTCAAAGAAGTCAGCTCTGCATCAAGCTGTAGTGCCTGGAACTCATTCACTGTGCCAAACAAATCTGAAAACTTTCCCCAATTAGCCCTAGGAGTGGCCAAACCATCCAGGTGAAACAGGAGACTGTCGGAGATGTTCAGTGCTATCAAGCCCATGGCTTCATACATTTTGTTTCTATGTTGAAGAACCTCAAAAGGGCATTGCAAGACAGGTTGGTGTTCATCTAGACATGACCATAAGCCACGTGACATAAGTAGCCTGGTCATGTGTGCTTTCTAGGTGTGATAATTGTGTGGTGTCAGCTGGGCCATAGAGGGGTCTAACATTGAGAGAAGTAGACAAAAGTAGAAGGGTTGTTTCTAAATTAAAGTATAGAAAGCAAATAACCCCCACAATGTATAAATCTATCCTCCATATAACAAAGAAACAACTATAGAAAGCACAAAAAATGAGAAGAAAACCTGGATGCTAGATGCAAAGATGGAGGAAACTAAAGCCTCTACTTCAATGCCAAAAATAAAAGCTCAAATGGCTGAATCAGCAAACGATACTAGCACCATCACGTTCGGATCGAAAACACCTTTTTGACGATATTTTTTTTCCAAAAATAGACACCGTATGCATAAGTTATGGCCGAAAAACCAACTGTACCTCTGAAAAATAGCTCACTAAAAAAAACTAGATACGGAAAATAATTTGACGGTCAAACAACCGTCGCAGCACCTGGCAAAAGAATTGACGGCCGTATGGCCGTCAAAAAACTGTCGCGAGAAAAAAAACCGGCCGCCAAAAAATTAAAAAAAAATGGTCAAAAAATGCAGTCGCCAGAAAAAGTAGGCCGACAAGTGACGTCATAGGTGATGTCACCTGTGGCTAGCAGACGGTGGCGTCTGGGTGTTGCTCGCCAGTGGAGGTGGTGACTAGGTGGCTCACCGGTGGCTCTCGGGTGGCTAGACCTGTAGGGCTACACTGGCGGTCGGCCGATGGCCGGTGGGCGGCACGTCGACAGGGGGTCGGGCGCAGGCTGGGCCAGGGTGGCACACCGACGTTGTTGTGGGTTGCGTCTGGCTACATAAAAAAAACCCTAAAGAATGCATTTTAATTATTTTTTTTATTTTTTTCTCGATTTGCATGTCGTACGGCCTAGGAGGGAGAAATTTTTTCGCAGAGGTCACTGTGGCCAAAAAATACAAACTTTATATGAATTTTTACTCTCCCGGGTCTTCTGAGCGTGATGGTTGCATCCGTTTTGGCTCAAAGTGCTCCAGAAGACAACGCCTCCTCAAAATTGAAGAAAAAACCCTAGAGAAGCTATGGTTTTCTTCTTCAAATCACAACTTCAAAATCTTCAGACCATACAACATTAGGGAAGCTCTGATACCATGTAGAAGTTAAGAAATCCAACTTCACAATTTTCCAAGAACAAATGCATGCAAATAACCTATTGTTGAAAGGAAACCAAAGAGACAAGAGGCAAAGGCTTGGAAAATCTCAACGGAGTGAGAGAAAATGTATTTCAAGATAATGAGCAAAAATTACAAGAGTTCAACCTATAAGATGAACGAAAAAAATCTTAAAAGGAAAAAAGCTAGGTTACGCATAATAATTAATATAAAATATTAATTATAGGCACCTAAGTGACAGCTTAAGAAAAATAGAGTAATAGACAACTTAATAATTAAATCAAAGTGATCTAATTAATAAGTGAAGATAAATAATTACTCTAACAGACATGAAGGAAGACCTTTACATGTAAGTGGTAATTTTATTTTAGCGCTAACTTTAATGATAAATTGGTAAATCTAACATAGTTAGCTACATGATTAAAATAATTTTGGAGGGAAATCAATTCAAATTGAGGATTTGGCCAACTTGGTAAAAACATATTACATTTCCTTAGGATATTTTTGGTAAGGGAGACCAAATCAATAATTGCAAACCTATATAATTGATGGATTAGGGTTTTGGAAATGGAGTTGGATGATAGTTGATGTGTGTGTGTGTGTGTGTGTGTGTGTGTGTGTGTGTGTGTGTGAAGTGCGCAAGTTACCTACAAGCAAATTTGATGTAGGACAATGTGATCTGATAATTTTATAATCTGATTAGCGAAGAATAGAGAATAGTGTAGTTAGACGAAAAAGTGTATCAGATCAATTTATGTGTTTATATGAAACTATAATCAGGTATAGTTAATGCTACTACAATAGTTCAAAAGATTTGTGATCATTTTAGTGACCTAGTATGGCAGTGAGCCTTCTTATAATAGGTTGTAGCCCTAGTTGTAATTGAATAGTTAGTTCTAGGAAGTAAGCATGAATGCCAGTTCATTCCCCATATTCTAAGACAATATTTTTTACAGAGTATTGGCTTGTGAGTGTCATCCCCACTACGGTTTTTCCCCTAATAGGGTTTCCATCAAAAAAATCCATATGTTATGCTGTGATGTTTATTTTTTTTATGTTCTTTCATGTTATTCTATTTTATATGCATTAAGTGGTTTAAAAATCAATTATAGTGAGCTAAATTTTATAGAACATTGATTCACCCCCATCTTAGTGTTCCTTCACCCCAAAAATTGGTATTAGATCAAGGTCCCTTGAGGGAATTCTAATATCTTGAGGGAGATCGAAGAAGGAAAAATGGATTCAAGATTGCAAGAACAACTCTTGGTTTCTTTAGAGGATCTTGATCAATCCAAAAGACAAGTAAGAATATTGCGGGATGACCTAAGAGAAGCTGAAGATGAATATTGCAGGATGACCTAAGATAAGCTAAAGATTTCATCATGAAGTTGAAAGAACAACTAAAGAAAGCCAAGATGAAGAGAAGAGAACTTTGTGACTGATGACATATAACTGATTAAATGCTTGAAGATGTTAATTTGATCACCGAAATGCAGAAAGATAATGCAAGACATTGAATCAGTTAATGGATTGTATTGTCATTTATGTCAACTTGATATAATTTGATCGGTTATATACAAAGTGTTAAAGTCTTCCGCGAACTAGAGAGATAAAGATTATTCTTTTAGTAATACATAAAAGACTAGCATTCACTAAGTGACTACAAACACCGATGGTTAGTGGAACTCGACAGACAGAGAAACCTGAGAGCAAAGTCATAGTGATGTTTGAGCAAGAAAAATGACAAGCATTACTAACGAGAAGAATCACAAGTATTACCGATGGCCAAAATTACAGTGTTACCCAACAGAAAGACAACCCCGATGGACATACAACACCAACGGAGAAGCCCGAGGAGAACTGAAGTGTTGACCAAAGCTATCAAAGAGTTAAAACACCAAAATTAATTTAAGTTCATAAATGAAAAAATACTTAGCTGGCAGAGATAAAGATAGAATTAACTGCTTGTTAACATTGTTTTCATCGACAAGTTAAAACTAGAGATAAGTAAAAGATTTAAAGTTGTTTTATCCAGTTGTCATTGAGTAATCTACATGATAAAACTTAAGTAAAGCTTTAAAGAAAGATTGGCTAAGATTGTGAATCACGCCAAGATCAAGAAAATAAAGAAGTAAGAAATGGTGATATCATGTCTATAAAGAGATAATCTAATTCATAATGAATTAGGGGAGTGAATGGAAAAGAAGGATGCTGAAGAGAAAATGATGAAGAACAACTTCATACAGTCATGATCAATCAAGCTGAGGAAAGAGCTAAAGATTTCTATGGACACCGAGCAATAGAGAAGCACAACATCACCAAGAATAAAGAAGTGGAGCAAAGGTTTTGAAAAGACATATTGATCAGAAAGGTATTATGAGTTTACAATAGATAAAGAAAATCTGCAAGTCTAAGTTGTATGTGTGAACAGATCATTTACTATTTTAGTTTAACCATTGATTCATAAAATCTCTTAACCAAGTAGGACTTAACAATCCTTTCTATATTGAGATACATCCCAAGGAGTATCAAAACTTTTGATCATGAAGATAGCATGAGATGCGAGATACCATTTGAAAAACTAGGGTTCAGTCATAGAAGGTAGCATAGAGATGCCCAATATCAAGTGACAAACTATTCTATTTAAATCCTCTAACAAGGTCACACCTAACAGTGTGTTTGTAACCTTTAACAAGGTTGGCTCTTCACCAAGCTCACTTTAGAAGAGTGAAAATTTTGGGTTACTAGTCCCAAGTGGTTTTTCCCTTAACAGGGTTTCCACGTAGAAAATCAATGTGTAAATGTGTTTATGAGTCATTACTTTAGTGTTTTGCATTACACATAACTAATCTGGATTGATTGGTATACACTAAGAAATTTACTATTTTTCGATAAATGAAAGAATAATAATTGGTAAATATTAAGAATAAGGTTTAACAGTGAACTCTGAGTAGTAGTTATTTGTTATGTTTATTTGAAGGCATACATCTTGTAGGACTGAAGATAACTAGAGGCTTAATATTTTAGTACTAAGTTTTTGGGTTGATTTATTGGAATATTTTTGAGGCCATTGATTCACCCCCCCTCTTAGTTATTATAACAATTGGTATCAGAGCTTATGTGCTTAGAAAGGGAGTTTGACAGCTCAAGCAAAAGATCACAAGATGAACAAGCGAGATGTGCCCAAGTTGAATAAAGACAACTTTGCATCATGGAAAAGTAGAATAAGACTACACCTATTAGGTATTGGTAATGATGCTACTCAACACCTTGATACTAAATATGTGTTGCCTACAAGACCTCACACTCTTGAGAAATTGAGAGAAAAGCATGAGCATAATTGCATGATGGTAGAACTTTCTTCATCACTCTCCGATGCTGAGTTTGAAGATGTCAAAACCTGCACCTCTGCAAAGAAGTTGTGGGATAAATTGAAGCTGGTACATGGAGAAGATGCTAATGTACTAAGAGCCAAGGAAAAAATCCTAAGAGGGAGGTTTGATGACCTAAGTATGAAAGAAGGATAAAATATCACTCAGTATAGCTGCATAATCAAAGAGGTAGTCAATGCTATCTGAGGAGTTAGAGGTGTACTTGAAGAAGAGATAGTGGTAAGTAAAATCCTAAGAACCTTACTGCTTGTATATACTATTAGATTTTCTACTATACAAGAAATGAGAGCAGTTGCAAACAATACTATTAGTCTAGATAGTTTGATTGGTAGAATGATTTCATTTGAGATGATTAACTTTGATAATAGTGTCTTACCATCTATAGAATCTGCATTCAAATCTTCTTTGAAAATAAGTAACTCAAGTCATAGACACACAATGAGGAATGATAGTGAAAGTGATAATGAGGATCAAGGACATGGTGAGATTGAAGCACTAATGGCAAGAAGATTGCAGAGAGGCATAGGTATATACAAAGATAAATTACCACTTGTATGTTTTGATTGTAAAGAGGTTGGACACTTTGCTACAAAATGTCCTAACAGAAGAAAAGATGATAGAAGTAATGATAGATCATATGAAAAGAAGTTTTACTGAGGTGATAGCAGAGATTACCAAAGTAATTAACAATCTGACATAAGAGATACCTAAGACTACAAGGACAAAGGGAAGAAAGCTTGTTACCTAGCTGAGAACAGAGTTGATGATACTAACACTGAATCTGAAGAAGACATTGTGATGGTATTTGTAGCCATGAAGGATGATTTAGACAAAGAAGAAGAAAGGTATGTAAAGACTACACTCATATCTAAGGTTAGTAAGAATGATGTCTAGATTATAGATAGTGGCTGCACTCACCACATGACCGGTGATAAACAAAAGTTTGAAACTTTTGAATACTATAATGGTGGACTAGTAAGAATGGGTAATGACACACCTTGTCTAGTTGAAGGTAAAGGAACAATAATACTGAATAACCTGATCAAATGTGAAAATGCTTACTGGGCAAAAGGACCAAATTATAATATGTTAAGTGTTCCACAACTGAATAATAGAGGTCACCGAGTAGCATTTGAAAATAAGAAGGCAAAGTTCTTCAATGAATCAGGAAGGTTGATCGGAATTGGTGAAAAGACAAAAGGTAACCTTTTCTATCTTGATGACATTAACACCACTTGTTTGATGGCTAGAAACAAAGACATATGGTTGTGGTATAAGAGATCGTGTCATGTGAATTTTGACAATATGATAAATATAAGCAATAAAAAAAGTGTAAGAGGCTTATCGAGCACGTCAAAGCTCGATCATATCATGTGCAAGAATTGTCAAAAAGGTAAAATGACAAAGTCTATTTTCAAGAGTAAAGCCCATACATCTAATGCAATTCTAGAATTAGTCCATACTAATCTATGTAGACCTTTGAGGACAAAGAGTTACTATAGAGATAGTTACTATGGTAGAAAAATACATTGGTAAGAAATTGAAATGCTTAAGGTCATATAGAGGAGGGGAATTTATTTAAGATGAATTCACTAACTATTGCAATGAGCATGGAATTAAAAGATAGGTTTTTGCACCGAGAACACCACAGAAAAATGGAATTGCTAAAATGAGAAATAGATCAATTGTTGATTGTGCAAGAACACTGATGATTGAGAAAAGAATCACTCAAAATTTTTAGAGGGAAGCTGTTAGTACTACTGTCTACACATTGAACATAGTACAATTGAAGAAGGACACACAGAAGACAACCTATGTGCTTTGGTATGGTTACACACCCATTGTAAGTTACTTTAGAATCTTTGGTAGTCAATTTTATATTTTGAAAGATGAAAGAAATGGAAACTTGACTCCAAAAGTGATGAAGGTGTCTTGTTAGGGTATTCCACCAAAAGCAAGGCTTATAAATGTCTTAACAAGTCTTCTAACAAGATCACTGAAAGTGAAAATGTAAGAATAGATGAATTTGCAGAAAAGAATGATAAGGAAAGCAGAAAAGAACCAGAAGACTACAACAAGTTTGTTTACACTGAAGAACCTGATACTCTACCTGAACAATAGTGTATCGCTCCCCTGTAACAACACATTGCACCTGAGCATTAGGCTGTAATTACTGAAAATCAAGAAAATAATCAAGATAATGTATCGAGTGATGGAGATTAGAATCAAGGTCAAGATGATGATTAGAATGATGGACAATGAGCTGAATTGAAACTTTCCAAGTATGTCAGAAGAAATCATCCATAGAATCAGATCATAGGAGACAAGAGGGCTGGAATGAGAACAAGAAGTAAGTCACTAAACACTAGATGTTTACTCTGTAATTTTGAGCCTAAATTTGTTAATATTGCACTTGAAAATGAGCAATGGGTCAGTGCTATGAATGAAGAAATAGAACAGATTGAGAAGAACATCGCATGGACACTAGTACCAAGACTTGATGACAAGAATGTCATTGGTACCAAATGGATATTCAGAAACAAGCTAAATGAGAATGGAGAAGTCACAAGAAATAAAGCAAGATTAGGATGCAAGGGGTATGCATAAGAAGAAGGTATTGATTATGGTGAAACCTTTACACCCATTGCTAGACTAGAAGGAGTAAGAATTCTTCTTACTTATGCTGCATTCAAGGGATTCAAGGTATACTAGATGGATGTCAAATCTGCATTCCTAAATGGAATACTAGAAGTAGAGGTATATATTGAACAACCAGAAGGGTTTGTTGATCCAGATAAGAGAAAAATGGTATGTCGACTACATAAAGCCTTGTATATATTGAAACAAGAACCTAGAGCCTAGTACGAAATACTTCACTCCTATCTCATAAGCATTGAATTTGTAAGAACAAGTGAAAATAACAATTTGTACTTAAAAGAATATACCGATGGTAATATTATGATTGCTGAAATATTTGTTGAGGATATCATTTTTGGCGGAAATGAAATGTTATGTAAATCCTTTGCTAATGAAATGAGCAAAGAGTTTGAAATGTCTATGTTTGGGGAGATCAAATTCTTTCTTGTTCTATAGATTCTTCAACAAGATGAAGGCATATATATCACTCAGTCCAAATACATCAAGGAAGTGCTGAAGATATTCAAGATGGAAGATTCCAATCCAGTTGGAACACCTATGGTAACTGGATGTAAGCTGACAAAAGAAGAAAAATCAAATGAGGTAAATCAGACCTTGTATAGATCAATGATTGGAAAACTAATGTATGTTGTTCATACCAGACCAGATATAACACATGCAGTTGGAATAGTTGTAAGATTCTCTGCTAATCCCAAATAATGACATATGACTGGTGTCAAGAGAATTCTGAGATATCTAAAGACCACCAAGGACTATGGCTTATGTTATAAAAGAGAAGGAAAATTTGAGATACAAGTCTATACATATACTGATTGGGCTAGAAACATTGATGACCGAAAGAGCACAACTGGAGGAGCATTCTTCATGGGTAATAGACTTTTCACATGGATAAACAAGAAGCAAGGATGCATCTCTTAGTCTACTGCAGAAGTAGAATATGTGGTTGTTCCTGCAAATTTCTCCAATATTGCATGGATCAAACAGTTTCTGGAAGGTATGAATATGAAGATTCTTGAACTAGTGATTATCTATTGTGATAATACTAGTGCAATAAACATATCAAAGAATCCATTCATGCATGCTAAGACTAAGCATATAGCAATCAAGTATCACTACTTCAAAGAACAAGTGCAAGCAAAAGAAGTGATACTGGAACATGTTCAATCCAAGGAATAATTAGCTGACATATTTACCAAGCCATTTCTGAAAGATACATTTGAGTACCTGAGAAAGAGACTAGGGGTCCAACCCTTGTGTTAGTAATAACTGAGAGGGGGGGGGGGTGAATCAATGGCCTCAAAATATTCCAATTAATCAACCCAAAAAATTAGTACCACAATTTTAAGCCTCTAGTTATCTTCAGTCCCATAAGATGAATGCCTTCAAATATAATTATCAAATAACCACTGCTCGGAGTTACCTTTTAAACTTTATTCTTTATTTTTAACGAATAGCAGTCCTTCAATTTCCAAAAAATAGTAAATTACTTAGAGTATACCGATCAATCCAGATTAGCTATGTGTAATGAAAAACACTAAAGTAATGACTCATAAACACATTGACACATGGATTTTTAATGTGGAAACCCTGTTAAGGGAAAAACCAATTGGGACTGGTAACCCAAAATTTTCACTCTTCTGAAGTGAGCTTGGTGAAGAGCCAATCCTGTTAAAGGTTACAAACACACTGTTAGGTGTGAACTTGTTAGAGGATTTAAAAGTTTAGTTTTTCACTTGATATAGGGCATCTCTATGCTACCTTCCTTGTACAAACTCTTCTGGTTTGTCAAATGGTATCTGGCATCTCATGCTATCTTCATGATCAAACTTTTTGATACTCCTTGAGATGTATCTCAATATAGAAAGGATCTTTAAATCCTTCTCGGTTAAGAGACTTTCTGAATTAATGGTTAAACTAAAATAGTATGATCTGTTCACATATACAACTTATACTTGTAGATTTTCAGATCTATTGTAAGTTCATTAAATCAATATGATCAATATATCTTTTCAATACCTTTGCTCCACTTTTGTTCTACTCGGTGATGCTATGCTTTGTTGGTTGATGTTCGCAGAAATATTTAGCTCTTTCCTTAGCTTGATTGATCAAGATGGTATGAAATTGTTCTTCATTAGTTTCTCTTTAGAATCCTCTTTTTCATTCACTCCTCTTAATTCGTAATGAATTAAGTTGTCTCTTTATAGACATGATATCATCATTTCTAGGTTCTTGATTTTATTGATCTTGGCGTGATCCACAATTCTCGACAATCTTGATTTAAACCATAAATCCTTTTTTTTAATCTCGTAGAAATATTCTTGCCAACTAGACAAAACAACTTTAATCCTATACTGATCTCTGGCTTTATCTTGTCGACGAAAACAATGATAACTACCAATTAAGTCTATATTTAGCTTTGTCAGCTAGATATTTTGTCATTTATGAACTCCAGTTAACTTCGGTGTTTTAACTCTTCCATAGCTTCGGTCAACACTCCAATTCTGCCTGGGATTCTCCATCAGGGTTGTCTGTCCTTTGGGGTTCACTGCAAAGTTCTTCTTATCGGTTAACATTGTAATTCTGGCCGTCGATAATGCTTGTGATTCTTCTCTTTGGTAATGCTCATTGGTTTCTTTTCTCAGGCATCACTGTGACTTAACTTTTGGTGATCTTTGTCCATCAGGTTCCACTAGGCGTCAGTGTTTGAAGTCACTTAGTGAATGCTTGTCTTTTATGCATTACTAAAAGCATAATATTTTTCTCTCTAATTCTTTGATGTCTTTGACACTTTGATTATAACCAATTAGATTATATCAATTTGACATCAATGACAATACAATCCATTAACTGATTTAATGTCTTGCATTATATTTCTATATTTCGGCGATCAAATTAACATCTTCAAACATTCAATTAGTTACATGTCATCAATCTCTCCCTTTGGCATTGATGTCAACACACTACATTATCATACTATACTATTACTAATATAATATGAAATATAATAGTTTCATCAATCTTTCCTATTGTAACTATTACAAATGTGTGGTTTTCGCTAAGCTCATATAGTTTAGATTTATTTCTTGTAGAGTAGATACTTTTCAATCTTTTAATCCCTTCACTAGATAGATGTAGCATCTTCTGTCTCTGTTCTAATATGTGCTCTGCCTTGATTGTTCCTCTTTTTGATAATCTCTTTTTCCTTTCACAACAATCTCTCCCTTTGAACATTGATTAACTCTTCCTTCTGATTCTTAGGAACTTTTCTCCATGGATAATGATATAATATTTTCTTATCAATGAGATAATCTCTCCTTTATAATAATGAATCTCTCTCCCTTATGATAATGAGATAATCTCTCCCTTTGACAAAAATGCCGAACAATTCCACTTCTATATTATCTTCCATCCCTTTTATGTAATATATTCCTTGAATTTCCCTATCCATCAACAATACAATGTCTCTGGTGTTTGGTGCAGGTTTGTACCTTGTTGTGTATGGATGTATCTGTTGTTGTTCATCTTGGTTCTTGAATCAACATGAATGACCTTCTAATTGTGTAGGCTGATGCAACCTTCTAGTCAGCTTACCGACTGATAGACAAGGGTTGGACCCCTAGTCTCTGTCTTAGGTACTCAAATGTATCTTTCTATAATGGCTTAGTGAATATATAAGCTAATTGTTCCTTTGATTGAATATATTCTAGTATCACCTCCTTTTCTTGCACTTTTTATCTCAAATAGTGATACTTGATAGCAATATGATTAGTCTTAGCATGCATGACTAGATTCTTAGAAATGTTAATTGCACTAGTATTATCACAATAGATAATCACTGGTTCAATAATCTTTATATTCATACCTTCCAACAAATATTTGATCCATCCAATATTGGAGCAATTTTCATCAGCAGCTACATACTCTGCTTCTGCAATAGATTAAGAGATGCATCCTTGCTTCTTGCTAATCCATGTGACAAGTCTGTCACCCATGAAGAATGCTCCTCCAGTTGTTCTCTTTCAGTCATCAATGTTTCCAGCCCAATTAGCATCTGTATAGAATTGTAGCTCAATTTTTCATTCTCTTTTATACCATAAGCCATAGTCCTTGGTGTTCTTCAGATACCTCAGAATTCTCTTAACAACAATCATATGTGATTCTTTGGGATTAGTAGAGAATCTTGCAACTATTCCAGCTACATGTGCTATATCTGGTCTAGTATGAACAACATACATTAGTTTTCCAATCATTGATCTATACAAGGTCTGATTTACCTCATTTGATTTTTCTTCTTTTGTCAGCTTACATTCGGTAGCCATAGGTGTTCCAATTGGTTTGGAATCTTCCATCTTGAATATCTTCAGCACTTCCTTGATGTATTTGGATTGAGTGATATATATGCCTGCATCTTGTTGAAGAATCTATAGACCAAGAAATAATTTGATCTCCCCAAACATAGACACTTCAAATTCTTTTCTCATTTCATTAGCAAAGGATTTGCATAAAATTTCATTTCCCCCAAAAATGATATCATCAACAAAAATTTCAGCAATCAAAATATTACCATCAGTATCTTCTTTTAAGTACAAATTGCTATTTTCACTTGTTCTTATAAAATCAATGCTAATGAGATAGGAGTGAAGTCTTTCATACCAGGCTCTAGGTGCTTGTTTCAATCCATACAAGGCTTTATGTAGTCTACATACAATTTTTCTCTTGTCTAGATCAACAAACCCTTCTGGTTGTTCAATGTATACCTCTTCTTCCAGTATTCCATTTAGGAATGTAGATTTTACATCCATCTGGTATACCTTGAATCCTTTGAATGTAGAACAAGCAAGTAATATTCTAACTCCTAGTCTAGCAATGGGTGCAAAGGTTTCTCCATAATCAATACCTTCTTCTTGTGCATACCCCTTGCATACTAACACTAATAAAAATTTTCTCATTTTTTGACGAGAATAGGTTGATTGTTCATCTGGAAAATGTAGGTCAATCAACCAAATTTGTAGTGGAAGTTTTTTTGTCAAAAATTTCCATGATTGGCCTAGTAGTCATAAAATCGATGACTAAAAGGTCAGACAAAGGCTTTTTGAAAGATGTTGTGATGCACCTTTCATCTCTATGCACTTTGCATAGTTTGTTGTTTGTACGACCTTACTTATAGTAAAAAACAACAAGGATTCTATATGAATGACGAACTGTCATCGATATATTTGTCGTTCTTATAGAATCCTCATCATTTTTTACTGTAAGGAAAGTCGTCAATGATGAATATATCGATGATAGTTTGTTGATTAGTTCATCTTTCATATAGAATCCTCATCATTCCTGACTATTAGTAAGGTCGTAAAAATGATGAACTATTTTATTTTAAAAAAAAAATTAAATTTTCACAATGACAGAGAAATTAATGTTTTATACTAGATTCTCTGTTGCAAATAGATATCTAAGGAATACAATATATATCATTAACAAAGCTTCATCCTCCACATATAGGATATAGGGTGTGAAGGATATCTGCCACCAATTCAACATATCAAATAATTGAAGAGTTGAAGCAATATAGCAACATCTTATTCTTTATTGTGACCGGTGATCAAGGCATTATTCTACTAAATTAACAAGAGACGCAAGGGTCAAAGTTCCTGCCTATAGTAGAATGTTTTAAGAGGCTAGATATGGTTACAATTGTAAATGGATTCTTGTGAATGGACTAGATGTTTAGAAGAATTATTAATTGAAATCAATATAGTGAACATATGTGTGTTATGCAATAGATGTAAAAAGCATAAAGTGCATTAGAATGAAAGTATTGTAAAAACAAAGAAAACATGATATTATGTGGAAATTACATGTAGATTATTAATCAACATTCAATAATATGGAGAGAGAAAAAGTAAAATGATGCAAAGAAGCATCTGTAATTGTTGAGGCAAGCCTTAACAGCTTCTTTCAGAAGGTTAACATTTTGAACATAATTAATGGAAATTTGTATCACATGAGACAAAGAATACATGTTGTCCCAATTTCATTAGTCCTGCCATTTTGCATCCATGCTACATTGCAATTTCTTAGGTCCTGCCATTTTGCATCCATGCTACATTGCAATTTCTTAGGTCCTTCCATTTTGCAAAAAACTTTACATTCGCTAAAATCCTTCGTTTGGAAATAATTATTGTTTTGTTACATATATTTGCGACTGCTATGTTGAATCCCATGTTCTACAATAAGCTATCAAAGGAGGGAAGCAACGACTGCGATGTTGAATCCCCTATTCTGCAAAAGACAAGAAAAATTAGAAAAGCCAAAGAAAATGAGAGCAAGAATGATGAGGAGGTTGAGAAGAACATTCCTACGGAAGCTTCTAGAATTGGGAAGTAGAAGGTAGGAAAGGGGACATTTCTATTTGTAGGTATCAACAATTTGGTTTAGGCATTCTCTACAAGCTTGCATCAGGATTAAGGAAACACAAATTCTAACATAATTTGGTAAGTATAGCATCAATAAACAGTTTAAATTTGGGGAACATGCTTGTAAGATTTTTCCTAATTTAGTTGTCTTACCAGAACTAAGCTTTGTATTTCTGAGTTTTACATAGGAAATACCCTGAAGATGACCCTTCTGATCAGAATAATAGGTAGGGAAAACAAACTATGAATAATCAAAAAATGAGTGCTCTATAGGCAGGGAAAACAAACAAACTATGAATAATCAAAAAATGAGTGCTCTATAGGCAGGGAAAACAAAAAAACTATGAATAATCAAAAAATGAGTGCTCTTTTACCATCATAGTTGGTCATGTGAAATGTAGGATAAAAATGTCTCTTGGGACCTACTAGCCCCCATATGACTGAAGCATAAAAAAATACGCGATCACCTGGACATTTCCAAGGGTTGTTTGAAGGGAGAAGAGACTCTTGGCATATGTTCTCTATGGACTACAACAACCACCATGCAACTCCCAGGTTGACAATTCCAGCCACTATTGTGCCAATAAAATGCATTTTAACAAACAAGCATGTTAGGATGCCATCATTACTAAAATCCATGCTCTGAAACTACTTGTTTGTCACTTTCACAGATTAAGTGGTCATGGTGAATACTTCACTTATAAAGTAAGAGAACTTAAACTTTATTTGATGGTAACAGTAGTTAATCCGATTGATGAGTTTTGAATCCATCCATAATGGATAGGTCAAGAAAATTGGCTAAGTGGCATAGGAATATAGAAGTGCCATAGGTAGTCGACAATGGCTTACTTCACTCCAATAATGGATGATGGCTTACTTCACTCCAACAATAGAGGATTTCACTTTTATGATAAATGTTTGAAATGTTTTTATAGGGTCAAGCATAAGCCTTATCTTTTAAAAAACATGCCACAGTATAATACGAAGTTATCACAAATTTCTGAATTATATTCTGTGAAAGTTTTTAATATTTTTCATTTCATATCATAATGATGAGATACCCAAAAAGAGAATCTACTATTAAAAATAAAAACCAAAAGATGTGGTTTTGTTAATTTGAGAAGTGACCGGTTTCATTGGATCTACTATTTGGTGAACATGAAATATTTCCTAGCTGTAAAGGAGAGGGTATTACAGAATGTGCCTACACAAGAAACATGGAATGAGGTGGGATTTTCATATAATGCCCCATCTTGAAGTCTGACAAGAATGAAACTTCCTAACTACTCATACTCATGTACCCATAAACCTTAAAGCAAACATTGGCAATGGGCTTTCCAGGAAGGATATATCCCATTATGTACTCTGTAATGATGTTCAACCCTGGTGTCTGCACAATAACTAAAATTAGAATCTTCCATGAATTGACAGAATAAATTAGCAACCATAATCATTTTTCATCATTATATTATAGTTTTTACCTAATTAGTGGTGGCAGTTATAACACATATGGGTAAAGTGAAAAGGGATGCTAAAGCACAATGACAAGAGTCTTGTGGTGACATATTAGGAAACAATAAATTTGAATAATTTTCATGTGCATTTGACTACAAGCAACATACTCATGGTGTCATGAGCATAGGGTTACCTTTGAGCATAGAAATCATGTGACCTACTTAGAAATAATAACTATCATTAATTCTTATTATTACTACATGTTTTTTTACTTCTAAGATGTTTTTGTCTGAAGGTCTAATTAAATAATCTCATTGACTTCAGGAGCATAATCTATATTGATGAAAAGATGCCAAAATCATTGGCATGGATTGAATTGGAAACAAATATCAGAACATGTTGAATCAAGTAAAGCAGAATTACAATGGCAAATTCATTATGAGTACACAATAATTTGACTAGAATAATAATGGTAGTTGATCTTATGATTGCTGACTATGTAGCATAGGTAGCAAAGGTAGTCTCTAAATGCTACTGTTTTACGATCTCTTTGATTGGGCATGTTACTACATTGAACTAACATTATTTTGGTTTTTAGATCATTGCATTTGGTTGACCATAGGCAAGGAAATCATGTTTTAAACCAGAACACTTGTACAATCTTTGAGTTGAGTTGGGTTCCTTGAGTGAGTTCCAAGATACTTGTAGAATCCTTGAGTTGATTTGGGTTCCTTAAGGGGATATTAAACTAGGGCTCTACATCAGTTTAGCTCGAGCTTCACTTGGTTTCGAAAATAGTTTAATATTCTCTACTTAACAAGGCCAACCATGTGAAAGTGGAAGCTCATTTGTCCCTACCCCCCTAACATCACTCTAAATTCCCCATTAACATCTAACATTCATTCATTCATTTATGAAATATAAAATTCAATCATTATAATCACATAACATTCAATAACACCTAAAATTAATTAACAATTGGACATTCATCAATAATTCATCAACATTTAGTAGCACACAATTACATTCATTAAGAAAACGTAAATATATTATCAAAAAAGGTTTATTGCAATCTTTTCTTTTTAATTGGTTACTTATTTGGTTTTGGCATGAAATGGCTAAGCGGAGCATCAAGATCTTCATCATTCCCCTCTTCTCGTGAACCTAATAAATGCCTCCTCCTCTGTGATGTACAAGGACACTAGTGTACCAAAGGGGGGTCTGCTGCAATAACAACTAAATGGGTTGGATGCACACCATTTTATATTATTGTTACAAGTATTTCATTAATTAAAAGAAGATAACAACCGATCAAAAAAAATTTAAAATGACAAAACATAGATTTTATTTACCTGACAATGCCACATCATCTCGAATATGGTGAACACTCGGATCATCCTCCACTCGTTCACCATGACGTTCTAAATGCTCTAAAATGTACACAAGAAAGGTTACACCAATTTCAATTTAAAATGTTAACTTATATTAAAAATTACACAATTAATGTTCAATAGCAAATGAATACCTCCATCACTGTGATACACATCAGGGTCTTCGTTATGTGGAGAATCTGTTCTAGGATTAGAAGGCTGCATTGCAATATCATCCACTAAAGGGGTTAAATAAACATCAAATAGATTATCGCTCAAGTATTCAATTTGAAATAATTTTCATTTGGCTTACTTACCTGTGTGTGAACTGATGTAGCAGACTGTTGACTTTGGCGTATGCATTCAGCCATGGCTTTATAGCCTTCCTTTAAGCCAATGTTTTTGTCTTCTTCCATGGGCGCTACATTAAAATTCAAGCCCTGCATTTTTGGCTTAATATCGTCAATTCTGCAGGTATTGTTTGATTAAACAAAATTGTTTTCAATTTATAAAAAAATTGATTCAAAATTTCATTTATTGCTACTTACAATTTTTGCTTGAAGTTTCAGATAACCACCATAGCCAATTTTTTGTTGGCCAATCTTTTCTATTCTGGCCTTTGTAGACTTTGATGTGTCCTGCAATCTATGAAACATTTGAAATATGTTAGATTATATAAATATAAATATCACTAATTAGTGCATAATTATGTTCTACTAGTTAATACTATCACATACCGTCTATTGTCGTTTATTGGTGCAATTCCTATTTGGCTTTGCTCTTTCTCCTTTGCATCCAAAATGAATTCCTTCCACACCTTCTCTGGAATCACAGGAGGACGCTCATACTTTGGGTTGCTCACTATATTCCTTCTGTATGCATCCCTCACAGTCTTTAGATGTTTGCAAGCTCTTTGAAGAACATTTTCACTGTCAAAAATGTTACTTCCAAAGAGCTCCTCTAAAGATTTGATGAGCTGATTTTTTTTTAAATTTTATCCTTTAAATTCCACCTTTTAAGAAAAAAAAAAGTTGTTAGCTAAAAAAATTAACTGAAGTTGCGTACCTTGAATATAGTACAATAAATAAATGAAAGGAAAAATATTATAGCAATTATATGAAATCAAAGTAGAGGGATAGGGTTAGTTAAAATATGATGTTCCACCTTGTACGTATGGTGGGGCCGAATGTCATGTCATGAAGCTTATCATAAAAAACATCATTCCCTACAAACGCATCATGGGATCATCAATCCAAAATGAGTTATGAATAAGTAAATTAAAATTAGAATATAAATAATAATAATTTTAAAGTATCTGGAAGCTTAGGTAATTTTAAGGGAATCATACCTTCATCGTTTAACAACAATGACGTCTGCAATTTTCCCATACTAGCAACATGGGTGGATCCAAGAAACACCCCTGAATTATCACCAGTACTATATCATGAGGAGGTGTATCTTGTACTGCACAAAATTATTCCACTATGAAATGCATCCAAGATTAAAGTACAAATCAAACCATAACTAACACACAATCGACTATAGAAAAATAATGAACTACCAGGTATAGACCCTGCAAATGTGGATGTTTGCATGCTCCTTGTTGCTTACATTGTAGTCAGTAATGGCATCCTCATAGGAGGAGGTGTATGGAGTACATCATGACCTAAATGTACAGTTTGAAGTGAGGAGTCAAGATATATATGTTAGTTGAATAAAAAAACTAGTAAATCCAATGAAAAATGTATATTTCTAATTAGTAAGACCAATGAAGTTTGTAACCTATTAACTTAAGGATTATTTTACTTGAGGCAGCTGTACTAGTACCAGCCTCACCACGATGTCCATGAGGAGTTGCTTGAGCATCCAAAAAATCCAGTAAGAACACATGCATATTTTAGTTCATGACATAAAAGAGTATAAAATATAAAAAATTATTGAACTTTTGTTATAACTAAAGATTCATAACTGCTTACTTCCAAATTACGTGATTGCCACACCAATAGAGCTTTCCTCGCCATCAATTCCTCACTTGGATCTAGATCAAGAAAAATGCCAAGAATTTCATCACTGATTTTTTGTAATTGCTTCTTGACCACATACACAGGGTTAGGTCTATTTGGGATGGTGTCACCCATATCTTCAACAATATGGGGGTTGTTGTTGTAGGCACTTTTCCCTTTCCCTGAAAATTAATTTGGGATAGGAATATCAGTAAAACTATGAGAATCACTCCAAAACCCTAAAGAAAAGAACATAATAATATAACATTTTTCTTCTATATTATTTGTACATTTACAATAAGGTTTACCTTTGCTGAAGAATGGGTGGGAGTAAAATCCCCGCCTCCATAATCACCTGATGCATCCATGTCATCCTGTGACAAAGATTAAATATAAAAAAATTCAGCAAAATGAAAGCAATAGACTTAACAAAAAAAACTTATTAATAAAATGGTATATTGGAGGTTAGTTTAAATGGTATATAGTACTTACCACCCCCATGATAGTGTCTTTTTTTGTATCTATGCAATTCAACTGGTAATCTATTAGTAGTTCTTGCCCTGCACTAATTGATTTTATCACACATACAAAAACACGATTCCCCTCACGCGCCTCAAATATGCAATTGGGACTCTTATTAGTTGACCCAGGTCGCGTACTATTTATAAAACCCACAATATTCCCTATTTCTTTTGACCTTCCATAAATGTACATTGAAAATCCTTTACTTTGATCCTTTTCTTTCCATTGTATATAATTCACTGGCAATGCATATCTACGCATACTTTTTTTATATCGAACAATCTGCATCCAATTATTGTAATTGTAACAAGGTCTGACAAACTCCAATAATTCAACAAATTTGTTGTAACATACCTTCTATGCCATCCATGGAAAATAGGCCCAAACCATGTAATGATGATGGAGCTATACGATATATCCTCTCATTAACACAAAAATCAATATTAATTGGAGGTAGTTCCTTGGGTACCCATTCTTTCAGAAGATGTGTGTACCTCAAGGGCACCTCAATGTCATCTATGGTCTCATCATCATAAGAACATGACCCCCCTTTAGCAAGGAAAAATTGCATCCGTTTATTGAATTTTCTTCTAATCTTTTGACTTCTGGTTGATTTCCCTATTTTAGGCCTACTATGTTTCACTTTCGTCTTCTATCCTCGCATTTCTTTGACTTGAGGAAGACAAACCTGACAAGTACATATTAGGTGGTTCCTGCAGTCCATCAAATGGCAGATATAGTTGGCAAGGAGCGAGATATTTTTCTAAATGAGGGTAATGTTGATGTAATCTATAGGGTGTATTGACTTATACCTACTGATCCATGTCACTATGCACGATCCTCATAAAAGGGGTTAAATTTCCTGCATGTGGGAACCATTTATCTTAAGTTAGCCAAATATTACATGATACCTATGCTACAAATTACATAGAAGACAACATGAACAATATGCATTCATCATAATCATTGTATATTTTTTAATTCCTAACCTTTACTTTATGTGTGCTATGTAGGATTGTCAACAAAAGGGGTGATGACATCTGTAGTCAATTGCCTATTTCCACAAAGGGTTACAATCACACAAAATATATGCATGTAATCAACACCAACAATTGAGCATCATAAGCAATACATTGGTAATTTTTTAAACAATAAATATATTAAATATATGAGTAATAAATGAAACATGTGTCATAAATCACATATGTTGTAATCATGAGAAATGAACACATTAATTTAATTGTACCATGGCATTAGAGTTAAATACATAATAAATAATTATGGAAACATATAAGTCAAATAAATTTGTGACTAGATCAATATTACCATCATGATCATGATCATGATCATCACCATCATCATCATCATCATCACCACCACCACCACCACCACCACCACCATCTTCTTCTTCTTCATCATCATCTTCTTCTTCTTCATCATCTTCGGTTTCTTCTTCTTCCATCATGTTATACTTTACTGGACTTCTTCTTGGATCATGTCTAACAACAAATGACCAATCCGGTTTTTGTGGAACCTCTATGTAAAACACTTGCTCACATTGGCTTGGAAGAACATAGGGCTCATCTCCAACTAGTTCAAATGACCTTGTATTAATCATTGTAAATCCATTATCATGTTGAATAACAGTTCTATCAGGATCATTTTGATTCAGTCAAAGCCTGTACCATTTGACGATGAATAAAACTAATTTGAAGGATTCAAAGTTGCACTCAACTATATCATCCAAAAGCCCATAGTATCGGTTTTGAGATTCTTGAGGATGCATGTCATTTCTAGATAAAATATTAGTGACCTCAAAGACTATAGTTATCCCAGAATCACAAGTTTTCTTTGTTTCATCCAACTTTTTTATGTGAAATTTATGGCCATGGTAGTACATAGCTTTGTGGTGCTTGACCTGTAATTTTTCAAGCATGTGAAAATTATTTGCATCATGAGTTGATATGAAATATATGGGTCGTGATTAATAAATTTATACCTACCTATCTACCTCTTAAACCATTTGCTAGATCAATTACCATTGGCGTAACATTGGAATCTTCATTATGATGAGCTTCTTTAACCAATGAAGAAACACCTTCCCATGTTAATGAGTGACCATTTTGTTGACATAGTTCAATCCATACTGTCATCCAATCAAGATTGTTCGCAATATACAAATGTAGTGCATCCCACTCTTGACCAACTGTATAAAACAAAAGACCACTTACAAACAACTTCAATTGAAGATTTATAAGAATTAATTAACTACAATAACATCTTATAATTACCTCTCACTTTCCTCAATCTACCTTTCCCCATTAGTGCTCCCCTTCGAATTTGTTATTGGCATTGGGGTCCCAAATGCGATCTACATGCATCTTTGTGGCAAATATAGGAAGATATTCACTAATGTACACCATGGTCTAGTATACCATATATCCCTTCACCATAGAATCCTCAGGATGTGCTCTTTGTCGAACCAAACCCTTCAAAATTTTTAGGTGTCTCAACCATCCACATTGACCTAGTTTGTATAGGTCCACACAATTCAATCTCCTCAACTTTATGTATGAGGTAGTGTTCTTGTGCATTGAAAATGTAGAAGGTAAACACTTTTTCATTTCACACATAAGATGAGGAATTTTTCTCTTCCAATATTGTATATCTTATTTATTGATTTCTTTCGATGACAACCACCTAGATGCGATTCAACATGAAAAAACATATAAACGATACATTACAAACAATATACAATAAATTACTGAAAAGGTAAAACAAGTCGCAGGTATAATATCTATACAAAAAATTTAAAAAATAACACTTCTAACCTCATGTATTTTTCAAGATCATTTATAACTTGTTTGACAGTGTTGTCGAAGTGGTGTGGGAGAGATAGAGGTAGAACGTACTGCGATAATTATAAAATGATCATTTCAATATTTTAGAGAATAATACAATGAAAACTACATGCAGTATACAAATATATATAGAATACAAAATAACATGAATTACCTTAATAAAGGTATGCCAATCATGTATTTTCATCCCTGGCCCAAATTCATTTTTCTTTGATATGAGATTGTTTATGTTCGCAGCAAACCCTGTGGGAAATCAAACTTTTTGTATGACTTATTTTATAGCATTGCTTTGCTACTCCAATAATAACCAAGGAAGGGCACTTATATCAATATAGTCTCCATTATTATTTGATCGAATGACATTTTTCAATGCATGGTTAGAATCTTCAATGTCACTACAAATTTTGACAATCTTTTCTTTATCACGCCTTCCGTCTAATAATTTCTATAATGTCTCTATTACATTCGTTCCAATATGCATAGCATCAAACAAATGCACGATTGGGAGGTGCTTGTATTACGAAAACCTGCTAAATTGTCTAGGATAACTTTTTAGTCCTTTTGTAAGTTGGTCATTGACGCCTTGATGACCTTCACGAGCATCAATTACATCATCAGTAAACAAAAGACAATATCAAAATATAAATTTCAAACAAAAACCATCAGATTGAATGACATTACCTCGTTAATTTATTCTATCGTATTTCAACTTCCATAGGCGAGGTGTCATTCTTCATGGCTTTGATGCAGTCTCTTCTTTCCCATTGAAAAGATGTTTTTCAGTAATTCGATACTTATGATTTCTGTGGAGAAAGTGCATATACTCATTGAACACCTGCTTTCCTAAACTTTTTGAATGATGAGATTTCATCTTTGGACCACAAATTGGACATGCAAATTTTTCCTTTGTCTGAAGACCTACAAGGTCGTGTATAATTGGATTGAATATGTTTATTTTGATAATTACAATTATCATGTGCAAACTTAGACATACAACAAATATGTGTTAGCACTATAACATACCAAAAAAGAGGTGTTAACAAGAGAACATACCACAAAAATGTGTTAGCCCAGGGGCATCACGTATTGTCCATACAAGCATTGTATAGAATTGAAATTGTCTTTGACCTATTGGCCTAGAGATGTCATACATAGTGACCCCATTCCATAATACCATCAGCTCATTGATAAGGGGCTCAATATATACATTCATATCTTTCACTTGGTACTTACCTGGTTGAATGAACAAAAATATTACATAATTATTATGACCATTTTGATAGATTATTTATAATAAATTAACTTAGATAACTATTAAATGAAAAAATACCTGGAACAATCATTGCCAACATTATGTGCTCCCTCTTTATGGACATCCAAGGAGGAATGTTATTGTTGATAACAAAAATAGGCCACACAGAGTAAACAGATCTCATCTCTCCAAATGGATTGACACCGTCCACTGCCAATGAAAGCTTGAGATTACGAAGTTCTTCTTTAAAGTGTGGCCAAGTTTTCTCTATGTCCTTAAATGTAGAACCATCCATAGGCATTTGTATAATTTCATCTTGAATTCTATTGCATGCATGGTAATCCATAAATTGTTCCAATGTAGTGCACCTGAATAATCGTTGCAGATGTGGAATAATGGGAATATATCGGAGAACCTTGTGAGGCACCTTTTTTGTTATTTGATATGTTTGATATCTACTAATATGAAAATCAGGGCATTTTGTTGCAAATTCATGTTGTTTATGATATATAATATGATCATTGGGACATGAATGTATTGTTTGATACTCCATCCCAATATCTTTCATAATGGCAGATAGTTCTCAGTATGAGCAAGGTAGAATGTTTGATGGTAGTAACAAACACTCACCTATCAACTGATGGAAAAAGATATAATTAGTATACATGATTCACCCTCTATTAACAATAAGGAAATTATGACTAAAATAGATGAAAATGATGACATATATGACATACCTTAACATTCGTGATATTGCTACATTGGATGAACCATTCAAAACCTTGAAGTTCACCAACAAAAATACAACGGACAGAAGAGTTGTTTGGGAGCCTTTATATAGGGGCTCATGTGCCTTCTCAATTATATGTAAATCAAGGTCATCTTCATCATCGTGATCAGTTGCACCAATACTATCATCTTCAATTGTATTATCTGCCACATGGTCAGTTGCAACAATACCATCATCTTCAATTGTGTTCTCTATCATATGATCATCTTCTTCCATGAAATCATTATCTTCTCCTTGGATATTCACACTTCCATGTTCCTCCACTTGGAAATTCACATTCTCTGGATTGTTATGGTCCATAACATGTAACCCAGGGTGGTTAACCTATATCAAAATGATATTAAATTAACCATGACCATGATCTCATCATCAATTGATTTCTTATGTATATAAATTATTAAAACAATATATTGAAATACTTACCAATGGATGAAAATCATGCCCTCTTCAATGTGACCATGCTCTCTACAATGTTTCTCAACTTTTTTGACTAGAAGTCTTTGATTCTTTAAGCCCTTGCAATTTTTGCAAGGACAATAACATTTTCCATCACCTTTTCTTTTAAAATTAGCCCACAATCTAGCAATTGTCTCCTTATTTTTCTCTAGGTTCATATTGTCAGACATGATCTTTCTTCACAGGAAAATATTCGAGCTATAATTATACCAAAAACTTGTCTCCCATACTCTGAATTAAGATATTAATGTTGTAATCCTTCAAATATAAACATAGTTGCATTAGTACTATCTTGTATAAAATCAAGCGTAAATCCATTAAATAGATTTTGACTGCAAAGGATTGTACATTTAATCTAATCATGATTCATATTTGATAGGAATGCTATCCATATTTGATAGGAATGCTAAGAAAATAAAATATAAAATGAAAATATAAAATATCCACTTCGACATTGTTGGAGATAAAGTGATTGTTTTGAGAAAGGTTTGGTGGTGAATATCCACATAAGTCGGACACAAGACAACTAGGAGTGTCAATTTGAGGGCATTGTGTAACTACATGTGAGGCCTACCCCAGTCTGACATAATCTTAACACTATTTCTCATTTATATGCTCTCCAAGTCAATACTAATTTTTCTATAGTCAGACTTTTGGGACACATCTATTACTTTATGGATCCATGGAAACCTTTGCTTGTATGCAAACACCTTATTATGTAATCAGGAAATCTATATAATACTCTATATTAGTAATGAAGATTTCCCTTCAGAACTTAATTTTTGATGGTTTTAAATATCGGATTAGTATGTGGATGTTAGATATAATCAAGATGCAAATTTATTAAAAGTTATGTTTATGCATGTGGAATAGATGTAGATATTGTTAAGTTCAAAAATCTTTGATGCAAGTGTGAGTGAATGTGTGTTCAACTTACATTATGTATTCTATTATTTTTATGTTTTGATTTATTGGACCTACTAATGTGTGCAATGAGTGTGCAGGAAAGTTGACCATGGTACTAATCGGGGATTCAGGAATTGACCTATGTGAAAACTGTGATGCTAAGGTCCTGTCTATAAAAAGAGACATGGACCTCGTTGTATTGTATTTTTATTCTTAAAAGTATGGTGTATGATTGTATTTTATTTAATTAAGTAAATGTGTAAATAGGTCATGCCATATGTGAAATTGTTGTGTCACTTGACACATGTGCACTCTATGTGTTGGCATGGCTAGTGAATGTGACTAACATAGGCTTAACTTTACCTAGGAGTTACCTAGTATAGTCCCTATGCTTACCCTAAGGGTTAGGAAGATAAGATTGAGATTTTATTTAGTCAAGGAAGATAAGGATGAGTCAAGGGAAATAAGATTGAGTCTTGAGGGTTGGATTTTCGAGAGTTAACCTTGGGTGGAGTTTAGAAGGGTCATTTGGACTCCCAGGGTGTAACTGGGGTCAAAACTAACTACCCCACTTGGTACCTTAGGGGTTAGGGGTCATTTTCAGCCCATTAAAAGTCTTCAAACTCATTTATGACTCCCCTAAAGTCACCATTTTAAGAAGTGGCGAATTTGGAGAGTTGGAAGACTTTGGTTAAGCCATCCCTTCTTTCCTTGCAAACATTTAAGTCCATTTATGAAGAAGGCAAGTGGGGAGAGTAGATGGATTAGAGTCTTCCCTCCATT
>MU225822.1:1358798-1383681 GCA_018584345.1 Thuja plicata | reverse complement strand
TTTCTTCTCCCTAAGCTTATCTTCAGGGGGGGTGTTAGAGTAATAGTCTATCAGGTTATTAATTAAATCATTATGATCTAATTACTAACTCACCTATTCACTCTAGTTTTCTTTAGCTAACCTTAGGTTTTCCCTTTTAGGGTTTCAGTATCCTTTTATAAGGATTCACCGCTTTGCATTAAAAAAAAAAAGAGATTGTATTTTGTATTCAGTTGGTTGATAATAGAAGTTTATTCTTTCAACATGGATATCATGTCTCTGGCTTTTTGGCCACCATAGCTTCTTCTCTCTTCTATCTTTGCTTCTACTTTGTGATAGGTTTGCATGCAGGTGTTCTTGGGAGAATAGAGCATTTCCTATTTCTAATAGTAAATTCAGTGAGTACTACCAATTAGTTAACATTTCCCAATAAAACATAAGAAACAAGGTTACCCAGAGATCCTAGTGTTGCAAACATCGCTCTGATACCATAATGTAATGCCCAAATTTAATTCGCTAAAATGGACATCATAGAACCTATTTGTTCTACTCAAAACTCAACTAATTTGCAATAATTTGTTTTGCTCAAAACAAAAAAAAAACATACTATATTGATTAAAGAAAAAGATCATAGTGTAGTTGTCTTATCATTTATTTATAATTTAGAAGGAAAAAGAATCTAATTAAAATAATATTTATTATAATACTCAATAAAAAAACCCAAATCATGCCATAACATACCCGAGTTTCTCTTTCTTGCATTTGTATTATATTCTCCTTGCCTCTCTATTTCCTGCACCTATATAAATGGCTACACAACTAGATGTGTGATATAAAATTCATTGATGATTACATACATGATCATAAAATAAGCTACATCATTAACTTAGCTAAATCAATCATAAGGAATTTGAAACTAGTTTCATAAAGAGATGCAAACTATACAAAGTATTGGTAAGGGCTGGCAAGATCGTGGAAGAACTCAAAAGTGCAAACCTAAGGGCCAAACCTAATGCCTCGGGGGATCATCGTAGATGGCCTTGCCTAAAAACTTGTAGAGACATCGTAGTTTGTCCTTTGAATTTCAAACCATATTATACTGGTTCATAAGAGCAAGGGTACAAGAGTGAATAACATATGTTTTAAATATACAAAAGTGGGTACACAACCCTTTCTGAGATGAAGACCTCAGATAATTTCACCGTCAACCACCACCCACTTAGGTGGATCAGGGATGAAGTCCTAGACTAATATGATAAGTCGACACCAACTTACCAACTCAGAATTCTATTAGTGTCAATGTCATTTCTAGACCACTTTTTTTTTTATTACTTCACATAAAAGATTGGCTAAATCAAACAAGACTCAAACTAATAAATGAATACCAATAAATAGCAACTTGACCAAAAGTGAAAGAAACCTAATTTCCCAAGACAATGATAACTTAATAATATCAATATGAACTCACATATTTTAATAATAATAAGGACCATAAAGAACTCAAGGTCAAAAAATCAACATTTATGTAAACAATGCCCAGGGAGTCCAATATCATATATTTGACCAAAACAGAAATAAAATTAAATCAAGCAATCTACATGTTGTATTAGTGTCATAACCCAAACCTCAACCTATCCCATAAGATATCTTGACAATCCTAACAATCATATATATTAGGAAATCAAGTAATAAGCCTAGTCAAGCATTAAATAGCATGCATTACCTATTGTCCATAACTCTCAGTACAAGATAGATGTTACTAGATAATGATAGTTTCTTCTGAATCTTTGGTTGTATCAAAAGCTATTGAAATAGTGGGCACTGAATCCTGTGGACCTGTCATAGGTGCATTTTGAATAACTAGTTCTTTGTTCTATTTGGGAGGAGTTGGAGTTTCTTTTGTTGTAGGTGTCGTTGATGGATACATGTGTCTGTCTAGAAATACCTGCTCAAATGCTTTCCGAGTCTCTTCACCAACCAGTTCATATTCTTTGTTCATGATATGGAGAACTCTTATTTTGGTTATGAGATGAGGCTTTAATAAATCCAACATAATGGCTTTCTCATCATGTGAGAAAACATGGAGAAGACTGTCTAATGTTTCTTCTCTAATCCTCATATCCTCTTCAATTGCTTTCCTTTTTAATACATCAAGTATGTTCCATGCTTTGTCTAGTATGACTGTTTTGAGTTCCAATACTGTCCTCTCAAACTTGATCATGTGAGAGATAATCATAGAGTGAATTTCTATTTTGTCTATCTCTTGGTACTTGTCATATACATTTTTGATAGATTCTAGTTTTCCTTCATTAACAATTCTATTCTTTAGAACTTAGACTAGGTCAAAATCCTACCTCAGGAGGGGCTTGAGTGTTCTTTACCTTTCTCGTTATGGTCCTTGAGGATGGATGACTTGTGGGAACTTGTTTCTTCCTCCTAGACATCTTACTTGGTACTGAAGGTGGAGATGCTTCCAAGTCAATAGTAGTTGATGGCGCAGATGTCCCTTCATCAGATTTCTTCATCTTCTTCTTGGGGATATCATCAGATTTTTCCATTTTCACCTCTATAGCACTTTTCTCAAGTTCTTTTTCAATCTTAGCTTCCCTAGCTTTGTCTAGGTCTTCTTGTGTAACACCATGAACTCTTAGGATGTTAGATGTGATCCTTGATGCCTTTCTTTTATTTTCTGCACTATATAAGACATAATCAACTTGATTTGTCTTTTCTCTATAAGTACCCCATCTAGGTTCATTGGGATCCTTGGGCGCAGATAAGAGAACTTTTGCATAACCTTCCAAAACATGTTCTTCAACTTCATATCTAAGAGGGTGAATCCATTTTGTTCTAGGATCAACTGCCTCCATGCAAGTATAGCTAGTTTCCACCATGAAGCATATGGTGTCTTTGTATTTCTCAACTATCTTCTCTAGTATCCTGAACCTTTTCTACATCTTGATCCTAAATTTTTTGATCTCCATATCCATAGAATCTTTCATGCTGCTTTCTAATGTATCCTTTAGTGATATCTGAGACATAGTGGGTTTACACTTTTCTAGGTAAAGATTGGAAACTTTACCAACAATGTGGAAGTAGAGATAGATGATCAAAGAGCCAAATATGAATATTTTTCTCTTGTCATGCTTTATAGCTCTAATGTTGTCAATCAATTGTGCACGTAATATTTCACATAGATTGTACTGTGTATTATCCTTCACCATTTTTATTGCTGCCAGGACAGTTGCTGCAGATACACTATTCAGTCTGCTTTCATGCTGGAACTTATAACCTAGAATCATAGTGACTAGTTTCATGTCATCTGCCTCAATGGGATCAATAGTCATTCTATGCCTATCACTCCTGGATAAGCATGCTTGTTCAACCTACTTCTTAACATCCTTACCAGTGGGAAGAACTGGTCTAGTCTTAGGAAGTCCAGTCATATCATGAATTAGGTCTACAGTAATGCGGATAGGAACTTCACAAATCCAATATAGGTCATCATGTATCCTGCTTAGTAGGATTTTAACCCATTCTAGCCCATAGAACTCGTGCGCATTAGAATACTCAAAGATAGGGTTATCAATGAGATGCACGTATTCATCTTTGAATGAATAATTTGGTTTCATCATTGAAGCCATAAGAGTAGCAATGTTGTTATCTCCAACTATTTCCTTCTTGTAATATATATATGTGTGAATGTCTTCTACATGCACGACTCCTAGTGGAGTCTTAGAAAATGCTCCTTCAACATCATCTAATATGGACTTGAATGTATGCTTCTTGAAAATGAATCTTTTCCTTTCAACAATGTCAATTACAACAGGGGTTTCCATACTTACTTGCTTCTTGATTAAATAGGGTTTCACGGCAATTTTGAAATGATGTGATTGCTAGGGTTCCATTTCAATCCTTAATCCATTCACAAACCAATCAATTCCTTAACCTATAGTGCTTTGATTCTCAACGCTCATGTGCTCTCTAAATGCTCAATCTCGAATGCAAAGCAGGGTTTGAAGATCTTTTACAAACTTATATAGAAGATTATTGCATTTAATGCTCATTGTCGTAAAGTGCTTTACATAGATAATTTCAATCTTTGCTTCTATTCAAGTTCAGACTATGCGTATATACATACATCCTCATTTCATCACCAAATGTATGAATTCATAGGCGCATACTTAGAGGTGAGTATACCAGCCATGTAGGGGTTTAGAGATAGAATAGCTCCCCCTAAGACCATGAGGGTTAACTAACCAGAAGTAGAAGGTGTTTCCACTAAGGATGCATCTACTACCTTGTTCTCTTCATTATCCTTCTTTACTTCAACCCAAATTTTATCTACATATTTTTTAGCTTGTACAAATTTAACTTCTCCTGATTCTTCAAATAGTGACTTTTTAGGATTCTCTTGTCTTTGTTCTCTTGACCTGCAAAAACTTGAGATATGTCTATATTTTCCACATGAGTGACATATGATAGAAGGTCTAATGCTATTATTCATCATGTTGCACTACTTGGATGTGTGTCCATTGTAATTACATATCTCACATGTAATGTTCTGAAAGTTTCTTTGAGGTTGATTTCTCTGATTGTATTGAGTCATATTTCTTTGGTTCTATTGTGACTGATTTCTTTGACTTGTTCTGTAGTGAATAGCCCTATGACCAAACTTATTACAGGAGTAACAATAACCATTAAAAGGTCTTACCTCTTTAAAATCTCTTGCCTAGTGTCCATGCTTGTTACAAGCTTAACAAGTTTTGTTAACTTGCTTGAGTTCATCTTAAGGTGGTTCCGTTTTAGCCTCTGCAAGATTCTTAGTTTTATTTGCTTCAGTAGATGTCTCTTCTGCTTTCTTTCTTTCTTGCATTGAATTGATTTCAATTTGAGCTACATTGTATCCAACACCATTAGTATCACCTTTTAACTTATGTACATAAAGTTGTGATTGAATTAGATTATAACTTGTGTGTAGTTTATCAATCTTGTCTTTTGCTTCTGTTAATTTAGATTCTATCTTTTTCTTGATGTTTTCCAATTCCAAGACTTTCATGTTTTCTTGCATAAGTTCATCATCTAATTGTTTATTCTCTTTGTTCTATTCTTCAATAGCTTTTAAACTGTCTGTAAGTTGATCATTAATATCTTCAATCTTGTCTTTCAAAGACATGTTCTCTTCATTTAGCTTTTTAACCATTTTTACCAGATCATTTGTGGAGCAATCTTTCAAATCTTTTCTTAATTTCTTGATAAGAATTTGAGAGCCATCAACCTTTAGTTTAAGTTCTTCATTTTATTTTTTAGATCTGTCAAGATCCTCAAGGGTTGTTTCAAGATTATTTTTTAGATGTTTTGCTTGTACTGAATCCATGATCTCCTCAAGTGGTTAAACTTTCTTTCAGAGGACCAGAGCTCTGATACCAATTATTGGAAACACTGAGAGGAGGGGGGGGGTGAATCAGTGTTTAACTAATTATTCTATTTCAACAATTTGAACATAAATCAATTAGACAATTTATGAATCATAACATAATAACACATAACACCAGATATGTTTACGGGGAAACCTTGATCAGAGGAAAACCCCAGTGGGAATTAGTACCCACAAATGATTGTACTAGTATAATGAACTTGTTAAGGTTCCTTTTCCCTGTTAGAAGCAGTCTTTACAATGCAAGTACAATGACCCTGTTAGGATTCTTTACAAACACCCTGTTAGAGGTGGTTGGATCACTGTCAGAGCTCATTGCTCAATAAGATGAAGGCTACAACCTTCTTGATAATAGATATACACTATATCGAAAAGTGAACTGCTGTATATGACACAATTGTCTGATCAGTTCCATTTATGTGTTGATGCTCTTAATCTCTTAAAGATATCTATCTCATGTTGACATCTCCATACTGCTCTTTTATATCTCTTCTCTACATATTTTTTGACACTTTCTAATACAACCTTACTTGTCATATACATGTTCATGCTTGAATAGACGCGACCAAAAACAAGAACTTAGTCGGCCCAAAAACAACATTCACAATGCTTCCAAACAAATTGTCTTAAGCGTGTTTACAATAATATTGAATACATAATAAAAAACTTATTACAATAGGTTCTTGGCCTTTACACAAAAAAATATTATACGCTAAATCAAAAACTGTAGTCAGCTTCATACTCTATTTTCAGAGCTGTTATTGCACTTAATTTTTCTGTAACTTCTCCGTACTGTTGTTCCATACCATGTGTGTATAGAATTAACATATTCACATATCATGGATCTTATGTATGAACATGCATATCCTGATTCGATCGTACGCATGTGCGCTGGTGCTCTGATCGACTCTATATCTTTGTTCTGTTCTGTCTTCCATACTTAGGCATTTTGTTCTTCAAAGTTTGCTGTCAAAACTTTTGTATGACTTTGTTGCCATAATCAAAACACAAAATAAGTCATATTCTCCCTGAGAGTCAACTTTCCAACACAATCAAGGTATGAAGACATTCAGTGAAGACCAAAGGAAGGGAAGGCCCCATCAAAGTCAGAAGATCAATATGAAGGTTTATGTGATTATGTGATTAAGTTATTGTTATAAAGAGCACAATAGTGAAGCATGTTATAATTATGTATGAAAGGAAAAATGACCATTTAATGATCAAGAAAACTCCTACTACTGGTATGACAATGGGTAATATTTTGTAGTAAACACCAACATGTGTCCCAAATTGTTAGCTTAATTATTTTCCCTCCTACAGCTAGAAACTTCAACTTGAAATCCACACCTGCATTCAAGCCATTATCCTTAAATTATGGGTGATAATATTTAGAGAGCCTGATGAATATAATTGTCATTACTGAGAATATCACTAGGAAGAGGGAAAATTTCTTATGTGAGGATATGCTAAACATTAAATATATAAAACATTAAAAACAAATCAAAACCTATGTATACATCTACATACAAGTGTTTCATACAAGTGGATAAAGAGGAAATTGTGTGTTTCACACAATGGGAGAAAGACTCCTTTTATGCTACCAAATTCCTCTTTGACACATGTCACAACATTTGCAAACAATTGATTATACAAAGGACGCAAATTTACTTGATGAACCACAAATATTTTTATTTTACATGACATCTTGTATGATTTTGTTTAGTTTATCAAGCTTGAAAAGGAGAGTAACAAATACATGGGCAATATGACTGTCCAATACCTTAAACAACATTTTAAAACAATTGAAGAATGAGAATACACACAAAAGAAATAGAATAAAAACTGACATCAAAAGAGCGTCTTTAACTTTCCCTATCCATCAAAACATTGTCAATATTTCTCATCAATTTAAAAATAAGGATCCATGAAATTTTGATCATAATATATGGAAAACATTTCTAACTATTGTATAAGCATAATTTTAAGCACTTCCAAAGCTGACAAACAGGCAAAATTAATACATTCCCAGCAACCATGTTGATAGGACTAACAACCAAGACTACAAAATGTTATTACCAACTTACATGTCAAATATAGTAATGACTGTATTGAACAAGGTTTGCTTAGATGCTAGTGGATTCCCAAAATTTGAAGGAAAATACACAAATTTTTGGTTGCATGTGTAATTCATCTTTTGACGGAAATAATTGATATTGTAATTTTTGACATGCTTTAGAGATTTAAGGCTCAGTTTATCCTTGGACATGTTATAATTATTTGATATCATTTTTAGCATAACCTAAGTATGATTGCATTGTGTCATCATATTTCATTATAAGCAGGAAAAAATCTTCCTAAAAAGCAAACATAAAAAATAGCATATCCAACTACAACTAGAAAATATTCCAACGGGCAATTATCTAGTGTTAAGGCAGACAAAATTACTACAAAAACAAAAGTACAACCTAACTAAAAATTATGAGGGGAAAATTTTTAGTGTTATTTGTGTGTACATTCAGAACAATCTCACTACTAGGAAGTCCATTAATCATTCTAATTAGAGAAAGCAATAAGATCTATGTGATTGTTAGTTTCAAAAACCTATTTAATAAAATTATAGATCAACCACCAAATGATGGTCAACAGTGAGCCTAGAATGATGGTCCTTTTTTATTCCTCAGTGAATGACAGGAGTAGAGTCTTACCAAGTGTCGTGACTTCATATTCAAAGTGTCTACAGTAACATTGGATCAAAGTTAGATAAGCTTCTTAGCAAGTTATAAAACACAAATATTGTATTATACCACTAAACTGTTTATCTTAAAAGCTGGGCATGCACTGTTGTTTAGACTTGCTATTTGTCATGGATCTTTATCTTGCTCAGTATTTTAATCATCTGCAGAGAAAGAACAATGACCATTAATGCTTGCCAATCATCTAGCTGCCAAAGGAACACAAAACATACCCCTAGAATTAGGCAGAGGAAATGTTCATGCTTAGGCTTCGTGTAAAAACCAATAAATTGTTGTTGCAGGATGTATTGACCTTCTAAATAGTGAATATTGGAAACACATGTATGGCTTGCATATGTTGTGCTTGGTGGAAAAGCATTAGCCAGACTGAAGCTTCTAATGTCCTAGGTAATAGCAACTTTAATTACTTGAAATAACAGTGAATGAACTTGTCTTAAACTCATGAAGAGTGCCTTGTCATGTCTCCCAATATGCATGAAGATTTCCTTGTCAACCATTCTTTCATTATGTTCCTCTACCTTAGGTGTGGCTTAAAAATGATTGAATGTCTATTATACGTGATGAAGAATGTTCATTATTCAAGACTGTTGAGGAATATTTGCAAAAAAAGGAAAAAAAGAAAAATTAGGAACATGACTGGGAAAAATAATATGTATATAGATTTTTTTTAAGGTAAAGAGGAGGAATTAGGAATTATTTTTGTTCATATAGATTATTTAGATTTTTTTTTTCTAAAACCTTTTCATAATTATAACGCAGAAAAGGAATTAGGAAAAGAAAAAGTAGGAAACATGACTAGGAAAAATAACCTATATATAGATTTATTTTTTAAGGTAAACAGGAGGAATGCATCACATTGAAAAGTTCAAGTTTAAGGTTCCTAACTTGAGGCTTTACAAAGTTTTTGGGCATATTCCAAGAAATGAGATATGGCTTTACAAAGTTTTTGGGCATATTCCAAGAAATGAGACATGGCTTTACAAAGTTTTTGGGCATATTCCAAGAAATGAGACATGACTATAATTCATTTGTCATTAGACCAAGGAATTACTTTTTAATATACTCGAATCCCTGATTAATTTTGGGGAAGCAAATCTTAACGAGTTTAATTGTTTTTTTTGTTCTAAAACCTTTCCATAACTACAAGACAATATTTTAATTTCTCTAAATTCCACTAAAAAGGATTCCATAAAAAAATAGTTTCATTTACATGTAAACTCGAAAGTAGAAATAACATAGAAATTTGGACTTCAAGTTTTGATGAAAATGATAAAAAGAAATGGAGAGTTAGGTTTTTTCTAACTTAAGTTCATATATTCAACCAGAGAACTTTGTTATAACAAAAAAAAAAGATATAGATGAAAATATATACTTTTTTAATAAATTTTCTTCGATGAAGAATTAAAGAACTACTAAGAGACCATGTCATGAGTTTTTTATCCATAGAATGAACAGTCCTTGAATCGATCCACACTTGCATCTCCATTATGTTCTTTATCTCCAACCAATTCCATGGTGAAGTATCCATGACAAACCAAACATTATCATTTTGTAGGACCTTATTGTTAGGACAACTCTTAGTCTCTAAAATCAACTCTCTAAGACAATATGCCTCATCAAATGCAATTGAATTACTTTAGGATATCATATAATTATAATAAGTGTAATAACATTATGATCAAAATTCATCTCTTCATTACTCTCATCAATATTGATTTCTAACACACCCACATAAAAACTTGAGCACCCATTATCTAAAGTAATGATCGATTCATTTTCATTGAAGAAGACTATGCCATTTTGCAAAAATAGAATTATGCTAGTTCTATCTTCTATTTGTTTTGTCCAATCATCCTTTGTCGACTTAGTGAGACTAGATTCTACTATCTCATCAATGCTCTTATTTGTAATAGATGAAACACATGATGATTCATTTTCATGCTCATTGGAATAAAAAATATTTTCTTCAAATGTATTACTTTTAAAACTTCTTGAAATGAGGGTTTAAGTACATTGGTAGCCTTTTGATCTTTTGACATCTTTTTCATTTTACCAGTGCATAAGTGATTAGGCTTCGAAGACCCATTGCAAGAATTTTTTTTTTTTTTCCTTCGTAATTAGTTCTTGATTCCATCATGATTTCTTATATTGGAAGAACCTTTTTCTTATTTCTTCTTAACACCAAATAGATACTTTACCCATTCAAGATGCTTATGCACTTCCTTATGCAATTATTTTAAAGTCCCTTCATAATTTTTCCAACTCTCAGTATAGCTTTGACAACTTTTCTTCAATTCTACAACCCTTTCTAGTATTTTCTCCTCAAAAGTCTTCATCTTTTTAAATAGAATAAACCAACACATTATTGCAACCTTTTAGAACCAATTCTAAAATTTATAGCCTGTTAGGTTGACAAGATGCATAACTCTGATATATTTTTTCCCTACCACTAGCTCTCATAGGAAATGCTCAAAATCAACATGTAATAAATGACCATATCATTCAAGGCTCCAAAATGGCATGCAAACATATAGATACTCTCAAAATATATCATACACCCAAAGGAAGAAACATGTGTGACCCTGGGTCTTCTACAAACTGAAATGAAAGAGTATCAAACTCACATGCAACTGATAAACCCCAAAAATCTAGTAGGAAAACTAGCTCTGATACCACTATAATGACTACCCCAAATTTTTTGCTTTAAAAATAAATGAAACAAGATATAACTAATGCTAGATGTTAGCTTCAGATTACATGCATGCACAATAAACCTGCATATGAAAATGCTCTCATGGACAGACTAATTAAATGAGTGAGGGTTATTTTCAGCAACTCAATTGGTATAATAATATGAAATTAACATGAGATTACAACTATCTAGATATGTGAAGGTTTTCCACCATCGCTACTTAACTAGTACAATAATATGCATGAGAAAATGAGTATGAAACTATCTAACTATGCGGCGGTTTGTCACCATAACAGCTTAGAAAATTACTTGTAATATGAAATAAGTGTGGCAATACAATAAATAATGTGAACTGAAGATACTTTGATGGTGAAAACTAATTACAAACATTAAACTCACATACCTAGTTATTCATAATGGTAAATAATGGAAAAGCAACAAAAAAACCAATAGATGAGGGTGTCCAAACCCTAGCCACCTACACCAAACAAATCCAAATTGGATGACCAAAAGAATGGAGAGAAGAAGGGAGTAAATGTGCCAAAAATCTAGTAAAAAACTTTTGCAAACTCAAATCAGACCCTCCAAGAAATTCCACCCCTACTCTCAAGCAATGTACAACCCCTTTGAAGATGTATGACTAGCCCTAGAGTGTGCACCCAACAATAATCAAACCCACCAATGTGCAATTAACTCTACCAAACTTCCTCAATAAACTCTAATAAATTATCTCTAACACTTTGTAGCTCTTGAAACTAAAGAAAATATATCAAACACCATTGAATCTCAACTGTGATCTCTATATGAAATCGCCGATCATGCATTTGTCAATCATGTTTTTCTGCCTACATTGCTAAGCCTGTGATAATTTTATCGACTTTATCTATCATTTATTTTATCATAAATTAGGGAAACTCCCTCATTGATGAGTTTCTATTGTAAAATTTGCGGTTTCCGATTTTTAGTTTGGATATTGCAATTTGTTTGAAAGCCTCCAAAGACGTTTCAAATCATCCATTTTGAACACATGCTACAATCATGGCAATGCTCCAGACCACATTTTATTGAGGGTTGTGTCAAACAAAACATTTCATGTGTTAGACAGTTAACATGTCGGGCCTAAGCTTCCATGTTTTGCATATATCATTGCCATACATCCATTATTTTGATGCAGTGATTTCACCTACAAATTTCATTGGTCGTATAGAAATTTCTAGATATTATTCAACTAATCCATGGTCTGTGCATCTCACTACCTAGTCATTTCCTTGGTTTAGAAACCCTCTATATGTATGTGTGTTGATGGATGTCCATAAATTACTATTACTAAACCCAAAGATGTGTATTTTAATATACATATATGATTGTGCATACATACCAGCGCTCCAGCTCGTGACATGCCACTGGGTGATAACTTGTTGATAAGGGCGGCCCAATAAGAATCAGATAATTTACACTATATTGAAGAGCATCCAACACTTGAGGTTCAAAAATATCTGAGGCCTCTTCACGCAATAAAATCCTTACGGCCTCCCCTCTGCACAATGATGCCCTAGTCCTTGCGGCCTCCGCTCTGCAACAGGAAATTAAAACAAAGTGAAATTAACAATGAAATCGATCACCCCTTTTTTTTTATATGCCCAGGTTCATCGGTATTACGAAAAACACGGGCATGGATTAAAAAAAAATCAAAAATTTCCTTCAATAAAATGACAAAGCAAAAGCATTTTAATGGTTCATGGGAAATGTTGGTCAATTTTTTGGGTGTAATGTACTAGTGTAACCTTTCTTTGTTTCTTGTGACTTCTCCATTCCCATTCAACTTTTTTATGAATATCCATTTGGTACCGATGAAATTCTTGTCATCTAGTCTCGGTACTAGTGTCCATGTACTGTTCTTCTCAATTTGTTCTATTTCTTCATTCATAGCACTTACCCATTCTTCATTTTCAAGTGCAACATTAATAGATTTAGGCTCAAAATCACAAAGTAAACATCTAGTGTTTAGTGACTTACTTCTTGTTCTCATTCTAGCCTTCTTGTCTCCTATGATCTGATTCTTTGGATGATGTCTTCTGACAAACTTGGCAAGTTTCGGTTTAGCTCTATGTTCATCATTTTGATCATCATCTTGACCTTTATTCTGATCTCCATTATTTGGAACATCATCTTGAGGATTTTTGGTAATTGCAGCCTGATTCTCGGGTGTAATGTTTTGTTGCTCAGGAGTGATACACTATTTCTTGGGTAGAGTGTCAGGTTCTTATATATAAAAAACCTGTTGTAGTCCTTTGATTCTTTTCTACTTTCCTTATCATTCTTTTCTATAAATTCATCTACTTTATATTTTTACTTTCAATGATTTTGTTAGATGATTTGTTAAGACATTTATAAGCCTTACTTTTGGTGGAATACCCTAGAAAGATACCTTCATCACTTTTGGAGTCAAGATTTCCATTTCTATCATCCTTCAAAATATAAGATTGACTACCAAAGATTCTAAAGTAACTTACATTGGGTGTGTGACCATACCAAAGCTCATAGGGTGTCTTCTTTGTTTCCTTCTTTAATTGTACTTTGTTCAATGTGTATACAATAATACTAATAGCTTTGATGACATGTAACTGATTGAATGTTTGATAATGTTAAGTTGAAGATAATGAAAGGCATTAAATCAGTTAATGGTTTGTATTGTCATTGATGTCAACTTGATATCATCTATATGGTCATGTACATAATGCCAAATACTTCAAAGAATCAATGGAACAAAGGTTATGCTTTCAGCAATGCATAAAAGTCAAGTATTCACCAAGTGATAGACAACACTGATAGAGTGCACACCATTGGAAAAGGCAAAGAAGAAAAGTCATAATGATACCTGACAAGCAGAAGATAGTGTTGCCTGATGAAGAAAAACCACAAGATGCCCGACGATATGAAAATAGAGTTTCCAAATGAGTAAAAATCCAATGATACTTGACGGATGGAGATCCTGAAGCTAACTAGAGTCACACCGATGGAACTGTCAGTTGTCACCGACAACTAACCGCTGAGTTGACCGATAGAATAGAGAGTTCAGATAATGAAAAAATAAATAGCTGGCAAGAGATAAAGATAGATGTAACTAGTTGTTTTTGTTTTATTTGACCAGAGTTAAGTGGTTGATTTAAAGAAGATTTGTATAGTTGGCATAAAGATAACTACGAGACAAATAAAGAGTTATAATTTAAATCTAACTGGCTGAATTGTTTTTCATGCCAAGAATCAAGAATCAAGAAACAATGAATATCATGTATATATAAGAGACATGCTTAATTCATTTTTAGATAACACATTCACAAAAAGGGATTAAGGGGAGTGAATAAAAAGAGGATGCTGAAGAGAAAGTGATGAAGAACAACTTCATGCAGTACTGACCAATCAAGCTGAAGGAGAGCTAAGTAATTCTGTAGACACCAAAAAATAGTGAGCACAACATCATAGAGTAGAAAGTGTGGAAAACAAAATAATTGAATTGATACATTGATTAGAGAGGTAATGTACTTAAATAGATCTAAAAATCTGCAATTCAAGTTGCATTAGAAATAGGTCATATTGTTTCAGTTTAACCATTGAAGCATCAAGTCTCTTAACAGAGAAGGACTTAGCAGTCTTCTATATATTGAGGTACATCCTAAGGAGTGCCAAAAAGTTTGATTCATGAAAGTAGCATTGGATATGCCCAATGCCTATTGACAGTCTAAGAGAGAGGCTGAATCAAGGATGGCAACATTAGATGCCCGATACTAAGTGACAACCTATATGTGTAAAATCCTCTAACAAGGTCACACCTAATAGTGTGTTTGTAACCTTTAACAGGGTTGGCTCCTAACAAGGCTCACTTCAGAAGAGTGAAAATTTGGGGTACCGGTCCTAGTGGTTTTTTCCCTTAACAGGGTTTCCACATTAAAATCCATGTGTTATATGTGTGTATGATGCATTTCTTTATTGTTTTGTATCTTACATAATTCATTCTGGATATATCGGTATACTCTGCATATTTACTATATTTTAGTAAATAGTTATACTACTTATCGGTAATCAAGGAGAATAAGGACAGACAAGGAAAACTGACAGACAGTTAATCATTATAAGTATTTCATGACATGCATCTTGTAGGGACTTAATAATCTGAGGTTGATTTGATTGGTGGTTAATGTTTGAAGGATAAATTTTTGAGGCCACTGATTCACCCCCCCACCCTCTCAGTTATTACTAAAAATTGGTATCAGAGCTTGTGTGCTTAGAAGGAAGGTTTCAAAGACCTAAGCCAAAGGTCTCAAGATGAACCGACGAGATGTGCCCAAGTTGAACAAAGATAATTTTGCTTCATGGAAGAGCAGGATAGGAATCCACTTAGCAGGTATTGGTAATGATGTTACTCAATTCCTAGAAACTAAATGTGTTTCCTGAAGGAGCACCAACAATTGAAAAAATAAGAGAGAAACATGAACATAACGACATGATGATAGAGCTTGCATCCTCACTCTTTAATGTTGAATTTGAAGATGTCAAAGAATGCAAAACTGCAAAGCAGATGTGGGACAAATTGAATCTCATACATGGTGGTGAAAAAAATGTTTTGAGAGCCAAGGTAGAAAGCCTTAGAGGAAATTTTGATGATCTCAAAATGAAAGAAGGAGAAAACTGTTGGAGATTTGCTTCTGTGCAAATAATTGATTGTATGTTTAGCATTGATGACAACATATAATATACAACAGGTATCCTATATGCAATTATCAGTATAGATGTTTTAGTACTATGTGTGTTTATTTCTATGGTGTATACATGTTCTAGTTTCTATGTACATTCACACAGAGTCAGATATGCAGTTTCAGTTGAGTTATGATTAATCAGTTATGGTAGTTACAGTTTTTGGAGTTTATCTATTAAGGAGCTGACGTAAATACAATGTTTTTTGAGTTTCATCTATCTTTGGGATATGTATGTTTGTATTCATGTTTATTTATGAGTTAATGATAATTATCCAAAGGTGCTAAACATGTTTCAATAGAATCAGGATGTTAGAGTTAATTTGGTGAAGCTGACTTTGTGAAGCGTCATGTCTATTCAGTTTGAGTTGCATGGTCATAATCTTTATTGTGTTCTTGGTTGAGACGACGAGGATGTTGATGAACTATTTCTAGATACCGTTGTGACCTTATCCTTTGTGAAGATACATATAATAGTTCAGATATGTTCACTATGTGTCGAAGATGTGAAAAAGAAAAGACAGAGAAGAGCAGAAAGTCAGAGAGAATAAGTTGAAGAACTATGTGAAGAAATATAAGTTGATTGCAATTCATTGGAACTGATCAAGACATTAGGTCTACTCAAATATTTGATTTACTAGATATAGTGTATATCTATTATACTAAAGGTTGTAGCCTTCACCATCTTAGTAGTGAGCTATTGGATAGTGAGTCCTCACCCTTAACAGGGTTATCTATAAAAGACTCCTAACAGGGTCCGACCTTTAACCAGGTCTCTGTACTTCTTGCGTTGTAAAGATCAAATCCTAATAGAGTTGTAAGATCTTCTAACAGGGATCATTATAAAATAGTGTAGTTATTTGTGGGTGCTAATTCCCACTGAGGTTTTTTCCTATTTGGTTTCCCCATAATCAAATTGTTGAGTACTTTATTGTGTTATCTGAATGTGCATTTACTTTATCTCAAATTACATTAAAGAAAGAGAAAATAATTAAATTGACTGATAACTAATTTACCCCCCCCTCTTAGTTATCCTTGGGACTATTCCAACAATTGGTATCAGAGCCAAGTGCCTTGGAGAGAAATCCTAACAGTTTAAGGTAGATCAGATGGCATACTTTAGGAAAGAGAGTCCTAAGTTTGACGGAGAAAACTATCATGACTGGAAGAACAAAATGATAACACATCTTTAGTGTGTTGGATTTGAGATCTATGAGATTTCCACTCAAGAAGTTGAAATTCACACCTTGAAAGAGATTTTAGCTGATGACTCTACTATGAAACAAAAGGAAGTGTTCACTAATAATGCAATTGCCAAAGAAGCCCTAATCAGTGCCCTATCTGACAGTGAATTTTTTGAGATCAAGAAGACAGATAAAGAATACTATATTTGGAAATACTTAGAAGATATGTTTGAAGGAGACATCCAATAAAATAATGCATGTATAAAGACATGGAAGAAAAGATACAACAATTTAGAGATGTTACTTGAAGAAAACATCAGATCTTACAATAAGAGGATTAATGAAGCAGTATCAGGTATAAGAAACAATGGCGGAGAAATATCAAAGGAAGATATAATGGACAAATTAATGACCACATTGACAGTATAATATAAGAGCAAGATCAATATCCTAGATGAGACTATGCAATTTTCTAAAGACTTCAAGAGGGAAACCTTGATCAGCAAAATATCTGCATTTGAGATATCTAGATTGAAGACAGAACCTAAAAGTGAGACAGCCTTCAAAGGCACAGTCCACAACAAGAAATCTATAAGAATCTCTAGTAATAATGAAGAAGTGGATACAAAACTAGAAGAAATAATTGCTATGATTGCCAAGAAGGAAAGGAAAGGTAAAGGGAAATATGAAGGACAACTACCATTCAAATGTTTCTCATGCAACAAAGTTGGTCACTTTACATCCAAGTGCCCTACAAGAGTCAAGAAATTCAGATCAGATTACAAACCTAAGTACACTAAAGAATGTTATCATGCTGAGGATGGTGTAATTGATGATGAATCAGGAGAAGATGAAATTGGATTTGTTTCTATTAAAGACATTGAGAAGATGCTTGAAGAAATGGACAAAGAAGATGAAGTAAAAGAACAGGAGTTAGTATTAGTTTCAAAAGCTGACATCAGAACTGACTGGATCATTGACAGTGGATGTTCACACCACATGAAAGGAGACAAGATAGATTTGTACATCTGTACAAGTACAAAGGTGGCATGGTTAGATTTGGAGATAACACTCCCAAAACTATCATAGGCAGAGGTTCTATCACCCTAGATGGAAAGAACAAGACATATGATGTTCTCTATGTTGATGGTTTGCATCATAAGTTACTAAGTATTGGATAGTTGCTTGATAAAGGATATTAGTTGGAATTCAAAAAAAACCAGTGCATCATTAACAACAAAGAAGGAGACATGATTGCATTAGGATCAAAGACCAAAGGTAAAAAATTTTCAGCTCAACTCATAAGTAAGTTGTTTTGTTGCAAAAGTAGATGGCAGCTGGCTATGGCACAAGAGACTTTGTCACATCAATTTTGACAACATAGTCAAGATAAGTAATCTAAAGGTAGTAAGAGACCTTCCTAGCATTGCAAGACCAGTTGACACCATGTGTAGGGAATGTGTGATGGGGAAGCATGTGAGAACCTCATTTAGGAGAAAACAAAACTCTGCAAAAAACAAATTAGATCTGATACACACAGACCTATTTGGACCTACTCAAACAAGATCATACTACGGAGAATGGTATCTTATTTTTTTTGTTGATGATTTCTCAAGGATGATGTGGGTTACATTCTTAAAAGAAAAATCTGAAGCTTTTGAGAAGTTCAAAGTATTCAAAGCTAAGGTTAAGAATGAATCTGGATTAAAGATAAAATGTCTGAGATCTGATAGAGGAGGAGAATTCACCTCTGACCAGTTTTATGACTACTGTGAAGAACATGGAATCAAAAGATAGTTAAGTGCACTCAAAAACCCTCAGCAAAATGGGATATTAGAAAGGAGGAACATGATAATACTTGACACAATATGCACAATCATGATTGAAGGAAAGGTTACCCATACCGACTGGAGAGATGCAGTCAATACAGCAGTTTACACTATCAATAGAATATAATTGAGACCAGGCACAAACAAGACACCTTATGAACTTTGGTTTGGTAATGTACCCACTGTAAAATACTTCAGAATCTTTGGAAGCAAGGGCTACATAAAGAGAGATGATAGCATTGGTAAGTTTGATGCTAGAAGTGATGAATGTATTATTCTTGGTTACTCTACTAAAAGAAAATCCTATAGATGTTTCAATCTAAGATTAAAGAAGATCATTGAAAGTACTCATGTGAATATTGATGAGAAGTTTATGATTTAAGAAAGATATTATGACTATGCTCCCATGATTGAAGATGAGCCCAGACCCATCAATAAGGACATGGTTATTGAAGAAATGTTTGATTGTATTGATGTTTCATGTAACAATCCTGAACCAAGTGAAGAAGAATCACATATCACAAATGAAAGTATCACTCCTAAGAACTCAAGGTACACATCTAAATACCACTCTAAGGAAGATATCATTGGAGATCAGAGTGCAAAAGTCTTGACAAGATCTAGAGAAAAAGGTTCAACTGCTGATGAAGAGGTATGCTTACTTTCACAGATTGAACCCTTAAGTGTTGAAGATGCGTGCAAAGATTCAAATTGGAAAAGTGCCATGCAAGAAGAATTAGATCAAATAATGAAGAAAGAAACATGGGAACTGGTCCCTAGACCTCATGACAAGAACGTGATTGGAACTAAGTGGATATTCAAGAACAAAATAAATGAAGAAGGCATAGTGGTAAGGAACAAAGCAAGGTTTGTATGCAAAGGATATGCACAGAGAGAAGGAATAGACTAAACTGATACATTTTCCCCTATGAGCAGACTTGAAGCTATCAAGTTGTTTTTTGACTATGCAACATTCAAGAACTTTAAGGTATATCAAATGGATGTCAAATCAACATGTTTGAATGTTGACTTAAAGGAAGAAGTCTACATAGAGCAGCCTAAAGGATTCAAACTTTCAGATAAATCAGACATGGTATGCAGATTAAAGAAAACACATTATGGACTTAAACAGGCCCCAATAGTATGGTATGAGAGACTTGATGGTTACTTAACAAAGATAGGATTCAGAAAAGGAGCAACAGACTGTAATTTATATATAAGAGACACAGATGAAGGACTACTACTTGTTTCTATTTTTTTTTATGACATTATCTTTGGAGGTAATGGAAAACTTAGTGCAGAATTCACCAAAGAAATGAAAAGTGAATTTGAAATGTGCATTATTGGACCTATCAAATGTTAGAAACATTGAGAGGGGTGGGGGGGTGAATCAATGTTTGTCTATTAATTACTTTTCAGCAACTTAAACATAAATCAAACATACATTGAATGAAGCTTAACATAAAAAATCATAACACATGATATGATTACAGGGAAACCTTGATCAGAGGAAAACTCTGGTGGGAAATAGTACCCACAAATATTGTACTAGTCTAATGTACCTGTTAAAGTTCCTTTGCCCTGTTAGAAGCAGTCTTTACAATATGAGTACAATGACCTGGTTAAAGGTCTGACCCTGTTAGGAGTCTTTTATAAAAACCCTGTTAAAGGTATATGGCTCACTACCTAGGCTCACTGCCCAATAGGATGAAGGCTACAACCTTCTGAAAGTTTATATACACTATATCAAAAGTGAACTGCTATGATGACATTGTTGTCTGATCAGTTTTTTTTATGCATGAATGCTCTTACTCTCTTAAAGAGCTATATCATATACTGAATTCATCATACTACTCTTCTATATCTTCCTCTTACATAATAATCAACACTTGTAACATAACTTTACATTACAAACTTATATGTTCATATCCAAATAGGCGCAACCCAAAACAAGACTCTAGTCGGCCCTAAAAAAAAAATACACAATGCTTCCAAACAAGTTGGCTCAAGCGTGTTTACAAAAATGCTAATTACATTATTAAAAACATATAATCAAAGGCACTTAGCCATTACATTACAAAATAATTCACGCTGATCAAAACACTAGTCGGCTTCCATGCTCTGTCTTCTGGACTACTGGTCTACTGATCTGTCTGTAACTTCTATGTACTATTGTTTCATAGTATGCATGTCTAGATGTAGCATGTACATGTGTCATACAACATATATTTGAGTGCGCATAAGCTGAATCGATCTCTCGCACATGCGCTGATGTGCTGATCGCTGAATATCTCTGTCTGCCCTGTTTCCATACTTAGTCATTTTTCCTTCTAAGTTATCTTTGAAAGAAACTTAGTATGACTTTTTTTCGATGATGACAAAAAAAAATGAGTCATGCATCCCCAGGAAGTCAACTTGCCAACAATCTCCCCCTTTTTCATTTATGGTAACAAAGGAATGTGGCCAAGTTTCTCAAAATGACTTAACACAAAAAATAACTGTATATGATAACATCTTTACATATATACATACACTGCTCTTCATATATACACATTCTATATTACTCCACCTTTGACATTAATGACAAAGGTGTGCAAAAACTTGTAAGTCTTCTACATACTTACTCCATGTAAACTTTAGGGTACACAATTTGAAGAGATTGGATCTCTTTCTGCCAGAATACTTTCATTGCATCAACTGTCTGAAGATGCACACATAGGGCATATTTCAATTTCTCCATTTTCATTAGATCCATGCAAGGACCTTGATCATATGTCGCAATGGTGGCATCAATCTGTTTGATGTTCTCATTTAGGACTGCGAGAGATGGCGCAAGTACATTTCTCAACTGATTTTGTCAGACTCTTATCTTGCTGATTTCCAACTTAGCTTTCTCAATCTTGTCTAACTAGCCTTGATAAACATTGTTGTAGATGTTCATGTCTTGCATGGATGTTTCAACTGATTTCCTAATGCTATCCACCATGATCTCTGCCTCTTCTACCTTTTTAATGTGCTTAGAGGTGAACTTCACTCTGTCCATGCAGTTAGCTATAACTTTCTTTCCCTTAGCTGCCAATTCTTTCAATATAGGTTGCCCAATATTTAAGGAGTTCAAGTCTAAGGTAAAGTTCTTTACCAATTCATTCAGTCTCTCCTTTTTGTATTCATCTTCTACAATCTTAGTAGCTGAATCTACTAGGCTTGTAAAATGTGATTTGAAGTTTGTTAGAATGCTTTCCACATCTTCAACTGATTAAACTTTGGCTACTTTCTTGTCGGCAGGAACTAAGTCATTCAACATGTTCACTGATTCCAAAAAGTGAGGGTTCCTCATTACTTGTTTCTCTTTTTCTTTTTCCATAGCAAGAATGCTGATTTTTATTAGGTCTTCTTCTCCCCAAGCGTCCAGACTTGCTGAATCAGGAGTTAACCTTGACAACAATGAAGTAGATGGTTGAGTGGATGGTGAGAATATAGTATTCTAACTAGTATCCATACACTCAATCTTTATTGGTATCTCTTTTATTGGTATCTCATCACCTTTTTCTTCATTCAAGTCAATTAGATCATTGGAGGGAACTTCATCTTGTTGTGCAGATGTATCATCAGTGCACATTTCTTCAGTGCTTACAAATGCTTTATCAACTCTGTCCATGTCTTTTTTAGATGCTATCATGGATATCTTGATATTATCAACTACTATAGTATCTTCTGAGTCTTTATCTGTATCAGAAGTTATTGTCACTGTGGGTGCTGAAACCTGTGGACCTGTTATAGGTGCTTTATGAATCATTGGTTCTATACCTATTTGGGAGGAGGTGGAGTTTCCTTTGTAGTAGGCACCATTGATGGATACATGTGTCTATCCATAAACACTTGTGAAAATGCCTTTTCAGTCTCTTTACCTATCTTCTCATACTCTTTGTTCATAATCTGTAAAGTCCTTGTCTTGGTTCTGAGATGAGGCTTCACCAGATCTAATAGAATAGCCTTCTCATCATGTGAGCATATAGGGAGAAGAGTATCCAATGTTTCTTCTCTTATCCTCATGTCTTCCTCAATTGCACGTCTTTTCATGATCTCCAGTATGTTCCATAACTTATCCGGTATCACTATTTTGAGTTCAAGAACAGACTTCTTAAACTTGATCATATGAGATATGATCATAGAATGTATCTCAGTTTTATCCATCTCTTGATACTTTTTATAGACTTTATAAAGTGTATCTAATCTCCCTTCATTTACAATCTTGTTCTTTAAGACATTTAGACTAGGTCTAAATCCTACCTCAGGAGGATCTTGAGTATTCCTTGCTTTTCTCTGAGTGTTCCTTTATGAAGGGTGATTTGTGGGCACCTATTTTCTTCCTCTAGTCTTCTTGCTTGGTATGGAAGGTGGAGATGTATCTAGGTCAATAGTGGTAGAGGGCATAGAGGTGCTCTCTACCTTCTTCTTCTTCTAGATCTATTCAACCTTCTCAAGTTCTTTGGCTATCTTGGCTTCTCTAGCTTTGTCAAGATCTTCTTGAGTGACTACATGAACTTTTAAAATGCTAGATGTGATCTTAGATGCCTTTCTTTTGTTATCAGCACTATGTAAGATAGTATCCACTTCATTGGTCTTCTCTTTGTAAGTGCCCCACCTAGGCTCATTTGGATCTTTGGGTGCAGATAATAGAACTTGTGCATATCCTTCTAACACATGTTCTTCTACTTCATTACCAAGAGGATGAATCCACTTGGTTCTAGGTTCAACTGCCTCCATGCAAGTGCAATCTATTTTTACCATGAAACATATGGTATCCTTATATTTGTCAACTATCTTCTTAGATAATCTGAACCTTTTCTGCATTTTGATCTTAAATGTCTTGATATCCATATCCATGGCATCCCTTACACTACTCTCTAAAGTGGCCTTAAGTGAAATTTGAGACATTGTAGGTTTTCTCTTGTCTAGGTAAAGGTTTGCAACCTTTCCAACAATATGGAAATACAATTAGATGATCAAAGATCCAAACTTGAATGTCTTCCTCCTGTCATGCTTGATGATTCAAATGTTGTCAATCAATTGAGTGCGCAGGATCTCACATAGGTTGTATTGAGTGTTATCCTTCACCATTCTGATAGCTTCTATGACTGTTACTATAGAGACACTATTCAACTTGCTTTCTTGCTGAAACTTATACCCAAGTATCATAGTTAGAATTGTTATGTCATCTTCTTTGATAGGGTCAACTGTCATTCCATGCTTGTCACTTATGGATAGGCAAACTTGTTCAAATTTCTTCTTGACATCTTTTCCAGTAGGAAGAACTGGTCTAGTTTTGGGAAGTTCAGTTAACTCATGGATTAGGTCTATAGTGATGTGTATAGGAACCTCACCAATCCAATAAAGATCATCATGTATTCTGCTTAGAAAAATCTTCACCCATTCTGGCTCATCAAACTCATGCGCATTTGAGTATTTGAAGATAGGGTTATCAATCAAGTGCATAAACTCATCCTTGAATGTATAGTCGGGTTTCATTATAGATCCCATATGAGTGGCTATGCTGATATCTCCTAATGTTTCCTTCTTATAGTAAATGTATGCACGGATATCTTCTACGTGAACAACACCTAATGGGGTTTTGGAGAAAGCTCCTTCCACATCATCCAATATGTGTTTAAATGGATGCTTCTTGAATACAAATCTCTTCCTCTCTGCAATATCAAATACTACTGGAGTCGCCATACTTACTTGGACCTTGATTAAGTAGGGTTTCACAAAATTTCAAAATGGCGCGACTGCTAGGGTTCTGTTCCAAACTTCTTAACCGTGCTTTAACTACCAAATTTGTTATGCTTTCATGCTTTGATGCTCAATGCTCCAGTGCTCTCCAAATTCTATGATATCAAATGCAAGTGTGAAGAAGATCGAACATTAACATTCTTTTATAAAAGCAACTGCATTTAATGTTTGCAATCATACGCAAATTACACAGAGAATTTGCATCTTTTAATCCCGATGAATTTGAGACAATGCATGCATGCATACTGAAATATTATGTGCTTATAACCAAGAATCCATAGGCACATACTCAGAGGTGAGTATACCAACCGCATAGGGGTCCTGAGCTAGAATATCTCCCACTAAGACCAAGAAGGTCTATTCAAGAAGAAGTAGAGGGTGCATCCACTGTGGATGCATCAACTACTTTGTCAACATCATTGTCCTTCTTTACTTCAACCCAAATTTTGCTTGAATCTTCTTTTGCTT
>MU225822.1:1322588-1357577 GCA_018584345.1 Thuja plicata | reverse complement strand
TACCCACAAATATTGTACTAGTATAATGAACCTGTTAAAGTTCCTTTGCCCTGTTAGAAGCAGTCTTTACAATATGAGTACAATGACCTAGTTAAAGGTCTGACCCTGTTAGGAGTCTTTTACAAAAACCCTGTTAAAGGTATATGGCTCACTGCCTAGGCTCACTACCCAATAGGATTAAAGCTACAACCTTTTGAAAGTTGATATACACTATATCAAAAGTGAACTGCTGTGATGACACCATTGTCTGATCAGTTCCATGTATGCATGAATTCTCTTACTCTCTTGAAGAGCTATATCATATACTGAATTCATCATATTTCTCTTCTATATCTTCCTCTTACATAATAATTGACACTTGTAACATAACTTTACATTACAAACTTATATGTTCATATCTGAATAGGCGCGACCCAAAACAAGACTCTAGTCGGCCCTAAAAAAAAAAATACACAATGCTTCCAAACAAGTCGGCTCAAGTGTGTTTAAAAAAATGCTAATTAAATTATTAAAAACATATAATAAAAGGAGCTTAGCCATTACATTACAAAATAATTCACGCTGATCAAAACACTAGTTGGCTTCCATGCTCTATCTTCTGGAGATCTGGTCTGATGATATGTCTATAACTTCTCCGTACTATTGTTCTGTACTATGTGTGTCTAGATGTAGCATGTACATGTGTCATACAACATATATCTGAATGCACATAAGCTGACTCGATCTCTCGCACGTGTGCTGATGTGCTGATCGCTGAATATCTCTGTCTGCCCTGTTTCCATACTTAGTCATTTTTCCTTCTGAGTTATCTTTGAAAGAAACTTAGTATGACCTTTTTGCCATGATGAAAACACAAAATGAGTCATGCATCCTTAGGAAGTTAACTTTCCAACATCAAATACTTTCTTGGATTGAATGTAAAACAAACTGACAAAGGCATATTTATAAATCAGTCTAAGTATGTGAAGGAGATATTGAAGACCTTCAAGATGGAAGATTGCAAACTAGTAAGCACCCCCATGATAATAGGATGCAAGATTTCTAAAGATGATGATTCCATAGTAGTTGACAAGACCCTATACAAGTCTATGATTGGAAAACTCATATATCTCACTCAATCTAGACCTGATATTTCTAATGCAGTTGGCATTGTTGGAAGATTTGCAGCTGAACCCAAGAAAAATCATCTAATGACAATAAAAAGAATATTTAGATACCTAAAGGGAATTATAGACTATGGTTTATGGTATCTTAACTTAGAGAACATACAACTTCATGTGTATACAGATGCAAATTGGGTAGGTTGTGTGGACGACAAAAAGAACACATTAGGAGGAGCAGTATTTCTTGGAGATAGGTTGGTCACTTGGACAAGTAAAAAGAAGAATTGTATCTCTCAGTCAATAGCAGAAGCTGATTATGTTGTAGCAGCATTGAATTTTTCAACAATGGTTTGTATCAAATAGATGATTAAGGACTTTGGTATTAAGATTGATTATCCTATTGTTATTCACTGTGACAACACTAGTACTATCAATATGTCAAAGAACCCTGTGATGCATGCAAAGACAAAACACATTGAGATCAAATACCACTTCCTAAGAGAAAAATTTGTAGACAAAGAAGTAAATTTGAATTATGTAAGCACTAAAGAACAACTAGTAGATATTTTTACAAAGCCTCTATCAAAAGATACTTTTGATTATCTCAGGGAGAAGTTGGGAGTAATTCCGTTTCCTGAGTCTGATTAGAACTTGCAGCAAGAATATCAGTCCTTGGTGACTAATGAATGGTTGACTACTCTACTTCTAGAGTAGTACCTATGCTTAATGGTGTTTAACACCCTTTTTCATTGATGTCAAAGGGGGATTATTAGTAAGGGGGAGCATATACTCTGGGGGAGTATACAGTGCAGCAGTAGTGAAGAGGAACCTTTTATGAGGATATTGAGAAGATTGTAAAAATAAGGAAAACACTTTGAGTTGATGATATCATATGTTGCCATCAATGTCAAAGGGGGAGATTGTTGGATATTTGCTTCTATGAAAATAATTAATTGTATGTTTTCCATTGATGACAACATATAATATACAACAGGTATCCTATAGGAAATTATTAGTACAGATGTTTTGGTATAATACATGTTTATTTCCATGGTATATACATGTTCTAGTTTCTATGTGAATTCACGCAGAGTCAGATATGCAGTTTCAGTTGAGTTATGATTAATCAGTTATGACAGTTACAGTTTCTCGAGTTTATCTGTTAAGGAGTCGACGTAAATACAATGTTTTTTGAGTTGTGCCTATCTTTGGGATATGCATGTTTGAATTCATTTTTATTTATGAGTTAAAGGTAATTATCCATAGGTGCTAAATGTTTTTCAATAGAATTGGGATGTTTGAGTTAATTTGGTGAAGCCAACTTTGTGAAGGGTCGCATCTATTCAATTTGAGTTGCGTGGTCATAATCTTTATTGCGTGCTTGGTTGAGCCAACAAGGAAGTTGATGAAGTGTTTCTAGATACTGTCGTGACCTTATCCTTGGTGAAGATACATAACAGTTCAAATATGTTCACTATGTGTCGAAGATGTTGTGAAAAAGAAAAGACAGAGAAGATTAGAAAGTCAGAGAGAATAAGTTGAAGAACTATGTGAAGAAAAAGAAGTTGATTGCAATTCATTGGAATTGATCAAGATAGAAGTTCTACTCATATAGTTCATTTACCAGATATAATGTATATCTATTGTACTGAAGGTTGTAGCCTTCACCATCTTAGTAGTGAGCTATTGGACAGTGAGTCCTCACCCTTAACAGGGTTATCTATAAAAGAATCCTAACAGGGTCTGACCTTTAACCAAGTCTCTGTACTCCTTGAATTGTAAAGATCAATTCCTAACAGGGTTGTAAGATCTTCTAACAAGGATCATTATAAACTAGTGCAGTTATTTGTGGGTGCTAATTCCCACAGGGGTTTTTGCCTATTTGGTTTCCCCGTAATCAAATTGTTGAGTACTCTATTGTGTTATCTGAATGTGCATTTAATTTATATCAAATTACATTAAAGAAAGAGAAAAGAATTAAATTGACTAATAACTAATTCACCCCCCTCTCAGTTATCCTTGGGACTATTCCAACAAAAACATCACTTAGTACAACACAAGAATTAAAGAGGTAGTCAAAATGCTATCTGAGGAGTTAGAGGTGTACTAGAAGAAGATACAGTGGTAAGTAAAATCCTAAGAACGTTACTACCTACTTATGCTATTAGAGTATCTACCATTCAAGAAATGAGAGCAGTAGAAAATAGAAATGTTACTCTAGACAATTTAATTGGAAGACTGATTTCATTTGAGATGAATAACTTTGATAATAGTGTCTTACCAAACATAGAGTCTGCATTCAAAACTTCTATGAGAATAAGTAAATCAAGTCACAAATTTTTTTTGAGAAAAGATAGTGATAGTGAAAATGAAGAAGATGATCTTGATGAAATTAAAGCACTTATGGCCATAAGAATGTAGAGAGGCAAAGGTAAATACATAGGTAAATTACCACTTGTTTGTTTTAATTGCAAAGAGATTGGATACTTTTCTACAAGATGTACTAACAGAAGAAAAGATGACAAAAGCAATGACAGATCTTTTGAGAAGAAGTCTGATAGAGGTGATTATAGAAGCTACCAAAAATTAGAAAAAAGAGATACTTGAGACTATAAGGACAAAGGAAAGAAGGTCAGCTACCTAGAAAAAATCAAGGATGATGATACTGACACCAAATATGATGAAGACATCAAGATGGTATTTGTGGCTGTAAAAGATGATTCAGATGATGATGAAGAAAGGTATGTAGAAATAGATCTCATATCTAAAATTAGAAAAAATGATGTTTGGATCATAGATAGTGGCTGCACTCATCATATGACTGGTGATAAGCAAAAGTTTGAGACTTTTGAATACTACAAGGGTGGATCAGTAAGAATGGGAAATGATACACCTTGTCCAGTTGAAGGTAGAGGAACAATAATGTTAAATAACCAGATAAAGTGTGAGAATGCTTATTTGGTAAATAGATTGAATTATAATCTATTGAGTATTTCTTAGTTGAATAATTCAGGTCACAAAGTTTCATTTGAAAATAAGAAGGCAAAGATCTTCAACAAATCTGGAAATCTGATTGGTACCGATGAACAGACTAAAGGTAACTTATTCTATCTGAATGATACTAACTCCACTTGTTTGGTTGCTACAAATGAAGACATATGGTTATGGCACAAAAGAATGTTTCATGTGAACTTTGACAACATGACCAAGATTAGAAAAAAGAGAAATGTCAGAAGCTTATCGACGATGACCAAGCCTGACAACATCATGTGTAAAAACTATCAAAAAGGTAAAATGACAAAGTCTGGTTTCAAAAGAAAAACCCATACATCTGATGCAATTCTAGAATTAGTCCATACTAATTTATGTGGACCTATGAGGACATAGAGTTATTATGGAGATAGATATTTTATTCTCTTTGTTGATGATTACTCTAGAATTATGACAGTTATGTTTCTAAAAGATAAATCAGAAGAATTTAAGATGTTTAAATGGAATAAGGCTATGGTAGAGAAAAAAAGTGGTAAGGATCTAAAATTTTTGAGATCAGATAGAGGAGGTGAGTTTATATTAGATGAATTCACTAAATTTTGTAATGAGCATGGTATAAAGAGACAAGTTTCTGCACCAAGAACACCACAGCTAAATAGGATTGTTGAAAGAAGGAACAAATCAATAGTTGATTGTGCTAGAACACCGATGATAGAAAAAGGCATCACCCAAATATTATGGAGGGAAGTTTTCAATACTACTATTTACACAGTAAATAGAGTACAATTGAAGAAAGACACCAAGAAGACACCTTATGAGCTATGGTATGGATACACACCCAATGTAAGTTATTTCAAAATTTTTGGCAATCAATGTTATATCTTAAAAGATGATAGAAATGGAAAACTTGATGCCAAGAGTGATGAAGGAATTTTTGTACGGTATTCTACCAAGAGCAAGGCTTACAAATGTCTAAAAAAAACCTCTAACAAAATTATTGAAAGTGCAAATGTAAAGATAGATGAATTTGCAGAGAAGAATGAACAAGAAATCACTAAAGAACCAAAGGACTACAATAAGTTCACTTAAAATGAGGAACTTGACACTCTACCCTACCAAAAATGTAGAGCTCCTGAGCTACAAATCATTTCTCCCAAGCATCAGGCTATAAATACCGACGGTCAGGATAATGATCAAGATAATGTGCAAGGTGACGAAGAACATAATGAAGATCAAAATGATGATCAAGCTAGTACACAAAGAGTTGTACCTATACTTGCAAGATATGTAAGAAGGAATCATCCAGAGATCCAGATCATAGGAGATAAGAAAGCTGGTACAAGAACAAGAAGTAAGTCTCTAAACTCAAGCTGTCTAATTTGTGAGTTTGAGCCAAAATCTGTTAATGTTGCACTTGATAGTGAAGAATGGATAAGTGTTATGAATGATGAGATTGAGCAGATTGAGAAAAACAAAACATAGTCACTTGTGCCAAGACCAGATGACAAGAATGTCATTGGTACAACATGGATATTTAGGAATAAACTGAATGAGAATGGAGAAGTCACAAGGAACAAAGCAAGACTAGTATGCAAGGGGTATGCACAAGAGGAAGGAATAGACTATGGAGAGACCTTTTCACCCATTGCTAGGCTAGAAGGAGTAAGAATATTAATTTCTTATGCTGCATTCAAAGGATTCAAAGTATATCAAATGGATGTCAAATCAACATTCCTAAATAGAATACTTGAAGAAGAGGTATACATTGAACAACCAGAAGGGTTTGTTGATCCAGACAAAAGGAACATGGTATGTAGACTTCACAAAGCCTTGTATGGATTGAAAAAAGCTCCAAGAGCCTGGTATGAATAACTTCATTCCTATCTAATAAGTATTGGATTTGTAAGGACTAGTGAAAATATTAATCTTTATTTAAAGGAAGATACTAATGCTAACACTTTGATTGCTGAAATATTTGTTGATAACATCATATTTGGAGGCAATGATATGCTATGCAAATCATTTGAAAATGAGATGAGCAAAGAGTTTGAGATGTCTATGTTTGGAGAAATCAAGTTTTTTCTTGGTCTCCAGATCATGCAACAAGGAGAAGGTATTTTCATTACATAGACCAAGTACATCAAAGAGGTCTTGAAAATATTCATGATGAAAGAATCCAAACTAGTTGGAACACCGATGGCTACTGGATGTAAGTTGACAAAGGAGGACAAGACAATAGAGGTCAATTAGACTTTGTACATATCAATGATTGGAAAACTCATGTATGTTGTACACACTAGACCAGATATTGCACATGCAGTAGGAATTGTTGCTATATTTTCTGCTAACCCCAGAGAATCACATATGACTGTTGTGAAAATAATTCTAAGATATATGAAGAATACTGAGGAATTTGGGTTATGGTATAGAAGAGAAGGCAAATTTGAACTTAAGATGTTTACCAATGCTGATTGGGCTAGAAATCTTGATGACCGAAAGAGTACAACTAGAGGAGTGTTCTTTATGGGTGACAGACTTGTCACATGGATTAGCAAGAAGCAAGGATGCATCTCTCAGTCTATTATAGAAGTAGAATATGTTGTTGTTGCTGCAAATTTCTCAAATATTGCATGGATCAAAGAGTTGCTAGAAGGTATGCATATGAAGATCTTAGAACCAGTGATTATCTATTATGATAAAACTAGTGCAATAAACATTTCCAAGAATCTAGTCATGCATGCTAAGACTAAACACATTGCCATCAAGTATCATTATTTGAGAGAACAAGTTCAAGAAAAAGAGGTGATAATTGAGTATGTGCAATCAAAAGAAAAATTGGCTGATATCTTCACCAAGCCACTGGCCAAGGATACATTTGAGTACTTAAGAAAGAGACTAGGGGTCAAACCCTTGTCTACCAGTCAGTGAAATGACTGAAGGCTACATCAGCCTACATATTATCAAAATATCAATCATCTTGATGCAAGAAAAGAGATGAACTTCAAAAGATACATCTATATACTGACAGATATATATTAGAACCGAGCACTAGAGCATATTGTTGTATTACTGATGGATAAGGGAAATTCAAGGAATATATTATGGATATGAGAAAAATAATTGCTTGACATAAATGTCAGATATTTGTAAAATATTTGTTTGGCATTGCTGTCAAAGGGAGAGAGATTATCCATATTATTCCATATTATCACATCCTTCAGGAAAAAGAGAGATAGATTATCCATTATTAGATTACTCCAACAGGGAGAGATTTCATCCTAAGGGAGAGCAAAATTGTATGAAAGATTATACAAAGGGAGAGTTGCTGACAAGAGAAAAATACATCACAAGAGAGAGAACAGTCAATGGAGAGAAATTGAAGAGGACTCAACACATCAGAAGACAAAGAGCTACAAGAATCAAATCTAAGCTAAAACAGAGCTTACCGGAGTTCAAACATTTATCGGTTATCAAACAAAAGATTGGTAGTTTGATGAATCTCAATGATTGTATTTCATATTGTATTAGAAATAGTATAGTGTGATAATATAGTATGTTTCCATCAATGCCAAAGGGGGAGATTAATGACATGTAACTGATTGAATGTTTGATAATGTTAAGTTGAAGATAATGCAAGGCATTAAATTAGTTAATGGTTTTGTCATTGATGTCAACTTGATATCATCTGTACAGTTATGATTTCAACAATGCATAAAAATCAATTATTCACTAAGTGATAGAATACACCGACGGAGTGCACACCATTGGAAAATCAAAAGAAGAAAAGTAACAGTGATACTCGATGAGCAAAAGACAGTGTTGCCCGATGAAGCAAAACCACAGGATGCCCGACGAGCTAAAAATAGAGTTTCCCGACGAGTAAAAATCCAATGATACTTGACGAACGGAGGTCCCCAAGCTAACTAGAGTCACACCGACGGAACTATTAGTTGTCACCGATGACTAACTACTAAGTTGACCGACTAAACAAAGAGTTCAAAAAATGACAAAATATCTAGCTGGCAAGAGCTAAAGATAGACTTAGCTGGTTTTTTTTGTTTTATTCGAACAAAGTTAAGTATTGATTTAAAGAAGATTTATACAGTTGGCATAAAGATAACTATGAGACAAATCAGGAGTTATACTTTAAATCTAACTGGCTAAATTGTTTTTCACGCCAAGAATCAAGAATCAAGAAACAATTAATATCATGTCTATATAAGAGACATGCTTAATTCATTTTTAGATAACACATTCACGAAAAGGGATTAAGGGGAGTGAATAAAAAGAGGATGTTGAAGAGAAATTGATGAAGAACAACTTCATGCAGTACTGATCAATCAAGCTGAAGGAGAGCTAAGGAATTCTACAGACACCGATGAACAGTGAGCACAACATCATAGAGCAGAAAGTGTGGAGCACAAAAGAATTGAATTGATACATTGATCAGAGAGGTAATTTACTTAAATAGATCTTAAAATTTCCAATTCAAGTTGTATTAGAAATAGGTCATATTGTTTCAGTTTAACCATTGAAGCATCAAGTCTCTTAATAGAGCAGGACTTAACAGTCTTCTATATATTGAGGTACATCCTAAGGAGTGCCAAAAAGGTTGATTCATGAAAGTAGCATTGGATATGCCTGATGCCTATTGACAGTCTAAGAGAGAGGTTGATTCAAGGATGGCAACATTAGATGCCCGATACTAAGTGACAACCTATATGTGTAAAATCCTATAACAAGGTCACACCTAACAGTGTGTTTGTAACCTTTAACGGGGTTGGCTCCTAAAAGGGCTCACTTTAGAAGAGTAAAAATTTGGGGTACCAATCCCAGTGGTTTTTCCATTAACAGGGTTTCCACATTAAAATCCATGTGTTATATGTGTGTATGATGCATTTCTTTATTGTTTTGTATCTTACATAATTCATTCTGGATATATCGGTATACTATGCATATTTATTGTACTTTGGTAAATAGTTATACCGCTTATAGGTAATCAAGGAGAATAAGGATAGACAAGGAAAACTGACAGACAATTAATCATTATAAGTATTTCATGGCATGCATCTTGTAGGGACTTAATAATCTGAGGTTGATTTGATTAGTGGTTAATGTTTGAAGGATAAATTTTTGAGGCCACTGATTCACCCCCCCTTCTCAGTTATTACTAACAAGCTTCCCTCCATAACTTTTGAGTGATGCTCTTCTTAATCATCAATGTTCTTGCACAGTCAACAATTGATCTATTTATCCTCTCAACAATTCCATTTTGCTACGGTTTCTTGGTGCAGAAACCTATCTTTTAATTCCATTCTCATTGCAATAGTTAGTGAATTCATCTAAAATAAATTCCCCTCCTCTATCTGACCTTAAGCATTTCAATTTCTTTTCACTTTGTTTTTCTACCATAGCCTTATACCATTTAAACATCTTGAATGCTTCTGATTTATCTTTTAAGAACATAACTGTAATCATTCTAGAATAATCATCAACAAAGAGAATTAAATACCTATCTCCATAGTAACTCTTTGTCCTCATGGGTCCACATAGATCAGTATGGACTAATTTTAGAATTGCATTAGATGTATGGATTTTACTCTTGAATCTAGAATTTGTCATCTTACCCTTTTGACAGTTCTTGCACATGATATGCTTAGGATTTTTCATGCTCGGTAAGCCTCTGACATTCCTTTTATTTCTGATCTTTATCATGTTTTCAAAATTCACATGACATAATCTATTGTGCCACAACTATATGTCTTCATTTATATCCATTAAACAAGTGGTTTTAATGTCATCAAGATAGAAAATATTACCTTTTGTCTACTGACTGGTTCCGATCAACCTTCCTGATTCATTGAAGATCTTTGCCTTATTATTTCAAATGCCACTCGGTGACATGTATTATTCAGCTGTGAAACACTTAACATATTATAATTCAGTCCTTTTACCCAGTAAGAATTTTCATAATTGATCAAGTTATTCAACATTAGGGTTCCTTTACCTTCAACTAGACAAGGTGTGTCATTACCCATTCTTACTGAACCACCATTATAGTATTCAAAAATTTCAAACTTTTGCTTATCATCGGTCATGTGGTGAGTGAAACCACTATCTATGATCCAAACATCATTCTTACTAACCTTAGATATGAGTGCAGTTTCTACATACCTTTCTTCTTCTTCATCTGAGTCATTCTTCATGGCTGAAAATACCATCTCAATGTTTTCTCTAGATTCGGTGTCAGTATCATCAGCTCTGTTCTTAGATAGGTAAAAATATTTATTTCCTTTGTCCTTGTAGTCTCAGGTATCTCTTCTTTCAGACTATCGGTTGCTTTGGTAATCTTTGTTCTCACCTCCATCAAAATTCTTCTCAAATGATCTGTCATTACTTTTGTCATATTTTCTTATGTTTGGACATCTTGCACCAAAGTGTCCAACCTCTTTACAATTAAAACATACAAGTGGTAATTTACCTTTGTATCTACCTTTGCCTCTCTGCAATCTTATTCCCATTAGTTCTTCAATCTCATCAAGTCCTTGATCCTCATTATCACTGTCACTATCATTCCTAATAGTTCATCTATGACTTGAATTACTTATTTTTAAAGAAGATTTGAATGTAGATTCTATAGATGGTAAGACACTATTATCAAAGTTATTCATCTCAAATTAAATCAGTCTACCAATCAGACTATCTAGAGTAACTATATTGTTTGCAACTACTCTCATTTATTGAAGAGTAGAAACTCTAATAGCATATACAGGCAGTAAGGTTCTTAATATTTTACTTACCACTATCTCCTGTTCAATTACACCTCCAACTCCTCAGATAGCATTGACTACCTCTTTTATTATGCAGCTATACTGAGATTTATTTTCTCCTTCTTTCATCCTTAGGTCAGCAAACCTCCCTCTTAGGATTTCTTCCTTGGCTCTTGGTACATTAGCATCTCCTCCGTGTACCAGCTTCAACTTATCCCACATTTTCTATGCAGAGGTGCAGGTTTTGACATTTTCAAACTCAGCATCAGAGAGTGATGAGGCAAGTTCTATCATCATGCAATTATTCTCATGCTTTTCTCTTAATTAACTAAGAGTATGAGGTCATGTAGGCAAAACATATTCAATATCAAGGTGTTGAGTAACATCATTACCAATAACTGATAGGTGGAGTCTTATTCTGCTTTGCCATGATGCAAAGTTGTCTTTATTCAAATTGGGCACATCTCGTTTGTTCATCTTATGATCTTTTGCTTGAGCTGTTAAAATCCTTTTCTAAGCACACAAGCTCTGATACCAATTGTTAGTAATAATTGAGAGGATGGGGGGGGGGCAAATCAGTGGCCTCAAAATATTCCAAGTAATCAACCCAAAAACTTAGTACCACAATTTTAAGCCTCTAGTTATCTTCAGTCCTATAAGATGAATGCCTTCAAATATACTTATCAAATAACTACTTCTCAGAGTTACCTTTTAAACTTTATTCTTTATGTTTACCAAATAGCAGTCCTTCAATTTATCAAAAAATAGTAAATTACTTAGAGTATACCGATCAATCCAGATTAGCTATGTGTAATGAAAAACACTAAAGTAATGACTCATAAACATATTGACACATGGATTTTTAATGTGGAAACTCTGTCAAGGGAAAAATCACTTGGGACCAATAACCCAAAATTTTCACTCTTTTGAAGTGAGCTCGGTGAAGAGCCAACCCTATTAAAGGTTACTGTTATCCAAAATTTCCCCATCTTGTGAATTTTGGCTACAAGTGGAGTAAATGAAGCTCCCACAAGGGTAGAGCCTAGCCTGTGAAAATATTTAAATTTTATGGACTTGGTTGTGTCTTCTGCATTTTTCTAAGTCTTTGGTTTACCCCTTATCTATGCAAAGTAACCTAAGTATGAAAAAAACCCTATGAAATTTTGATATAAACCCTAGCTCGGCCAATGCATTTTCTCTTTTCTCATTACCTTTTTGGGATGAATTAAGTTCCTTTTAAGTCATGTGCACTTTTACTTTGCCTTTAGTCTCCTAGTCGCGTGATAAAAACAACATATTCTCTATCATTTAGTGATCATGAGACTGCCTTTGTCGCTAAGTCTCCCAAAGAAAAAGAATATGATTTTTGGCAATTGAGACTTAGCACTGGTTGTTCGATCGAGATCTAATCTCACGATAGTCGCTAAGTCTCTTGATGTAACCCTCAATTAACAAAATATTCAGAGACATTGCGACTCTATGTAATTTCTGACTTCAGATGTGAGTTGAGTCTAAAGATGAGTAAAGTTAAATTTCTTCAATCACGTAGTCTCTTGAAGTGGACCAAGTATTATGTGTTGTTGCTAGGTCTCCAAATGGAATTGAATATCTCTTTTTGATCACGAGACCTGGTGACAGCCATTGATCAAATTTTAAATCTTATGATGGTCGCATGGTATCGTGATTAACCCAGATTCAATTGAATGTTTCAGCGACTTAGGACATAAAAGATTCGGTTAACCAGAGTTGAAGGTGAGTCAAAAACAGAGAAAGGTAAAGACCGAGCAAGTTATATTAAATTGTGCGGTTGACTTGATGACTTGGCTATAAGATGCACAAGATCTATCCCATAAGAGATCAAGTCGTGATGACATATGGCAGATGTGCTGGATCAGAAAAATGATAGAGTGGAATTTATAGCTCAAATAGTCATAGGCAAATAATAGGTTGACACATGGCAGCAGTGGGCTTGAGTTCTACGTACTTAGTCTCTAAGTCTCCCAACCATGGCTGAATATTCCATATTATCTGGCAACTTTGAGATTGCCTTCAGTTGCAGAGTCTCATAAATAATAAGAATATGCCAAAATCATCTAGAAACTTCCTGATAGCCATTGATTCTGATAAGATCCTATGGTTCTCACCAAGTCTCTAAATAGACATAGAGTTAAGTAAAAGATAAGGAGATAATGCGACTGCTTAGTCACCAAGTCTCGCGATGCAACTATGGTTAAAGGGAACAGTCTTGGAGACTCAGTGACACAAAGAAAGTGGTAACATGAGGTAAAGGCATTGAAGTAGAGATTGATGACTATGTTTTAAACAAGAAATAAGGTATTTCTAGAGCCGTTGATACATTTATCCACGCCTTCTATGACTGTTAAATTTTTAAATATTCAAAAATATGAATATCTGATTCTCAGAGTTCATGGCGGTGGCACAATTTCTCAAGAACTAGACACAGAGATGGTTCAATCCGACTTCTCAAGCCACATTAATAACAATGGGAAAGATATTCAAAGCTATATCAGATCGATCAAGATATTTCTGAATGGCATTGATGAGAAAAATTGACAGAGTTAGGGTTTCTAATTATTCTATTGTAGATCTATTGAAGCCCTAATTTTAAGAAATCAGATTGACTCCTGAGCCTGCGTCCTAGGGAGTAGTGTATATAATTTCATTTCCAGTATTTTTAGCTTAGATTTTCCAGTTGATGTAAAAAATTATCTGAGGCATTTTGTCTTGCCCTCTAGTTTTTAGCAATTGTAACTTCTCATTGATGTTTAGATATTGCAAGGTTTTTCATGAAATTATTTCTATTCTTAATCTTTCTTGTCTAAATTTCTCTTATTGAATTAGAGTGTATTGAATGTTTTCAAAGACATCTTGGGGTTCCTGAGCCTTCTTTCTTTCCATAATTTATGTGTACTATTGTGGATGATTTGATTTGAATGAGTTTTTGGATATTCTTCAATCCCTTATCACTCTATCTGATTCTTGTGCCTAGTTGTTGGAGTGAATGTTTGTTTGTAGGTTGTAGTTTGCATCTACTTTGGGTAGGAAGGTTGTTGCTTGTGAAAATATTTCTTTCCTTGCATAGTTTTTTTCTCCTTTCAGACCTCTCTATGAAATATTTATGCAAACCTATTCAGGAAGTTGTGTTCTCCTAGATCTAAGTTTGTATGCTGATCTAACTCACTATACTATGATTCATGTTACCTTTGGTGTATCACCTAGTAGGATAATTTTCTTTCAGTTATTTCCCTTTCAAGCATTACTTCTATCCCTTTTCCTATCCAATTTACTTTCATGCACAAAGAGAAAATTAGGTGATTATCCAAGAGGAACCGACCTAAAATCTGAAGGTCTCATTTTAGTTAGCAAAGGTCCCACACCTGGAAATGATTCTCATGTTATACTAGATTATCAAGACTATGAGAGCTTTACCTAGGGTGCAAATTTAGTGTATAATAGTTACAAACACACTGTTAGGTGTGATGTTGTTAGAGGATTTAAAAGTTGAGTTTGTCACTTGATATCAGGCATCTCTATGCTACCTTCCTTGTCCAAACTCTTTTGGTTTGTCAAATGGTATCTGGAATCTCATGCTATCTTCATGATCAAACCTTTTGATACTCCTTAGGATGTATCTCAATATAGAAAGGATCTTTAAATCCTTCTTAGTTAATATAATTTATGAATCAATGGTTAAACTGAAATAGTATGATCTATTCACATATACAACTTATACTTGCAGATTTTTTAGATCTATTGTAAGCTCATTAAATCAATATGATCAATATATCTTTTCAATACCTTTGATCCACTTTTTTTCTGCTTGGTGATGCTATGCTTTGTTACTCGGTGTCCGCAGAAATCTTTAGCTCTTTCCTCAACTTGATTGATCGGGACTGTATGAAGTTGTTCTTCATCAGTTTCTCTTTAGCATCCTCTTTTTCATTCACTCCCCTTAATTTGTAATGAATTAAGTTGTCTCTTTATAGACATGATATCACCATTTCTAGGTTCTTGATTTTCTTGATCTTGGCGTGATCCACAATTCCCACCAATCTTGACTTAAAGCATAACGCTTATTTTATCTGGTAGAAATCTTCTTTCCAACTAGACAAAAAACTTTAAATCCTTTACTTATCTCTGGCTTTATCTTGTCAATGAAAACAATGATAACTACTAGTTAAGTCTATATTTATCTCTACTAGCTAGATATTTTTTCATTTATGAACTCTAGTTAACTTTGGTGTTTTAACTCTTTGATAGCTTCGGTCAACACTCCATTTATCCTCAAGCTTCTCCATCGAGGTTGTCTATCTATTGGGGTTGTCTATCCTTCAGGCTTCACTGCAAAGTTCTACTCGTCAGTTAACACTGTAATTATGGCCGTCGATAATGCTTATCATTCTTCTCTTCGGTAATGCTTGTCAGTTTCTTTGCTCGGGCATCACTATGACTTAACTTTTTGTGATCTCTGTTTGTTAGGTTCCACTATCCATCGGTGTTTGAAGTCACTTAGTGAATCCTTGTCTTTTATGCATTACTAAAAGCATAATATTTTTCTCTCTAAAGTCTTTGACACTTTGATTATAACCAATTAGATTATATCAGGTTGACATCAATGAAAATACAATCCATTAACTAATTTAATGTCTTGCATTATCTTTTTGCATTTCGGTGATCAACTTAACATATTCAAACATTCAATCAGTTACATTTCATCATCTTTTCTATCAGTCAGTAAGCTGACTAGGAGGCTGCATCAGCCTACATACTAATCAGAAGATCATTCATTTTGATGCAAGCACAAAGAAGGAATATAAGGATACATCTATACACAAAAAGGTACATATCTACACCAAACACCAGAGTCAATGTATTGCCGATGGATAGGGAAATTCAAGGAGTATATTATAAAATGGGATAGAAGATGATATGGAAGAATTGTTTGGCATTATTGTCAAAGGGAGAGATTATCTCATTATCAGGAATTATCAGGGAAATAGATTCAAAGGGAGAGATTATCTCATTATCAAGAAGAGATTGTATCATTATCCAAAGGAGAGATTACATATGAAATATCCATCAAAGAGAGAGAAGTAACATAAGGGAGAGAATACATACTAAAGGAGAGATTGCCATCAAAGGAAAAAGAGATGATCTAGAAGAGGAATAGTCAAGCAAGAGAACATATCAAAAACAAAATTAGAAGATGATACATCTATCCAGAAAAGGGATTAAAGATTGAAGGACGCACTCTGCAAGAAACAAATCTAAGCTATATGAGCTTATCGAGAGCCAGACATTTGTATTATTTATAATGGGAGAGATTGATGAACTTCAACTGTTATATTTCATATTGTATTAGCAATAATATAGTATGATAATTTAGTGCATTTCCATCAATGCCAAAGGGAGAGATTGATGAAATATAACTAATTGAATGTTTGAAGATGTTATGTTGATCACCGAAATGCATAAAGATAATGCAAGAAATTAAATTAGTTAATGGATTGTATTTGCATTGATGTCAACTTAATATAGTCTGATCGGTTATATACAAAGTGTAAAAGACTTCAGAGGTTCAAAGAGATAAATATTATGCTTTCAGTAATGCATAAAAGACCAACATTCACTAAGTGAATACAAACACCAACAGTTAGTGGAACCTGATGGACATAGAAACCCAAGAGCAAAGTCACAGTGATGCCTAAATTATCGATGAGTAGAATCACAAGCATTACTGATGGTCATAATTACAATGCTACGTGACGGACAGAAAACCATGATGGACATACAACACTGATGGAGAAGCCTGAGGAGAACTGAAGTGTTGACCAAAGCTATCAAAGAGTTAAAAAACTGAAATTAACTGAAGTTCAGAAATGACAAAATACTTAGCTGGCAGAGATAAAGATAGAATTAATTGGTTGTTAACATTGTTTTCATCGACAAGTTAAAACCAAAGATATGAAAAATATTTAAAGCTATTTTATCTAGTTTTCATGGAGTAATCTACGGTATAAAACTTAAGTAAATCTTTAAAGCAAGATTGGCTAAGATTGCGGATCACATCAAGATCAAGAAAATCAAGAAGTAAGAAACGGTGATATCATGTCTATAAAGAGATAATCTAATTCATTATGAATTATGGGAGTGAATGGAAAAGAAGGATGCTGAAGAGAAACTGATGAAGAACAACTTCATATAGTCTTGATCAATCAAGATGAGGAAAGAGCTAAATATTTTTGCAGATACTGAGCAACAGAGAAGCACAACATCACCAAGCAGAAAGAAGTGGAGAAAAGGTATTGAAAAGAAATATTGATTAGAAAGGTATTATGAGATTAAAATAGATCTGAAAATCTACAAGTCTAAGTTGTATGTGTGAACATAGCATTTACTGTTTCAGTTTAACCATTGATTCAAAAATTCTCTTAATTGAGCAGGACTTAATGATCCTTTCTATATTGAGATACATCCCAAGGAGTATCAAAAAGTTTGATCATGAAGATAGCATGAGATGCAAGATACCATTTGAAAAACTAGGGTTCAGTCATAGAAGGTAGCATAGAGATGTCCGATATGAAGTGACAAACTATTCTATTTGAATCCTCTAACAAGGTCACACCTAACAGTGTGTTTGTAACCTTTAATAGGGTTGGATCTTTATCGAGCTCACTTCAAAAGAGAAAAAAATTTGGGTTACCAGTCCCAAGTGGTTTTTCCCTTAACATGGTTTCCACGTTAAAAATCCTTGTGTCAATGTGTTTATGATTCATTACTTTAGTGTTTTTCATTGCACATAACTAATCTGGATTGATCGGTATACACTAAGAAATTTACTATTTTTTGGTAAATAAAAGACTGCTAATTGGTAAACATTAAGAATAAGGTTTAACAGTGAACTTCGAGTAGTAGTTATTTGTTATGTTTACTTGAAGGCATACATACTATAGGACTGAAGATAACTAGAGGCTTAATATTGTGGTACTAAGTTTTTGGGTTGATTTATTGGAATATTTTTGAGGCCACTGATTCACCCCCCCTCTCGGTTATTCTAAATAGTGACTAGTTACAACAAAGGGATAGTGATAGCTTAGATGATGAACAATTGAGTCAAGATATGAAATAAAAGACAAAAAGAATCTAAAAAAATCAAGCACGAGAATGCCAACTTGAAGCATGAGATGGAATCTATAGTAATGAAGACTACTAGGGAGATTGAGGATAGAAAGAAGAATGAAGAAAAACTAGAAAATCCCTTGAAGGAGAAGATCATATGAATGCAATAGACTTGTTTTTGATCTAAAGGGAGCAAAGGATCTTGAAGAAGAACATAAAGGTGAACTTGTGATAGAAAAACTACAAAGAAAAGTTCATGATCAGTTCAACTAAGCTTGATTCATTGCTTGAAAGTCAAAGGAGTCTAGATAATAAGAGGGGCCTTAGATACGAGGAAGGAGAAACCTCTAAATCTGCATAAAATAGAATTAGATCTGATAAGCCTAGATCTAAAAAGATGGAAAACAAGAAGCCATCAGCGAGACAACCTAATGCTCAAAGGAATGATGGTAAGTTCTGTATATATCATAAATTTTGTCATAAATCCATGCATTTTAGGAATAGGATGAATAAGAATAATGCATCTTTTTCTGCTCAATTCTTTAAGTACAATAAACATGGTTTTAAAGAAAGTGAGTCTAGAAGTGTTGTGAAAAATAATTCTTCCAACAAAGGCAGCATCAAATATTATGCATGCAATGGATTTGGACACATTTCCAAGAAGTGCACAAGCAAGAGAAGCTAGATGAGAAACAAAAATGAACAAAGGAATATTGTTTGTTACAAATGTAATAGAGATAGACACAAAGATAGGAACTGTAGGAGAAATAATGTGAACAATAGAGGTCCAATTGATAGAAGCAGGAACAAGCCAAGAAAGGATAAAGGAAAGGCAAAGGTGATTGTTGAAGAGGTTAGGAAGAAAATGAAGAAAACATGGATTAAGAAGGATGCTAAGAACACACCAGAAGGGTCCACACCTAAATCTTGTGATAGCAATTCCTTAGGGAATTAAAGATATGATTTTGCCCTAGGGGGAGCTTATAAGTTAAATCCAATGAACCCCCTGAATATGTTGATGGCTGAAATTTCTAGGCATGCAAAAGTTGTAGTAAATCAACACAAAGGTTTTGAAGCCTTTACCAGATGGAGATGACAAAATTGGAAGATGTGTGATAAACTTCTGTGAATCCAGCTAGTGAAGAAGATGTTTTGAAGACATTAGGGCACACAACATTTATTACACCTAGAAATTAGGTAAAGAGAAAACAAAAGGGAGGTTGTGAGTTTTATTTGTCACATTATAATGAAGTGAACAAGTGGAGAAGATATCTGAAGGTGAATTCCATCAAAATCAATGTGAAGGAAGTGATTTTACAAGGGAATTTGTGTGCAAAACCCTCGGTTCAGTGAAAAGGTATTTCTCTATGAAAATCTCTATAAATTCAAGTTTTGAAGTTGAATACCCCAATTATTGTTGACGTTAATGAGAGGCCACGACCCAAATTTAAGAAGCATCCATACAAATCTGTCAAAGTAGATCAAAAGGGTGCACTCTTTGATGTTCCATATAGATTTTTGCATTTCGAGGATGTTAGGGAATAAATCCATGAAATTTTAAAGGATCTTGGAATAGACAAGCTGAAGGAATTATATAACACCAATCTCTTAGGAGAGGATTTTGAAATGAAGCCAAAATTATAAGCCCTAGCGGAGAACAAATTTTCTTAGTTCGCAGATTTCCTGTACATTAAGGAGGAGGATTAGATACAATTTATCCCTATGATGATTCATGGGGATTTTATATGGCTTAGTCAACCAATGAAGATCACAAAGGAGGTGATTCAAGTGGTTACTAGATTGTGGGCATCTAGTAGGATATGTGTGATGAAAATTGTGAAGAATGATACAATACATGATGCTATTGGAGTGGTGACTGAGAAAGAGGTATGATAATCAATGATATCATTTATGATGATGTTAATTTTACATCCATGGTCATTAGTTACATGGTCTACCACTCAAGCTGAGAAAACTTAGTGTTTGAAATAGCTATATACACTACTTAATAGATGCTTAAAGAAAATAAGTAATATGAACTATGTGAGTTAATGAGAGGACAACTGATTGAAAATATAACAAAGATTAAGAAGGAAAAAAGGAACTTTTTTAAGTTTGGAATTCTCATATTTTGTATATTTTTCTACTTTATGAAAGATTTTCTAGGAGTTGGTCCCATTATTTGGTCTGGTGACTGAGTGGTAGCAGTGAAAATTAGAGAACTGATCATGTATGGAATGACTAGTGAGATGAGGACAACAATTGTATGGGGTTATTTCAAGGCATTTCAGAAGTTAATGTATGAAAGGGAAAGAATCCCTAAGTCCATAGTGGAAAGATATGAAAAACCATCTATTTTATGGTTGACATAGATACATGTATGATGGAGGCATTAGAACCAAAAACCTCATGGGTAATTCCTATGGGTTATGAAGTAGATTAAAAGATACTATACTTGTATGCCAAGGATCTACTAAGCAAGCTTATTGATCACAATGAAGGAAGATTTTTAAAATATAGTGAGAAAGGTCTAAAAGTAAATAATGAGTCAATAAGGAACTTAAAATTGAGAGAAATGTAAGAAGGAAAGTAGAAAATGTCAAGGATTTTTTAGATTTTCATATCAAAAGGACTATGAAAGCTGGAGCTGATGAGGTATCTATTGAGGTTGGTGAATATAGTTCTGCACCCATCCCTGCATTGGGTAGGAAAACTAGAAGTGCTAAATTGAAGAAAACACAAGTGTCTCCACCTATTAGAGAGACAAAGAGAATGAAGCTAGAGGAAGTAGAGGAAATTGAGGAAAAGATGAAGCAACCAAAGAAGAAGAAAAATGAAGAGAAGAATAAATCAGAAGAGAAGAATAATCAGGAAGAAGAGATCGTCATTGAAAATGATAAAGAAATAAAATATGATGTTGAGTTAAAGAAGTTAAAGAATAAAAGGAAGACAACTGCACCACCAGTCCTCAAACCTAAACGGTTTGGTGGAGGATAGGAACAAGTAAGTAAGACTGCCAAATTTGAATATGATGAACTTGGTATGTTAGTAAACAATGTCGTTAAGAGTATTACATATCAAAAATATCTGAGACCGGTGGAAAAATTATTTGATAAGTTTGATGATGAAAGGAATAAAGTAATTGAAGAGGTATTAATTAGATATTTGTATATATTTAAGCAAGCTCTTATAGAAATATCATCATAAATTCCTCAAATTTTATATGATAATTTTGATGCAAGAAAAGCATATGCAAAAATTCAAGATAAGAGGCTCAGGGAAAAGGTATTGATGGATATATGACTAGTAATAGCACATGACAAAATTAAAAAGGTAATTAAGGATATAGAGAGTGAATTCAAAAGAAAATGAAGGATAAAAATATTTATGGTGGGCAAGTTAAAGGATATGTATGACGAGACATAAAATATAATGTGAGACTACCTTGTGAAGAAAAAATATGATTTTATACCTGTGACACAAGATGCAAGTACTTATCAGACCCCACTTGGTTTATTTGATGTTGATGTTATAGTTAATGTGTCTAGTGGTCTATAAGTGGAACCAATTGATTTGATTTTTATGGAAATACCTGAGGCAAGGATAGAAAAATTTGCAAAGCAAGTTCTAGTTGAAAAGAAGGAACATGTCATTGAAAATAATGAGACAACAAAAGAGAATGAGATAGGGAAAGAGAATGAGATAGAGAAAGAGAAAGAGGTAGAGGAAGGAAAAGAGGTAGTGAAAGGAACCAAGACTAAGATATGGAAGAATGTAGAGGAAAAATGGAAAAAACATATAAAGGATGATCAACATATAAATTAGTTGGTACAAATGAATGTAGAAGAGCCCAAGGAGGTAGAAGATAGGAAAAATGCAGTAGACAAATGTTGAGAAATAAAGGAAAGGAAAGAGACACTACCATGACAGTGAAATATTTCATGGAAAAGGATAGTTTAGAGTTTGTTCCTCAATTGACACAAGGGCCAGTTGATTTTTCAACCCTCTCATCCCTATAAAATCTCAAAGTAACATAATATGCATAAGCACAAGCAAGAGAGGAAATGCTCAAGACACACAAAGAAGATAGTAATTTGTTGGAGTAGGCATCAGGAATTCTTAGGAAGATGATACCATACTATGTAAAGGATAGAGTTGACCATCCTTCTGACAATATCAAGAGATTAATGGTTGTGGTAGGTATTATAGAATTTTTGGTGTGCCTAGTCTAAGAGGGAGTATAGGAAAATTTTAACACCCTTTTCATTGATGTCAAAGGGGGAGTGTAGGAAAGTGAAAAATGTGCACAAGATGATGATGAGATACAACTCAGCGGGGGACATGTTAGAAAATTTCGGTGTAGTGCATTTTTTGACACTTAGTCAATTTTTCACTAAGTGGTTCCATCAATGCCAAAGCGGGAGATTATTGGAAATATGACAAGAGACACTGAAGATATGGATGCATGTTTTCATTTATGGAAAAAAGATGATGTTTGGATCCTGATTCTATGTGTGCAACTCATTAGGAGATCAAACCAAAATTCAAAAATAGATTTGGCTAAGTACAGGCATGAAGAACATTGTAAAGGAAGTTTACAGTAAAAGGTTCAGTGTTCCTTTATAGGTTAAATATTATTGGTATGAATCTAAGGGAATAATTATAGTGGTGTACATATGCTAATTCTAGAGTTTAGAGGTACGGTGATATGTTGGGTAAGTGTTATAGAGATATGAACAGTGATATTTTATGTTTCACAGTTTGACAGACCGACATGAAGGAAGATCTTTATGCATATGTGGTAATTTGATTTTAGCACTAACTAATATGATAAATTGATAAAGATGAAATAGTTAGCTAGATGATTAAAATAATTTTGGAGGGAAATCAATTCAAATTGAGGATTTGGCCGACTTGGTCAAAGCATATTACATTTCCCTAGGATTTTTTTGGTAACTGACATGGGAGATCAAATCTATAATTGTGAACCTATATAATCGATGGATTATGGTTTTGGAAATGGATTTGGATGATATTTTATGTGTGTGAATTTTTCAAGTTACCTACATGCGAATTTGATGCAAGATAATGTGATCTAATAATCTGATTAGCGAAGCACAAAGAATAGGGCAATTAGATAAAAAGTATATTAGATTGATTTATGTGCTTATATGGAACTATAATTAGGAATAGTTGATGCTACTATAGTAGTTCAAAATATTTGTGATAATTGTAGTGATCTAGAAAGGAAGTGACCCTTCTTGCAAAGGGTTTTTTCCCTACTTGTAATTGAGAAGTGAGCTTGAATGCAAGTGCATTCCCCATATTGTAAGACAATATTTTTTGTAGAGTATTGTCTTGTGGTTGTCACCCCACCATGATTTTTACCCTAATAGGGTTTCCATGATAAAAATCCATGTGTTATGGTGTGATGTTTATTTTTTTTATGTTCTTACATGTTACTCTATTTTATATCCATTAAGTGGTTTAAGAATCAGTTTTAGTGAGATAAATTTTATTGAACACTGATTCACCCCCTCCCTCCTCTCAGTGTTCCTTCATCCCAACATATTTCAACCCATATATTTTTATCCACAAGAACATCCTACATCGTGATATTCCAAATATTAATGTTTATGAATGATAAATTATATGTTTATTTTCTATATGTACATGCTTGCCATCTATTCTAGTATCAATACCATAGTCATCTACACAAGCTTCCACTCAAGTGAAGATTAGTATAAAATCATATAAATAAAATAGAGAATTTGAATGATCAATTTATAATACCAAATGAAAGGAAGAAAGGAACGTGGAAATGCTTTATAAACTAATCTTGTAGGAGATTATTGTGAAAAAATAGATATTTACTATTATAGAATTGAGAAATGTATATTAAACACAACCAAAATTATATCACAAGATAAGTGTACATGGGGAAAGTCTCTTGGGATAAGAATCCCCATGCTCTACAAAACCCCAAGGTATGACATGATAATCTAAATGTTGTTACAATACACATTTAGATAAGCTCTTACAAGAGTATAATGAAGTACAAATCTATAACAATTTTAAGATCATAATTTTATAAACTCACAATTTTATAAACTCACAATAAATACATCCATCTGAAGAACAATTTAAATAGAATTTTTACACAAAACCATTAATTAGCAATTGCAAAACTATGCGCTAGTTATAAAAACAATGCCAAAATCCCAAGATGAGTTCATATGCTAAATAATACTTTCCTTGCACCTATCATGAGCACATCATAATTCACTAATCAACTTGGATATTCTATTTTGGATTCATTATCCCCATTCAAAGATTCATTATCACATGTGTCCTAACATGCATCATATGTTGGCTAATAAGTGTAACTCCCTTTACATGTATTTTCTCTCTCTTGAATATTTTTACATTTCTAATGCAAGAGGCCCAATATTCAAAGGTCGTAACTTTTAATTTGAGAGGTCACCAAGATTTTTTTTGAAATAGTCGATATAAAATATTCAACAAGTGAAGTCAAACAACATAATTTTATTTTGTCCAAAAAAAATTTCTTTTTATGTTTCATGGTCAAAAAATATGTCTTTCAATAAACTTATAATCAAAAGAAAGGTTGAGAAACCTTTTCTAACAATTAATAGAACCCGTTGGACTTTTATTTTTATGGTTTATATCAATTTATTATCTTCCTTATTGATTGATTTTCCTATTTCGGATGGTCATTTGGATTGAGAAGCATTGATTATTTTGTGCTCTAGTTTTACTTTTCTTTTTTTCCCTTTCTTTTAACCATTTTGTATTGTGTGTCTTTACCTTTTGAATTGGTAATAGTCATTCCACCCACTTGAAGTGCATGACAATTATATTTAATTTATACTATCTTGGATTAAGTTATTAATAATTTAATCAATTTCTAGAAAAGGAAATATAATAAATTTAACTAATCAATCCAAACCCCTTTGATATTTATCATATCCAAGATAAACTAAAATCGAATCTTGCAAATAACAGGAATGAACCAAACTAGCTAACAAAAATAATTTTCAAATCCTCCTAAACTTCAAGATTTTTTTTTGAAATTATTATGAAATGATCATTTCACATTTATTTCAATAAAATACATTAATTTTATATCATAAACAACACTTTATACTTGCTCCAAATCTGATATAAATATAGAAGTAAACCTTACTACAAAATTCACCAAATTTCAAGAAAAACTTTCCAAACCTCAAGAAAAATTTATTAAAGATAAAATATACATGAAATAAAAAAAATCCCATGACCTCATGACTTCTGTGAACTACTACAAATTTCTAAAGAGTTAAAAACCCAAAATCATACTCGAAACAACTACAAGCTAAAGAAAAATCTTAAGCTAATTAGCATAGTAATAACTTCTGAATAAGATTATTCAATGCTATTTATTGACTCCCATCCTTAGAAAACTTAGTAATTCTTTGACTCTAATCCTAATTTCACACAAAATTTCAAACATCTTGTTCTAAAATGTCTTTTTCCACTTGTTTATCAACCACTGAAGAAACAACCAAAATTTGCAACAAGAATAATCAAATTTGGTACCAAAATATGCATATATAAAAAACATTTTTAAAACCCAATTTTTGGCACCAAAATCCAATGCCCAAGGAGAAAAAACTTGCATGTAACTCATTTCTTTAAAGTGTCTCCAAACTCTACAACTCCCAATTAAATTTCCAATTTCATTAAACTGATAATTACCATTAAAGCCAAAATAGTAGGTTAGGTGAAACTTCCCAAGTCCCCATGCCAAAAGGAGGGAAAAAATTAATCAAATATATTTTGTGAGGAAAATATGTCATAATTTAGCCCAAGTTTTCATATTTGATAATTTTTCCTAAAGTATCAAATGATTTTGATTTGCTATATTAGGGAAACTAACTTAGTATTTTTACAAAATGACTTTTTTTAGAAAAAAAAAAACTGAAAATTCAACATGAAAATTCCTCCCTTACCAAAATTCATTGTCCTCAAGAAATTGCAACAATGATTCTAATGTGGACAAGAGTCTTGTTGCTGCTACAGAACCAGCTTGGCTCTGTTCTAATATCTTTCTCCTAGATCTCTTAGGGTTTTCACAACCCTAAACTGAGGTAAGTCACCCTCAACTTTACCTCCTCTTCAAGACTCAGTCCCCATCAAAATGCTTTTCATCTTCTTCTTGCTGAACCTACACAAATAGATTCATTCTACTCACTTATTCAATGTTTTTTGAACATTGCTTTCATTCTCTTCCCTAGCCAGACTATTACCAAGCTTGCCTAGGGTAAGATCTTTAGACTCTTTTCTATTGCTTCTCCTATAGAAAACAAAAAGGAAACTATGTACAAGGGCTCCTCTCAAGTTCCATTCCAACATGTGATTCTCACCATGGATTCAGGAATCTCGAGGGGCCATTACTATTTACAACCCAGAATGAGTGAAGAACTAATAAATTGCAAAATAGAAAAATAAAGTAACTAATCTACTTGCATGCAAAAGGAACCAAAAAGAAACTTGATATCCACTAAACACACAGTCTACAACTTCTCATTACTAGAAACAAAACAAAGCAGTACAATAATTTGCAAATCTCTAACTTTCATGTAGCTTCTCCTCTTCTTCAATCTCTACTCTCTAGATCTCTAAAATGAAGGCTTGGGATGCTATTAATAACCATCGTCTCATTGGAAACAACCCTAATGGTCCACTCATTCACAAGAATCTCTTCAAGAACCATTACAACTTACCATACTGTCCATAAAAGACAAGATCCACTTTTCACAATCTATTACGAATGAATTTGTCGAGAAACAGTAATGCAAACCGAGCTGTGAGTGTTGGCCGAGCTTCCAGTGTTGGCCGAGCTAGCTGATAGTGTTGGCCAAGCTGCTAGTGTTGGCCGACCTTGTTGACAGTGTTGGTCGAGTGCCAGTGATACCAAACAGCTTATCCAAGGTTCATGATGCCTTGGTTGGATTTATAGAGGCTTACAAACTACCTCACACACAAAAATGAAAGAAACCAACTAAGAAACCTATCTAGACATGGATTGATCTAGTCATATCCATCTTAGGGAAAATAGAAAAAAATGACCTTCTAAGGTCCACACACACTCTCGTGACTTGGCTAGAGTCAGTACAAGCCAGAAATAAAGAGTGAAGGGTTTGAGCTAGGTGTGCTCTTGCACCATACTCCCCAGACAAAAGAAAGGTTAATCCATCCTTGGATTGAGCATGTTTGGATCAATGCCCAACCTCTTCAAGTTTGTTTCTCTGATCCAAGTAGCATCAACATCTTCTTTTCTATGCCATTTGACAAGGTGCTCCATATAGTCTTTGTTCCTATTCTTCTTGTAGACCCTTGAGTCTAGTATCTTTTCAGTTGGCATAGATGGAGTAGGGAATAATTTCAGATCTTTTACCTCTTGTATTACCTCTTGAAGGGTCTGATAGACATCTTGAATTGGTCCTTTGTAAATCTGCAATGTTGAAAACCGGTGACAACCCAATGTCTTTAGGAAGCTCCACCTTGTATGCATTGTTTCCATACTTTTCAAGTATCTTACATGGACCTAGCTTCTTCATCTCTAGCTTGTGAGGAACACCTTTTTGCAGCCTATTTTTGTTCAAGTGTACCATCACAAAGTATCCAATCTAAAATTGAACATCCCTCTTTGATGCATCCACCTTTTGCTTTACCTTTTCAGTATTTTCAATCAAGTTCTTTCTCACACTTTCATAGACTTCTTTCATTGAATGAGAAAATTCCTCAACATGTCGACTACCATGCATTCCTTCCATTAATTTTATAAGTTCAAAAATCCCCCTTGGGTGAAAGCCATAAACAATTTCAAAAGGAATCTTACTAGTTGATCTATTCACTGTATCATTGTATGCATATTCAGCTTGTCCAATGAGTTGGTCCCATGCTTGACAATACTCCTTTGTGAGACATCTCAAAATATTTCCTAAAATTTGGTTCACCACTTTAGTCTGAGCATTGGTTTGTGGGTGATATGTTGAGCTAAAGGAAAGAATTGTACCAAGCTTCTGCCATAAGGTTTTCCATAAATGACTCATAAACTTAGAGTCTCAGTCTGATACAATACTCAAAGGTAATCCATGTATCCTCACTACTTATCTAAAGAAAATATGTGCTATATAGCATGCATCATGTGTGGTCTTGCATGGCACAAAGTAAGCCATCTTGCTGAATCTATCCACAATCATAAAAATATTGTCCATTCCTAGCTTGGTCTTAGGAAGTCCAACCACAAAATCCATGCTGACACACTCCCAAGGTCAGTTTGGGATTGGAAGTGGTTGATACAATCCTAAATTTTATTAAGTACCCTTGGCCTTTTGATAGACTATGCAAGTATCCACATACTTCAGAACATCTCTGCTCATTCTTGGCCAATAGTAGTACCGCTGCACCAATTCTAAGGTTTTATGCACCCCAAAATGTCCACTCATTGAACCATTATGTTTCTCTTGTAATAATTTTTCCCTCAATGAACCTTTTGGTACACAAATTTGTCCTCCTTTAAATAGAAGACCTTCTTTTAGGGTGAAATCAGAATACTCACTATGAAAGTGATTCTGAAAATCTTGACATACCTTGTATGCTGCTGAAAAATCTTCATCTGCTGAATACAGATCCTTGAAGCTATCTATGCCAATGCTTCTTAACTAAATTTCTTGCACCATGAGAAACCTTCTACTCAATACATTTTCTACCTTGTTCTGTACTCCCTTCTTGTGCTTGATGGTGAAGGTGTAGGCTTGAATGTACTCTACCCATTTCATATGCTTATGGCTTAGTTTGTCTTGAGAATTCAGAAAACTTAAAGCTTGATTGTCGGTAAAGACTACAAATTATTTAGGAAGGAGATATTGTCTCCATTTACTTAGTGCTTGTACTAATGCATACATCTCCAAATCATATGAGGAATACTTCCTCTTTGCATCATTTAGTTTATCGCTATGAAAAGCTACTAGTTTTCCCTCTTGACTCAAAACTGCACCTATGGCAACATTGCTTGCATCACATTCCACAGTGAACAACTTATCAAAGTTGGGAAGAGTAATAATAGGTTGAGTTTCTATCCTTTTCTTCAAATCCCCGAATCCTTTATCATCCTTCTCATTCCATTGGAACTTTGGTTTCATACCTCCTTTTATGGTATCTAAAATAGGTACATTGATTTCACTAAACTTCCTGATGAACTTCCTTTAGAACTGTGCTAATCCATGGAAGCTTCTTACTTTTGTGGCTGACTTAGCTGTAGGCCAATTCAAAATTGCTTCCACCTTGTTGAACTCCATCTTCAAGTCACCTTCTGAGATAACAAACCCCAAGTATATGAGTTCTTGTTTCATGAACTCACTCTTCTCCAAGTTGATTGCCAACTTCTCTTCATGCAATCTTTGCATCACCATTTGCAGATGTATGAGATGATCCTCCTTGGTTTTTCTGAAAACTAAAATGTCATATAAGTACACTACAACCCATTTTCTAATGAATTCTTTCAACACCTCATTCATTAATCTCATAAATGTGCTCAGGGCATTTGATAACCCAAAAGGCATAACAAGCCACTCATAGAGCCCCTCGGTAGTCTTAAAAGAAGTATTCCACTCATCTCCACCTTTGATTCTTATCTGATGATAACCACTCTTAAGATCTATCTTGGATTAATACTTATCTCCTCCTAAGAAATCCATCAAATCCTCTATCCTAGGGATTGGGAATCTATACCGAATAGTGATCTTATTTATGGCCCTGGAATCTGTACATAACCTCCAAGTACCATTCTTCTTTGGGGCTAGGATTGTGGGAACAACACATGGACTTATTCTCCTTCTAATCAGTCCTTGATCAATCAACTCTTGAATTTGGTTGGCTATCTCCGCATTCTATTGTGGAGTCATTTTGTAGGCAGTTTTATTGGGAAGTGAGGCTCTTGGGATGAAGTCAATCTAATGACTAATGGATCTCTCAGGTGGTAGACTAGCTGGTTGACCATCACTAATGATGTCTTGGTATTGACTCAATAGCTCTTTCAATTCTAAGGGTAAGTCTTCCTTCTTATCCCCTTTATCATTCTTTGGCTTTAAAACCAAAGAAAATCCTACTCCATCTTCTTCCTCCAATGTTTGTAAGAACTCTTTCTCACCTACTAACAATGTGTTAGGACCCTCTTTCTTTACTTTGCCTTCTTCCAAGACTGACTGAATCTTGAAAATTACTCCATCTTTCTTAAATGAATAGGAGTTCTTAGCTCCATCATGTACTAAAGCTCTATCAAACTGCCAAGTTCTACCCAATAATAGATGACAAGCATCCATGGGCAGTATATCACACAACACTTGGTCCTTATATCTCCCTATGGAAAATTCTACCCAAGCTTGTTCATTAAATAATACATGTTGATCTTTATTCAGCCAAGTAACCCTATAAGGATTAGTATGAGGAATTCTCTTCAACTTTAACTTTTCAATAGCTTCTAAAGAAACAATTTTATCAGTAGAACCTGAATCTATGATAACTTTATAGACCTTACCATGTACCTTGCATTTGATTCAAAATAAATATCTCCTTTGGCTTGTCTCTTCTTTGCTGGGTTCTTTGAGGAGTGCTCTACGAATCATTAGATTATCTCCATTCTCAAAATCTAGTGCAACTTCTGTTGTCTTGTTGCTAGAAGACTCTTCTTGCACATAGTGGACTCTCCTTTCTCCTCCTTGTGATGTAGAACTCTTCTCAGAACACCGATATGTAGGATGTCCAAATTGTTGACAGTTGTAACACTTCATTGAAGAGAAGTAAGATCCTCTTCCTTGGTTATTAGTTCTTCCTCTTGAACTACTATTTGAACCTCTTCCATAGTTATAAACACCTCTTGTGTTACTGGATTCTCCTTGATTCTCAGTGAGTTTGGACTCACTCTAATTTATTCTTCCATATCCTCCTCTATGACCTCTGCTGTCTCTTCCTCTTCCTCTGCTATTTGAATCTTTCTTCTTCTTGAATTTTTCCTCCACTTTCAGGGCTAGTTGGTAACATTGGTGTACAGTCTTGGGGTTTAAGAGACTAATTTCCTCTTGGATACTCCACTTGAGACCATTCAGGTACCTAGCCACTTTTAGGCTTTCTTCTTCCATCACATGTGACCTTAATCATAGCTTGTGAAACTCTTCTATGTAGGAACTAACTTCTAAATCTTTTTGTCTTAGTTTCTGTCTCCTTTTGTGCAACTGCACTTCATAATCATCAGGAAGGTAATTTTACTTCATCTTGGCCACCATACCTTTCCAACTAGTTATGGGGTTCTTTCCTTCTTTAGTCCTCTCATCTTGGACAAACTTCCACCAAGTGAGAGCAGTTCCTGTCAACCTTGTTTTGGCTATTCTTACTTTCTGAGTTTCGGTCACATTATCACAGCCAAAGTAATTTTCAAGACCTTCTATCCATTCCATGATTAACTCTAGTTCCATCTTTCCACTAAATAGAGGCATACCTTCTAAGGACTTACCACTCATTGCCTTCAATGCTTTCAAGAATGGCTCTTCTTGAAGTACAGGGTCTGGCTCTGGTATAATGTCTTCCTCGGCCACTGTTTTACCCTTTCCATTAGCTTCTCTCATCCATTCACTAACTGTTGCAGTCCCAAGATGCACTTCTTCCAACTTAGTCACCATTTTGGCTAACTATTCCTTCAGGAGTCTATTCTCCTCTCTTTTCTCTTCCATGTCTTTTGCGAGTTCCACATTGTTCACCATCTTGGATGAGCCGACAGAAATTCTTGCAAATAACATCCAAACAACACACACAAATATTTTAGGGCTCTGATACCAATCTGATGTGGACATGAGTCTTATTGTTGCTACAGACTCAGCTTGGCTCTGCTATGAGATCTTTCTCCTAGATCTCTTAGGGTGTTCACAACCCTAAATTGAGGTAAGTCACCCTTAAATTTACCTCCTCTTCAAGACTCAGTCCTCATCAAAATTATTTTCATCTTCTTCTTGCTGAACCTACACAAATAGATTCATTCTACTCAATTATTCAATGTTTCTGGATATTGCTTTCATTCTCTTCCCTAGCTGGACTATTACCAAGCTCGCCTAGGGTAAGATCTCCAGACTCTTTGTTGTTGCTTCTCCTACAGAAAACAAAAAGGAAACTATGTACAAGGGCTCCTCTCGAGTTCCATTCCTACACATGATTCTCACCATGGATTCAGGAATCTCGAGGGGCCATTATTGTTTACAACCCAGAATGGGTGAAGAACTAATAACTTGCAAAATAGAAAATAAAGTAACTAATCTACTTGCATGCAAAAGGAACCACAAAGAAACTTGATATCCACCAAACACATAGTCTTCAACTTCTCATTACTAGAAATAAAACAAAATAGTACAATAATATGCAAATCTCTAACTTTCATGTAGCTTCTCCTCTTCTTCAATCTCTACTCTCTAGATCTCTAAAATGAAGGCTTGAGATGTTATTAATAACCATCCTCTCATTGGAAACAACCCTAACGATCCCCTCATTCGCAAGAATCTCTTCAGGAACCATTAAAACTAACCATACTTTCCATAAAAGACAAAATTTTATTTTCATGGGCCGTTATGACTGAATTTGCCAAGAAATAGTAATGCAAACTGAGCTGCCAGTGTTGGTCGAGCTGCTAGTGTTGGCTGAGCTGGCTGACAGTGTGGGTCGAGCTTGCTGACAGTGTTGGTCAAGTGCCAATGATACCAAATAGCTTATCCAAGGTTCCTGATGCCTTGGTTGGATTTCCAGAGGCTTACAAACTACCTCACACACAAAATTGAAAGAAACCAACAAAGCAACCTATCTAGACATAGATTGATCTAGTCATATCCATCTTAGGGAAAATAGAACAAATGACCTTCTAAGGTCCACACACACTTTCCTGACTTGGCTAGAGTCAGTATAAGCTAGAAATAAAGAGCTAAGGGTTTGAGCTAGGTGTGCTCCTGCACCAGATTTTGCACAATCATGATCCCCAAAATAACAAAACATTCCATACTCCAAAACAAATTGTGATCTTATACCTGTGAATTGTTGTGCCTTCTTTTCAAACATGTTGATAATATTTTTAAAAATGTACACGTGCTCTATAATTTGTGTAGATAAATTTAAATTTGAAACCTCTTAATCCATAATATATAATATTATTTAGTAATTCTTCCATATTTCTCAATCAATAACCTCTTCATCTCAACTCCTTTCTAAAGCTATGTACGTGCATTGTTGCCAAGAAAACTAAACCAAAATCTCTTGCAACCATTCTTAAAGAGAAAATATATGATTTATACAGCCTAAAGGATTATTAACATAGAAGATAAACCATTCTTAATAGTGTATACCAATATTGGAAACCAATACCTCCATTGACTTAGAATTGTGGAGACACTTCCTATGAAATATTTCAAAAACTACTAGAAATATTGCCTTTGTTCGAAATATGATTGATAAAAATTTAGGATCTAATATTTAATAGAAATTATTCATGAAAAAAAGCATCACATAAGATTATTTCAAACTCCACCATACTCTTAATATTCATATTGAAAACTACAGGGAGTTTTGATCATAATCTATGCACTTCCTGAGTCCTCCAACTAGCATATACCGATTACTCAATAATATCCTCAATTTCTATATTTTGTGTCAAGTATTGTAATTTTGGCCACTATGGGCCTTGACATTACTATAATTTATAAAAACCTTTGTAATCACACTGTACTATAAAGTTCCAACATTTTAATATTTGTCGAGGGGAGGGGGAGATGATTTATGAGACTAGTGAAAAGGGTGAGGATGTATTGGTGTTATTATCTCTTGGAATCTTTTGTGGAATAAAAAATTTAGCTAAAGTTCCATTAATGAGGTTTAATCATGTCTCTTGATAATTATTTTCATCATTCTATTGTCAATCTAACTTTAGAGAACTATTTTCTAGGAAACATGGGATTAAAAATCACTTAAATAGGATTTATCGCCATATCTCCATGGACTTGTTCTTGAGCCAAGTGACTATGAAAATTATAATTCATGGTTTAATAATAATAGATTAGTCTATTGAATAATATGTCTTAATTTTTTTGAGGATACTCTACACCACATAGAGTGGATTGAGTGTACTCTCACTAATTGTATCATCATCCAATAGTTCTATGGAGACATTGGGTCTTCATTTTAAAGTGATGTTTCCTTTGATGACCATGCAAATTTGGATGATATTAAGAAATTTATTTCCCTATATTATGTTAAAAAATACTCTTGGATGATCAATTTATTAATACCCCATCTACATGTGTATCTTCTATGAAAGTTCCTAACGAATCCCTATAGTAGGATGTATACTATCTTTCAAAAATGACTTTGTGGGATGAATGCTTAATGTTTATTTTATACTTGTTTGTGTAATATTATATTATATATTTTGGAGATAATATTGATTGCATGCACCTTATCTTTGATGATGATGATTTTTATTCAATTTTTGTGAGGAAACACTCTGACCCTCTTCTTCATTCTCAAAATGATCATTCCTCACAATCTAACATGGGTGTGGATATTTTATCATAACATTTAGAGGATTTATCTTTGTCTTTATAAAGTATACTTGAGTTTTTGTATTTTCTTTTCTAAATCATTTTTTATGATATTTTGGATTGTCATCTTCAATAGTGCAGCCTAGAATGCTTGATTTGATAATGACAACTTTCATCTTCAACATGGAGACCACTAAGTAAAGTTTAGAGACATCATTAATTTTAATATTTCTTCTTATATATTCATTTTAGGTATATTATACATACACCTTTGGCATATCTTATTCATAATGGAAGAATATTTTACAATGGTTGTGGCTATCTTATACATCTAACTTTGATTAGTTACCA
>MU225822.1:1295642-1322538 GCA_018584345.1 Thuja plicata | reverse complement strand
ATATAGATATATACATTGGGAGGGGAGCTAGTTCTCTTTGCCGAGAATTATTTATACATAGGTCCCTCATATATATATATATATTGGGAGGGGAGCTAGTTCTCTTTGCTGAGAATTATTTATACATAGGTCCCTCACATGGCCTCAGTCGTCAGAACCCATTATTATCTTTTCATTTTTGCATTCTTGCACCATTATTATAATAATTTATTATCCATAAGCTACTCTTAAGGGTGGTGTTAGTGTAAATAAGGTTATTTCCTAACTAGACATTAGTGGGAATCGATTCACATGTGAAGTTTATTTAGGTCCTAGTTGGCATTCTAGAACTTAATTTTAATGGTGTTGTGTTCACATCATTTACTTTTGTTACCCAAGATTTAATATGTATATCAAGGGTAGTTGTCAATGATACATCTCACCTTTCCTATATATGAAATGTTAGGTCATTTTATTGCATTATAATATATTCAAAAGATATTTTTTCTTGTGTCTCCTAATTTTTTTTTTTTTATTATTTCGTAGCATTTGCATTGCTCTTTTTGATCTTTTATCATTTAAATTCATAGTTTTATTTATATTCATTTTCACTATGTGTTCTAGGTTATTCAACTTTTCATATTGTAACACATGGCCTTTTTTATTCATGGATACCCAAATTAGTATAGCATCAAATATTCAATTTTGATCACTTAACCATTGTCAAACTGCAAGGGTTGTTTTTATCATAATATACAAGTTCCCAACTAAGCTTTTTTCTCTCTCTATGTATTAGCATACTTATCACTTGTTCCTTGTCATTTTAGGCCATCTTTGTAGTGAAATATGCTCCTTTTATGCATCACACCACACTTTTTAAGAATTTTCTTACATTAAATATCATATATATGATCTTACTGTTATACAATTTCATGTATGATAAGACTACCATAGGAACTCTACACTATGTCCTTTTAGGCTTCTTGAACTTTTCTCTTTTATTTATAAAGAACATTAGCAACTTCAATGAACCAAAATCACTATCCTCTACTCCAATTTCTCAATGAACTAATTTTAGATCATGAAGAAGATATCTCTTCATAACTATCATTGAGTTTTTATTACCTTTGAATGAGATGGTCTTATCTTTCTTTCATATGTTACTTTCATATTATAAATGAATGCGTCTTCATATATCCACATTACCTTCACTCCTTATGCTATGAAAACTATTCACTATCTTCATTCTCTTCCCATTTTCTCTTAACACTTAATATACATTCATGCATATTTTGACCTTATGTTCACATTATCACTGTCTTTTGAATTATATATTTTAATAGTTATTCATGAAAACTCCTTTTCATGGCCCTTCTTAACAGATCTATCATTAAAACCATGGCTCATAATAAGACTTGGTTACCTTTAATAGCGACCTCCTTTCTTGATCATTCCACCCTTGTTTGACTACCGCAATATTCCCTTTTAGCATTTTAAATGTGACTATCACTCATTGTTCTTCATGTTGATTTTCACGTACATAGTGATATTAGAACATACAAAACACTTCACTATTCTTCTCTCTATGTACAATTTCATCTTTATTTCTTTCTTCAACATCAAACAAATGTTCTTATGACTCACTCATCACAAGATTACAAATACCTCCTTTTATTCTAATAATAAATATAGATTTTAACAATATTTTAAGGAGTTTCAATGAGTCAACAAAGAAATGTATAAGCTTAAAAGTAAATTATATAAAATCAGTCCTATTAAACCTATAAGTCTCAAAAATTAATGTTTCCATATTTCCACAATTCGTGCAAATGTTGAGTTGTTATTTCTAGATCTAATTTTGTTTGATATTTTTACATTAACATTTTGAATCACAATCCATGATCCATCATGAAGATGAAAGAGAGTTCTAAGGAGATGTAAGATGATGAATCACAAAGCGTGATTCAAAATGTTGATGTTAAAATCTCATACAACATCAAATCCATAAATAACAATTGAATATGTCAAATATCATTCAAAAATCAACATAAATTTATTGTGGAAGACTTTCATTGAAGGTGTATAATATAATTAGTAATATATGAGGGTTTTGTAAGGCTCTATGTTTCCATACATGCTTCTATAAGCATTGAAATTGATTCCTATACATTTTATGTCATGTTATCTTTCCCATTTTATTCTTCAACTATGAGAAAGGAAAAATATTTAAGGTAATAAAAGTATACATTTATTGTCATTTCTCTCATCATATACAGGTTTGTACTCTTCTTTTTTTATAGAATATTAACTCTTCTTCACTATTGTATTTTATTCATTTCTCTTATCACATTATTCTTTATTGTCATGAACGATAATCTATGCACTCTGATGTATTAATAGTATTTCCTCCTTTCTTGTCCTCTAACTAATTTTATGCTTGATTTATCATCTTTGCTTGTGCACCCATAAAATCAAAACTATTTTTTAGTTTTCTTAAACTAGTAAACTATCATTCTCATAGCACAACTTTAACATTTTAACTATCATTCCTTGTGCATTTTCATGAGCTATCAACTCCTTTCATTGCTATTGATGCGGGAGCATCTTGGGTTTATGAGATATCTTGCATTCTATTCTTTTTTTTGTAGCACTTTTCTTTTCTAGTTGGCAGAGTTTAGTTTTGGTCACGATCTCATTCGAGTTTGTGGTTGGGTTCACAATTTCCTATTCTGGAACATTCATAGATCATTCTCCTATTATTTCACCTCATTATGTTTCTCATGCTACAAGATTTTCTTCTCCTTCTGATCATGGGTAACATGTTCATGATTAGCAATGACCTATCTAGAGATTTATGTTGCGCTCAAGATTCTTGGATTATTAGCCATTGTGATCTTAGCTCATGGTGCTTTATTCCTTGGGGGATTGTTCCTTATGATCTCTCCTGTTTATTTTATCATTCGTGGATCATTGATATGTTTTGGTCAGGACATATATTTTTAATATGTTTCCTTCTTGGGGAATATAACTTTTGGCTGATCATGTGTTTGTTTGTCTCAATGCCTTTCCAAATTTGCAATGTGATGAATAATTGGAGAATTTATAGGTGGGATTAAAGAAAATACATGGGATGAGTAAGTTAATATCCTATCAAATTTATCCCTAAGTGGTGGTTTTTGTCAATGTTTTCATTATGTTTCATCCTTTTTCTCCTAAATAATTTCAAACTCTAGCAACTAAGGAACATTTTTAACTCTAGAAATAAAAAAATCCTTAGTATTAGTAAAACAAACTATGGCAGCCATGGATATTATGTTTCTTGATGGAAGCACCAAACCCCATAATTTCAAAGTTAGGTTCAGATGTTATAGTGCCTATAGATCTTTCAAAATACAAATAGGATGCACATATTGTCTCATTTGAAGAACTTGAGGGAAAAATGAGAGGGGGTACAAAAAGGAACATGAAATAGGCCTGTCTCAAATAGACATGTTCATAGTGTATACCCCAACTTATTACATAATGAATTTGGAACCTAATACTTGCATAAACATTACAAATTATTTATAGAATGTAAAGACTGGATTTTGTAAATACCAAGCAATACAAGGGGGTCCTATGCTGAAGTGGGCCAGAAAAAACCAAAGGTTAAGATGGCTAGCATATAATAAATTTGTCACAATATTTCCAAATATAATCATCTTTAACCAAATAATAGTCATCTATGAAATGCAAAAAGAGAAAGTAAAGATAGAGGTAGAAATGAAAGAAAACTAAGTAAATATTCAAAATCAAGTTGAAAGGGTATTTTTAAAGAATTTTTAAACTCACATGAATTAGAGGAATAAAGTACCAAGAGGTGAAAATAGAGGGAGATATTGGAGGTGAAGGATGTTGGAGTACAATGATTACTGAGAGGGGGGGGGGGGGGGGGGTGAATCAGTAATCATACACAAAATAAAACTTTTAACTTCCTTTAACAACTTCAATAAACTTGAGCAATGTTAAATCAAATAATGCAGATAGCAATAAGAACACACCATACACAAAATATTGACACAAGTATTGTCTTGAGTGGAAACCCTCCTAGGGAATAAAACCACTTTAACTTAGCCTCATTGGCTTTATCTTTTAAATAAATTTGTACATCTCACTAATGTTTTCTCACTGATAATTTTAATGCCTCACTAGACTTGTGCCTCACTCGTCTTTTATGCATCACTGGCTATATGCATCATTGGCCTTATTGCAATCTGACTTATAGGATTTTCAACTCTTTTATATCTTTCTACATATAGAGATCAGAAAAATTAAATTCTATTTAGACCCTACAACTACACACTAAACATTATTGAACATAACACATATCATTATGCACAATAGTGCATAATGTATAATCATAGACTTCACTGGCTATATGCATCACTAGCCTTATTACAATATTCCTTATAGGATTTTCAACTCTTTTATATCTTTCTAAATATAGAGATCAGAAAACATGATTGTTATTTGGACCCTACAACTACACACTAAACATTATTAAACATAACACATGTCATTATGCACAATAGTGTATAATGTCTAATCATAGACTTCAAACCCAATCAATCTTTTATGTCAACAAACTTATTCTGCACAACAATATCAAACTCTAATCAATAAAAACAATCTATATTCTTTGTCTGTAAATTGAATCACTCTGCCTCTGCAAATAAATAGTCTTCATAATACAAACTAACTTCAAATTAAATGAGAGAAATTGAATACAATTGTTCACAAAACTGATTGGCAATATGTAACTAAAATAATATGTATCATTCAATATAATAGTTCACTGTCACTGTAAGCATGGTTAATTTAGAATATCAAATTCATATGAAATAAAAAAATCACAACTGTTATCTTACCCAAACTGTATGTCAAATATCCTTAACTATATCTTTATGTATCAGTATTAACTCAACATAATCTGATGCAATCTATCAATGAACATCATGTGTATCAATACTTTTTTGGTCCATATAAATTAACTGTAACATGGATACCAAATGAGCTTCAATGTTGTTGATTGTATAGTATCATAATCTTCTCAAATTAGTTCATCCATGTATGATGATGGAACCCATGAAAGGACCCATCACATGTGATAAACAGAGCCCTTAAAAATAATGTAAAATATACTCAAAGCAACTATGCATTCAAAGACATGTAATGTAATATACACAATGTCATCAATCATGAATTTATCACAATGAATTCACTATCAATACGATAGTTGAACTAACATATTTACATACACCTGACCATATATTAACTGTGATAAAGATGAAATTACAAGACAAACCTGACAAGAGTAAAAAAAGAATAAGCACATAAATCCTAATGTGATTTACCGTAATGAAAGAGTGTATAAATACATGAATGAATGCACTTACTAGGGTTTATAATAATTTTTTTTATACAACCTAGAAAATGATGGTATTACAATTCAAAGATATGCAATGAACCATGAATGATTCATGTCACTAACTATAGACAATATGCTATACAAGTGTATCCATAGTGTAAACTATCAAACCCACAAAAATGATAGTTATGCAAACAAAAAAGATAAACCTTGAAACATCACAAATATTTTTCAAGAATAAAATAAACACATTTAAGTAAATGAAATACATGTTTCAAATAAATACAAGTAGATGAACTGAAAATGAAATGATTAGGAATCATATACACCTGGTAGAATCTTTTCTATCCCTCAAAACCAAATCATAACCATTCCATCTACCTACTAACTATCATCTCAAATCGGTTCACAAGTGGTTGTAAATATTGCAAGAGAAACCGAATCATGACTGTGATGCTCTAGCTTGACAGACCTAGGGTTAGCTTCATAGTTAACCAAAAAATGTGTTTAACAAATGTGGTGCTCAAAGAACCAAGTGTTTGATTTACATCTCCATTAATGGTCATAACTTCCACATTAATGTAGCATTTTTCATCGAAGTGCCTCTTTGCAAGTAAGAGAAAGTGGCTAGTGACTAACCAAAAAAGGTCCTACCAATAACATATTTTTCAATGTCTTCGTCGCAACTTGTGACCCATGCTTCAATATTATACAAACCTTCTTCTTAATAACATAATATACATAAGTTCCTTTGAGATACAAGCTACAAATAATATGAAATTCTTTATTGATAACCATGTCACTGATATGTCCATATTGATGACAATAAATATGCAACCATGTTGATAATATGGAAACAATATGAATTATTGAATCAGCTAGAACTGATGCAGGAGCATATTAGGATCTTGACAATCTTGCATCAACCAAAAATATTTCCTTCTTGTTGTTTTTTGTTCTATTCCAGTTGGGTAATTTTTGGTGTTTTGGGTGGCGGTCGATCTATGCTTGTTATTTTGTGTTGTGGTTGTGAAAACGTGTTCTTGGCTTCATCCTAGAACTTATCCTATGATCACATCTAATTTGGATTCATCATGCATAATTTATGGAAGATTCTTCATGTATTTGTCTTGTTCTTCATATTTTTGGTTGATGGTTGAGTTTTCCAATCAATTCTCGATTTTCCGATTGGTTCTTCTGAGCGCGATCTTGCCAACTCATTATTTAGTTTGAGGCCAACATTATTTTGTGATCACATCTCTTAATTATTTCATTTGAGTTTGTTCCTAAGGATTTGGGTCTCCACCTATTTGGTTGAAAATATTTACTCAATTCTTTGGGAATGTAATCTTTTCTAGGCCGACTAGATGTTGCAATGACTTTATAAGCTTATAAACTTGTTCCTAAGGAGAAAGATGATTTCATAAGATTATTTAACTTAGATTGGGTAGGATTTGGAAGGTTTTCAGTGTAATCAGGCATGTGTGATTTGCATGTATGACTGACATGTGAAACAACATGTTGTAGATTTGTTGTAAATGATTACCGATGATAAAAAAAGGCTGAATCTTGCATTTTTACCTATTTTATCTTGTTTGATTTCATTTTCTCATGTTGGCTACAAGGATTGGACAATCTCCTTGATTTTTCTCCATCCTTGACTACATTAGCAATTGATAATCAAACTCAAACTAATCAACGCATATGATATAAAGATGTCAATGTCAAACTAAAATAATGAACACAAATATTAATAATGAAATTCACTATCAATACCACTTACCCCAAAATTGGAATTCGCTGTCAATACCACTTACCCCAAAACTAGTTAGGATTTTTTTCATCAAGTATAAAAAAAATCTTAGGGATCAATAAACTCCCCCTTTGTCCTTGGAGGAAAAAATACTAACAGTCTCATTCTTCTCCCCCTTTTTGTCAACAAGGGCAAAGGAAGGAGCTGAAGAATGGCATGTAAGAGAATGAATGCATAGTAATTGAGTAAATGATACCATATAAATGCAAACCAAGCTACTAAAACCAGTAAAATTATGCTTTGGTAACCCAGAATGCAAATTTACTGACATACCATGGTATATCCTATTGGAAATGGGTTGAGTAACTAAGAGGGGAGGGTGAATCTGTTACCACAAATACAAATCCAAGTCCCTTAGATATCTTAAACAAAATTATCACTCTGCTTAGTTAATAAAATATATTTTTTTGTTACTTGATTAACAAAGCAATCTTAAGATATAAAATGTGTTTAACCTTTAGTGGTTAAGTGAAAAAACATAAAGCATAAAGAAAAAAACATGTATAAAGATGACACCAAGATTTACAATGGAAATCAAATTTGGGAAAACCACCAATTGCAACTAGTTACTATTTTTCACTCTTCTGAAGTGAGCCCTGTTAGGAGCCAGCCCTGTTAAAGGTTACAAAATGCACTGTTAGGTGTGACCCTATTACAGTATTTAATCACCCTATTAGGAGTGGCCTTTTTAGAGGTCTTCAAACACTTCAATGTAGAAATGCCACCTTATGAGAGGATTTATAAAATATTGTTAAGTCTACTCTGCCAAGAGATTTGGATCACTGCTACAATTGTTAGAGAGTAACAATGAATTGACCTGATTGAAGAAACAACTGTATTTGTAGATTCAAATCTTTGTTCTTGATTTAATGGGATCCTCATTGATCAAATATTATTTTTCAGGTCAGTCTGGATATTTTTTCCTTAATAAGAATTCCCTCTTACTTTGCCTTCACATATTCAATCGAAACTTGAACTTGTATATATATGATAGGCCTTGTCAAGTTGGCTTGAATACCTTCTAAATAAACAATAAAACTCAAAGTCTATCGACTACAATTAACCAATTAAACATAAAATGTAAACTGATATAAGTTGGCTGACACTAAACTTACTGTATTGCCTGAGTGAACTTGGTTAATACATAACTTAATTAACTGAAAGATATCGGTTAATACAAAAAATCACTTTGGCTGATACTAGAGTCTTCTTCAATGCCCAAGAGAGCTTGGAAATACACTGACTTTTCTCAGTTGGGTTTAGACATTTGTGTTAGATTAATACATTTGTGTAACATCAATGACAATACATAATTGAATAATTGTCTTCAACAATCTCCCTCTTTGGCATTGGTGGAAACACAACATGTCATTATACAAAGAATTTTAGAGCAGTAGAAATAAGAATAAAATTTTATAATGTCCTTAGCTTCATTCTGATTCTCATCTTGAAAAATCCCTCTCTCTTCATAGTCACTAAAATATTGATTTCTCCCTCTTACAACAATCTCTGTTTCTGATAAAATTTCTCCCTCTGTCATCAATAATCTCTCCCTAAATAATTTCTTTGGCATGAAATCAATAACCTCTCCCTCTTTGACATCCAATGCCAAAGACCATATCCAATGAAGTTGTAATGTACCTGATGTACTGATTCACATCAATAAGCTCTGACAATCTACATCAACTTGTTAGATCTTCACTATAGCTCAATTGATGCATCACTAATCTATGATTTAGTGAGCCTTAGTTAGGGTAATCACCCCTATCTTTCCTCTAAGATACAAGAATGCATCCTTAGGTAAAGGTTTTGTGAATATGTCTACAATTTTTTCTTTAGTATTCACATATTCCAACCTTACTTCCTTTTCCTGAACCAATTCTCTCAATAAATGATACTTTATTGCAATGTACTTAGTCTTAGTATGCATCATAGGGTTCTTTGAAATGTTAATAGCACTAGTATTTTCATAGTAGATAATAACTGGTTCTTTGATTTCCTCCTTCATACTAACAACAATTGTTTGAACCATATGATATTTGAACAATTCACTATTGCAACAACATACTCTACCTCTGCTATAGAATGAAAAATGCAATTCTATTTCTTGCTGGTCCAAGAGACTAACCTCTTTCCAAGAAAGAACGCTCCACCACTGGTGCTCTTTCTATCATCAACACTTCCTTCCCAATCAACATCAGTAAAAGTCTTCATATCAAATTTTCCTCCTTTCTTGTAGCATAATCCATAATCTTCAGTGCCCTTAAGATATCTTAGAATCCTTTTGATAGCTATCAAATGATTATCTCTGGGATTAGCTGAAAATCTTGCAACAATACCAACTTCTAATGCAATATTAGGCCTAGTGTGGACAACATATTGAAGTTTAAAAATCATGGATTTGTAGGTAGTCTGATTTACCTCCTTTGAGTCATCATCCTTAGACAACTTATGTCCAGTAGACATAGGTGTCCCAATTGGCCTGGAATATTCCATTCCAAATTTCTTCAGTATCTCATTGATGTATTTAGATTGAGTAATGTAGATACCATCCTTCATCTGATGAAATTGTAAACCAGCAAAGAATTTGGTTTCTCCAAATGTAGACATCTCAAATTCCTTACTCATTGCTTCAGAGAATTCTTTGCATAAATAATCATGTCCAGTGAATATTATATCATCAACAAATATCTCTGCTAATAGTATCTTTTTCTGAGGTCCTTCTTTGGTGTACAAGCTACTATTGTCATTAGTTCTCTAAAATCCAATACTTACCAGGTAACCATGTAGTCTTTCATACCAAGCTCTAGGAGCTTTCTTCAGTCCATACAGAGCTTTGTGCATCTTAAAAACCATATTATTTTTCTTAGGATCAACAAAACCTTCAAGTTTCTCAATATAGACTTCCTCTTCCAGAATTCCATTCAAGAATGCATATTTTACATCCATTTTCTATACCTTGAATCCTTTATGTGTTGCATATGCCAAAATATTTTTGACTCCTTCAAGTCTTGCAAGAGGAGAAAAATTTTCTCCATAATCAATACCCTCTTCTTGAGGATATCCTTTACACACTAATCTTGCCTTGTTTCTAGAAACTTTACCTTTTTCATTCAACTTGTTTCTAAAAACCCACTTTGTACCAATTACATTCTTGTCTTTTGGTCTAGGCACAAGAGTCTAGGTCTTGTTCTTTTCTATCTACTCAATCTCTTCATTCATGGCTTCTATCCAACTTTCATCATTCAAAGAATCTTTAATGGATATAGGTTCAATTTCACTAAGCAAACACGTACCTTTAAGTTTGTTCCTTGTCATTATACCTTATGTCTAATCTCCAATTATTTTCTCAGGTGCATGATGCCTTCTGACATATTTGGCAAGTATAGGTTCCTTTATCTTTGATTCCAGGCTTGCTCCACTTGGTTCACCATGCTCAAAGATTCTATTATGCTCTTCTAACTGAGACTCGGGTTCCTCTTTCTGAGACTTGATTTCCTTTGTCTGAGACTCAGTTCCCTCTGTCTGTGACTCAGTTTCTTCTATCTATGACTCGGTTGCAACTGTTAGCAGGTCAGGTTGCACAGGTTGTAACAGAGTTTGTGCTGATGAATTCAATGGTTGGCATAGTTGCAGTCTAATCACCATTGCTTGTGTTTTAGGTGTAGTATCAGGTTCATAATACACAAAGTTCCTATAGTCCTCAGGCTCTTTACTGCTTTTTTCTTCACTTCTCTCTGCAAACTCATGAATCTTTACATGTACACTCTCTATGAATTTATGAGTAGCAAGATTCAAACATTTATATGCTTTCCTTTTACAAGAGTAGCCTAGGAAAATACCTTCATCACCTTTTACATCAAATTTTCCATTTCTTTCTTCCTTCAAGATGTAGCATTTACTTCCAAATACTTTGAAATAACAAACATTGGGTTCATATCCATACCATAATTCAAAGGGTGTCTGATCAGTACCTTTGTTTAGTTGAACTCTGTTCAGGGTGTGAATTGCAGTGTTGATAGATTCCTTCTATTATTTGGTTTCAACATTCTTTTCAATCATCAAGGTCCTTGCACAATCCATAATAGATCTTTTTCTTCTTTTTGCTATTCCATTTTGCTGTGATGTACCAGGGGCAGATACTTGTCTCTTGATTCCTCTTTCATTACAGAATTCATTGAACTCATTAGAGATGAAATCACCTCCTCTATCAAATTTTAGAAACTTTGTTTTCTTTCCTCTTTCCTTCTCAACTTTGGTAAGGTACCACTTAAACTTTTGAAAAGCTTCTTATTTTTCTTTGAGAAACATTACAGTCATCATTCTGGAATGATCATCAACAAATTGAATGAAATAATTCTCTCTGATTTAACTTGTTGTTCCAATTGGTCCACATAGACCAGTATGCACTAACTCCAAGACTTCTTTAGTATTGTAATTATTTCTCTTGAAACTAGTTTTTCCCATCTTCCCAATTTGACATTGTTTTCATATTTTCAATTCAAGTTTCTTCAAAATAGGAATACCTCTTACTCTTTTGTTCTTGCTTATGTTGATCAGGTTATCAAAATTCACATGACACAATCTCTTATGCCATAACCAACTTTCTTCTACTTATGCAATAAAACATGAACTCTCAGTGAGATCAAGATAGAATATATTACCTTTTGTTTACTTTCCAGTTCCAACTAGGTTTCCCTTACCATCCAAGAGCTTGCCCTTACCATTCATGAATTCTACCTTGAAACCAATGTTATTTAGTTGTACCACACTTAGAATATTATGCCTTAGTCCTTCAACCCAATAAGCATTATCACATTTGATTCCTTCAGTTAGAGCAATACAACCTTTACCTTTCACATAGCAAGGTTCATCATTTCCAAAATTGACACTACCACCATCATAGTGCTAAAGATGTTCAAATTTTGTTTTATCACTAGTCATGTGGTGTGAACAACCACTATAAATTATCCAAGTGTCATTTTTTCTAATATGAGATAAAAGTGAATTCTTTTCATTTTCTTCATTGTCTGACTCATCCTTAATAGCAATGTAAACCATTTCATCTTCATCTTCATCACTGTCATAATCTTTTGCAATATGACAAGATTTCTTACCTTTGTCCTTGAAGCTTTTGTAAATTTTGAAATCTTTCTTGCTTTTGTACTTGTTGAAATTTCTCTCATCTTTGTCTTCTTTATTTCGATACTTAGCAGTAATGTGACCAACCTCATTACATGAAAACAAAATTAATGGTATTCTTCCTTTGTACTTTCATTTTCCTTTGGCAACTCTGTTTGCAAGTAGTGCTTCAATGATTTCTAGATCTTCATCATCAGATTCATCATCACTATCACTGTCAATCTGTTTCCTTTTGAGTTTCTATCCATCTTACCAAGGCTTAGTTTAGCTTTGAATGTAGACTCAAAATTGCTAGGATTAGGAGAATAATTGTCAAAATTGCCCAACTCAAAAGTTGTTAGCCTTCTAACCAATGCATATAGAGTTATATCATTACTACACCTCATCTCTTGAATAGCTAAAACTATAATTGCATAGATAGGAAGTAAATTTCTCAATACCTTACTAACCATTGTTTTATCTTTAATCGTTCTACCAATAGCTCTGATGGAACTGACACTTTTCTTGATCCTTTCACTATATTTTGTAATGTCTTCTCCTTCTTTGATTTCATATGATCAAACTAACCTCTGAGACTCTCTGTTTTGGCTCTCTTTACATTGTCATCTCCTCCATGGATATCATGTAGTTTCTTCCACATATCATAGGCAGTAAGGCATTCCTTGACTTTATCAAATTTTGAATAGCTGAGTGAGGAAGCTATGTCAATCATCATTATGTTGTGATTCTTCATGTCCACCATCTGATCCATAGACATAGGTCGAGGTGTTTCCACCTACTTTTGTTCCAAGAATTGAAAACTAGTATCTCCAATAGTAGATAGATGTAGCCTCATCAACTCTTACCATGCATGAAAGTTATCTTTGTTAAGCTTGGGGATCTCCCTTCTGTAAGACATGTTTTTGATCTTTAGCTTAGGCCTTGAAACCTTCCCTGAAAGAACCAACAACTCTAATACCAATTGTTGGAAATGGGTTGAGTAACTGAGAGGGGAGGGGTGAATTAGTTACCACAATTACAAATCCAAGTCCCTTACATATCTTAAACAAACTTATCACTATGCTTGTTTAATAAAAGATATTTTGTTGTTACTCGATTAACAAAGCAATCTTAAGATATAAAATCTGTTTAACCTTTAGTGATTAAGTGGAGAAACATAAAGCATAAAGAACAAAGATGACACCAAGATTTACTGTGGAAACCCAATTTGGGAAAACCACCAATTGCAACTAGTTACTATTTTTCACTCTTCTGAAGTGAGCCTTGTTAGGAGCCAACACTGTTAAAGGTTACAAAACACACTTTTAGTTGTGACCCTATTAGAGGATTTAATCACCCTGTTAGGAGTGGCCTTGTTAGGGGTCTTCAAACAATTCAATGTAGAAATGCCACCTTGTGAGAGGATTTATAACATACTATTAATTCTACTCTGTCAAGAGATTTGGATCACTACTACAATTGTTAGAGAGTAACAATGAATTGACCTGATTGAAGAAGCAACTATCTTTGCAGATTCAGATCTTTGTTCTGGCTTTAACTAGATCCTCATTAATCAAATATTATTTTTCAAGTTGGTCTAGATATTTTGTCCTTAATCAGAATTCCCTCTTACTTTTCCTTCACTCTTCATATCAAAACTCTACTACATTCACATATTCAATCCAAACTTGACCTTGTATATATATGATAAGCCTTGTCAATTTGTCTTGAATACCCTTCCAAATAAACAATAAAACTCAAATTCCATCGGTTGTAATTAACCAATTAAACATAAACTATAAACTATTGTAAGTTGGCTGACACTAAACTTACTATATTTCCCGAGTGAACTCAGTTAATACAAAACTTCCTTCATTAACCAATAGATCTTGGTTAATACAAAAAATCACTTTGGCTAATATTGGAGTCTTCTTCAATGCCCGAGAGAGCTAAAAAATACACTAGCTGTACTCAGTTGTGTTTAGACATTTGTGTAACATCAATGGCAATACACAATTGAATAATTGTCTTCAACAATATCCAAAGTGAATACCCATCTGTGATACTAAAAGAGATGTCAAATATGTAATTTGTGACCAACCATCAGAATGTATGAACAAAATAATGATCATTATCTATGAAAGATATCAAGGACAACAAAAAAAGAAGAACAAGTATCCCCCTAAAAAAAATGCCGGATCAAGATAATTCCATAATACTGAAGATACAATCAATACAATGAGAAAACATCATAAATAATGATACCCATTTTTACCATGCTAGATATTTAGGCAATGTCCTCAACAATATAAAACCTGAGATCTTTCTAAGTTGGAGAAACCTTTATGAAAGTATATTAGAGTCTATCAAGGATAACAAGAAGTTTTTCCTATAGCAAAGAAATAATGCAATGTGCAAAGGCCATGAAAAGATCAACAAATATACTATGTTTAACCATCTGGATCTTCAAATATACTCTGTTTGATGATCAAACCCATATATTCAAATCTATCATAAAAGAAATCCTAAACCTTGAGAAATCAGATTATTAACTAATATGTAGTCACTTTGAAGGCATAACTTTCTGCTATGAACCAAAAACAAAATATGAAAATCCCCCTAACACTAACAAAGAAAAATTAATGATGTACTTGATGTAACAACAAGCCTTTCTCTCCTACCCTATCCTCAAATAGGGTCTTCAATAGGCCTCTTCTCTAGAATAAGTAGGGTTCTTCACTAACCCTAACCTTCAAGGATCCTTTCCATAAGATCCCACTCCAATTCAGCTTGAGTACACCAACAATAAAATCAAACTACAACACCGAGCCATAGTGCACTTCTTGCTCATCTTCACAAATTGATCCAAATTGATCAATAACTCTTCCATATGGAGAGGTAGTCCACTTAGATGATTAATTGGATCCAATCCAATGTACACAAACACCCTTTAACATGGAACCCTAAATGAGTACCAAGAACCAAGACAAATTCACCCAAAACAAGGCTACAAGCATTAGGCCTAATTAGGTAGTTTTTCCCAAATAACTTGCTAAAATCCTTAACATGTTGGAAAACTAGAAATGGATTTTGATACCCTTTATCAAGACCCAAAATATTTTCTAGTTCTTTCTTCCCAAAGGTGTCTGTACAGTGGCTCCTATAATCATGCCTAAAAATTAGGGTTTTCAAGTATTTACATTGTCTGCATAAAGAATTTGTTTCTCACCATTCAAAACACCTCACCCAATCTTCTCCTCCAAGTTGGGACTCCTCCACACAATCTACTACCTCTCTACAATCCCTTATTGAAGCAATCAATTCTTTCAATCCCACCAACTAGCTCTATAACTTCTTGTGATCCCTAGCCATGCATCTCTGGCTTTCCTAGGGCATCACATTAAAAATAGCTCCCTTGCTTCCCAGGGCCCCTCCTTCACTGTAAAAAATTTAAATGGATTCATATCCCTAATCCCAAAGGCCCATGCAAACTCCACAATGGGAAGAGGACTTATGACCCCATCTCCACAAGTGGCTTGATTCAGACCAACGACTGGTTTAAAACAAAAATATTTTACAAAACTTACTAAATCAACACCAAACACAAATATACCACCGCAAAAAATCTTAAAATATACTACCATAACATAATAAAGAGTTAAACTAGGTAATCTAATCTATGAAAATACAAAATGCTCAGAAATACAAGAACCGCAATTGTTTCCTTGATTAAACAGTCTGTACAATAGCTTATCAAAATCAACCAACCTATTCACAAGGTTGAGGGAGGTATTATATAGGTTTCCATGGTCCTAACCTAACATTTTCAAATATTTAGGACCCTCCAATGCCCTAAAAGACATTATTGCAAGAAATGTTGTCAGTATTGTTAATGCCAACCTTAACAACTTTTGCAACTTTTGCGCTTCTTGCCTAAAACATGAACAAACACCTCAAGAACCTATCCAATTGCATATTTAGGATATTTAAAAAATTAAATAGGCATTATAAGCCCTTACTTGTCCAATTTGACCCCTGGATGGATCATTCTCACTATTGCTCTAACATTGGCACTTTGGAACAAAAGAGCAACTTTGGACATTACAAGAAATAACATCACTAAAGACCTAACTAGACCTCCTCATATAAATCCAAAATTCTTAGGACCCTCCTAGTCCTATTATTTCACTAGTGGTGTGGCTAGGACCACTACAAGACAAAAACACTTAGAAGCCCTAGGTTACATTCTAGCCCTACCTAGGTGCTCCTGCACCATACTCCCCCACAAAAGAAAGTTATGTCACTCCTGTGGAAAAAAAATCTTTAGAGATGCCCATCTTCTTGAAGTCTACTTCTACAATCCATGAGGCCTCTAATTTAGGCATATTATTCCACTTGATGAGGTGTTCCATGTACACCTTGTACCTTGTAATCTTCTTGACTCTTGAATCATGAACTCTGTCAGCTTCCAACTATGGCTTGGGAGGTAATACAGTAGCCTCAACATCACCACTAACCCCTTGACTACTTTGACCCCTCTCATCTATCTATCCTTTGAATTGTATCAAGTCTTGTACATTGAACACTAGAGATATGCTTAAATTTGAAGGTAGGTCTACTTTGTATGCATTATGCCCATATTTGGCTATGATCTTGCATGATCCCACCCTCTTCATTTGAAGTTTAGTAGGGACACCCTTTTTTAACTAATATTTTTTCAAATGAACCATCACATAGTCACCTACCTCAATTTGAATGTCTCTCCTCTTTTCATCAACTTTGGCCTTCAACTTTTTTGTACTGACTTGTTCTTGGATCTCCTTCATGGTTTTATTGAAGTCCTCAGCATGACCACTCTTGTACTCCATGCCTCAAATATCCCTAAGCTCACACACACCTCTTGGGTGCATCCCATAAACTATCTCAAATAGGCTTCTCCATGTGGTTTTGTTCTTACTGTCATTGTATGCTTACTCTGCTTGGGGAATAACCACATCCCATGTCTGACCATAATCCTTAGTTAGGCACCTCAATAGGTTACCCATCACTCTATTGACCACATTAGTTTGGCCATCTGTCTAAGGATGTTAGGTTGAATGAATAGATAGATTAGTACCCAATCTAGTCCACAAAGTTCTCCAGAAATGGCTCATAAACTTCACATCCCTATCTGATACAATACTTAGGGGCAAACCATGAATTCCTATAATCTCTTTAAAGAAAAAATAAGCTATGTGACTAGCATCATGAGTAGTCTTTTAGGGAATGAAATGTCCCATTTTGCTAAATCTGTCAACCACTACATAAATGTTGTCATGTCCTTTCTTTTTTTTGGGTAGACCTACTATGAAATCCATGCTCACACACTTCCATGGCCTATTAGGGACTGGTAAAGGTTGATATAAACCTGCATTACTTATTCCTCCTTGGGCTTTCATGCATATGACACACTTCACAACATACCTTGTAACATCTCTTACCAACTTTGTCCAATGGTAGAACCTTTGCACAAGCTCCAAGGTTTTGTTCATACCAAAGTGACCACTCAAACACCCATTGTGTTTCTCCTATATGAGATTATCTCTCATAGAAACTCTTGGCACACACAACTGATTTCCCTTAAATAAAAATCCATTATGTAAAGTAAAATCAGAAAACTTGCTATGGAAATGATTCTAAAAATCAACACACACCTTGTATGCTTCACAAAAATCTTCATCTACCTTGTATAGATCTCTAAAATTATCAATTCCAATTCTATTCAAATGAACCTCTTATACTATCAACAATCTCCTTCTTAGTGCATCTACAACCTTGTTCAATTACCCTTTCTTATGTTTAATTGTAAATGTGAATTCTTGTAAATATTCCATCCATTTCTGATGTCTATTTCTTAGTTTCTCCTGAGTATTGATATAACTAAGGGTTTGGTTGTCAGTAAACACAACAAATTCTTTGGTCAATAAATAATGCCTCCACTTTCTAAGGGACTAAACTAAAGCATATAGTTCTAAGTCATAAGAAGTGTATTTCTTCTTAGATTCATTTAATTTATCACCAAATAATACTATTGGCCTACCTTCTTGACTGAATACACCCCCTACTGCCATCCCACTTGCATCACACTCAATAGTAAACAATTTCTCAAAACTAGGAAATTGTAGGATAGGTTGAGTGGCTACTTGTTTCTTCAATGTCTCAAAATCCTTCCCTGCTTCTAAGGTCCACCTAAACTTAGCTTTGACCCCACCCTTAATGGTTTCTAATAAAGGTGCACAAATACCACTAAAGTTCCTGATGAATTTCCTATAAAATTGGGATAAGCCATGGAAACCTCTTACCTCAGTGGCTGTGGTAGGTGGTGGCCAATTTAGGATAGCTTCAACTTTGTCTTGATCCATCTTCAAAGACACTTTGGACACTACAAAGGCCAAGTATACTAGTTCTTTCTTGAAGAACTCACATTTTTCAAGATTGATAGCTAAATTTTCTTCATGTAATCTCTACAACATTGCCTCTACATTCTTGATATGCTCCTCATTTTTCTTGCTAAATATCAGTATATCATCAAGATATACAACTTCAAACTTCTCTATGAAGTCCTTGAGCACTTGATTCATGATCCTTTTGAATGTGATCAGAGCATTTGTAAGGCCAAATGGAATCACAAGCCATTCATATAACCCATATGTGGTCTTGAATGTCATTTCCATTCATCCCCTTCTTTCACCCTGATTTGGTGATAACCAATTTTAAAATCCAACTTGGTAAAGTACATTTCCCCTCCAAGGAAATCCATGCAATCCTCAATCCTAGGTATGGGGAACCTATACCTTATTGTAATTATGTTTATAGCCCTTGAATCTATGCAAAGTCTCCATTTTCCTCCCTTCTTGGTTTCTAACACAATCGGGACTGCACATGGGCTTATACTCTTCTTGATCAAGCCTTGATCCAAGAGTTCTTGTACCTGCCTTGCTAGTTCTAAATTTTGATCAAGGGTTAGCTTATAAGCTTCCTTATTAGGAAAATATGCACCAGGGACAAAGTCTATTTGATGACTTATTACTCTTTTAGGAGGTAAGGTTGCAGGAGTGCCATAACTCACTATGTCTTTATACTTCTCTAGCAATACTTGTATCTCTGATGGTAATGGCTCCTTGACTTGCTTCTCTTCCTCCTTAGGTCTTACCATAATAGCATACCATTCATTCTCATCATCCTTGAGATCCCTCACAAACTCCTTTCCCCTACACAACATAATGTTAGGATTCTTGGACTGTGGCTCCTCCTCTTCTAGCAAAGACTGAATCTTGAAATTTCTGCCTCCTTTCTTGAAAGTGATAGAATTCTCCTTCCCATCATACACTGCCCCATTGTCAAATTTCCAAGGTCTTCCTAACAGAAAATGACAAGCATCCATTGGTAGGATGTCACACAAGAGTTTGTCATTATACCCTTCTATCAAGAATTCAACCCATATCTTCTCATTCACCAATACACTTTGGCCTTTGTTGAGCCATGTCACCTTATAGGGATTCACATGAGGTAGTTTGGTCAACTTGATTTTTTTGAATGCTTCCTCTGAGATGATATTATTAGTGGAACCAGAGTCCACTATCACCTTACAAACTTTGCCAAGGATCTTTCATCTTATACTAAACAAATCCCTCCTGTGCTTGGGTTCATCCTTAATTGGTTGTCTTATCAATACCCTCCTAAACATTAAGTTTTCACCCATCTCTGAATCTAGATGGTCAATCGCAAATGCTTTGACACTTGCAATGTCCTCATGAGCATAGGCCACTCTCTTATCATGATTTGAAGTAGTAGGCTCGTCAGGGCATCTATATGTTGGATGGCCTAATTGACCATAGTTGTAACACTTCATACTTGCAAAGTATAAGTTACTTCTACCTCCTCTTCCTTTGCTAGGACCACCTTGATTACCCCTACCTCTGTTATAGCCCACTCTTGGAGTGCTTTCAGTATTATGCTCTGTCAGCTTGTTCTCACCTTATGTCCTTTGCTCACTGCCTCTGCCTTGATATCCTCCTCTTTGACCCCTTTGGTCTCTCCCTCTACCTCTATTTTTGAAGTTAGAGTCACCCTTCTTCTTGTTCTTTTCCTCTACTCTTAGGGATAATTGATGACACCTCTAAACTGTAGTTGGTGTCCAAAAACTTATTTCTTCTTGGATGTTCCATTTCAATCCACCCAAGTAGCTAGCAACCTTGATTGATTCCTCTTCTTGTTTCTTAGTCCTAAGACACAATCTTTGGAATTCCTCTATATATGAGGCCACATCCAAGTCTTTTTGCTTCAAGTTTTTTCTTTTCCTATGGAGTTGAATTGCATAGTCCTCTGGCAGATAATTCACCTTTATCTTGGTCACCATTGAATTCCAATTGGCTATGGGCTTCATACCCAATCTAACCCTCTCATCTTGAAGGTATTTCCACCATGTTAGGGCTGACCCTCTGAGTCTTGATTTGGACACCTTTAGCTTTTGTGCATCTGTCACCCCTTCACACTCAAAATGGTTCTACATTCCTTCAATCCAATCCATCACTGCCTCAATGTCCATCTTTCCACTAAAAAGTGGTATACCTTCCAAAGCCTTTCCTCCTAGGGCTTTTATGGCTTTTAGGAAGGGTTATTCATTTAAGACAGGGTCTGGTTCATGGATAAGGTCTTCTTCAACAATCTTTTTACCCCTATCACTGCTTTCAACTTCCTTGTTTCTAGCTGCTACATTGGAAAATTCTTCTAGCCTTATCTTCATTCCTTCTAAGGATTCTTCAAGGAGTCTATTCTTCTCTTTTTTCTCATCCACCTCTTTATCTATCTCTACATTAGTCACCATTCTTGACTCTCCTATTGATTCACTAGTAGCTGCAGACATACACTGACTTCCCAAGTCTTTAACTTTCTCTTATACCAATCTGATGTAACAAAAAGCCTTGATCTCCTACCCTATCCTCCACTAGGGTCTTCAATAGGCCTCTTCTCTAGAATAATTAGGGTTCTTCACTAACCCTAACCTTCAAGGATCCTTTACAAAATATCTCACTCCAATTCAGCTTAAGTAAACCAACAAGAAAATAAAACTACTTCAACACCTAGCCATAGTGCTCTTCTTGCCCATCTTCACAAATTGACCCAAATTGATCAAGAACTCTTCCATATGGAGAGGTATTCCACTTAGATGGTGAATTTGATCCAATCCAGTTTCCACAAACACCCTTTACCATGTAACCCTAAACGAGTACCAAGAACTAAGACAAATTCACACAAAACAGGGCTACAAGCATTATGCCTAATCAGGCAGTTTTTCCCAAATAACTTGCAAAAATCCTTAACAATTTGGAAAACTAGAAATGGATTCTGATATCCTTTATCAAGACCCTAAATATTTTCTAGGTCTTTCTTCACAAAGGTGTCCGTACAGTGGCTCCTATAAATATGCCTAAAAATTAGGGTTTTCAAGAATTTACACTATCTACATAAAGAATTTGTTTCTCACCATTCAAAACACCTCACCCAATCTTCTCCTCTAAAATGGGACTCCTCCACACACTCTACTACCTCTCCACAATACCTGATTGAAGAAATGAATGCTTTCAATCCCACCAACTAGCTCTACAACTTCCTGTGATCCCTAGCCATGCATCTCTGGCTCACCTAGGGAATCACATTAAAAATATCTCCCTTGCTTCCTAGGGCCCCTCCTTCACTATAAAAAATGTAAATGGAGTCATCTCCCTAATCCCAAAGGTGCATACAAACTCGGTGGGAAGAGGACTTATGACCCCATTTCAAGAAGTGGCTTGATTCAGACCAGCGACTGGTTTAAAACAAAAATATTTTACAAAACTAACTAAATCAACACCAAATAGAAATCTACCACCACAAAAAATATTAAAACATACTACCCTAACATAATCAAGAGTTACAGTAGGTAATCTAATCCATGAAAATATAAAATGCTTAGAAATATAAGAACTGCAACTGTTTCCTTGATTATACAGTCCATACAATAGCTTATCAAAATCAACCAACCCATTCACAAGGTTGAGGGAGGTCTTATATACATTTCCATGGTCCTAACCTGATATTTTTAGATAGTTAGGGCCCTCTAATGCCCTAAAAGACATTATTGCAAGAAATGTTGTGAATGTTTTCAATGACAACATTGACAACTTTTGCAACTGTTGTGCTTCTTGCCTAAAACATGAAAAAACACCTCAAGAACCTAGACAATTGCATATTTATGCTAATTAAACATCAAATAGACCTTATAATCCCTTACTTGTCCAATTTTACCCTTGGATGGATCATTCTCACTATTGCTCCAACATTGGCACTTTGGAACAAAAGAGAAACTTTGGACATTACAAGAAATAAGATCACTAAATACCTAAATAGACCTCCTCATCTAACTCCAAACATCCTAGGACCCTCCTAGTCCTATGTTTTCACTAGTGGTGTGGCTAGGACCACTACAAGCCAAAAACACTAAGAAGCCCTAGGTTACATTCTAGCCCTACCTAGGTGCTCCTGCACTAGTACTCTTGTAAGATAATTATGATAGATATTTACAAGTTGTATAACTAAAGGAAAATGATGGAATATGAAGAAGAATATGTACATTTCATCATTATCAGATAAATTAAATAAAAGGTAAAGAAAAATACTATCATAGTGAAATTAAAAAAATAACATCATAATGTTCAAAAGAGAGAGTCCTCTTAAAGAAAAATAATTGTCACTAAAAGAAACTTTATTTAGAAATGTCCTTTCAATAAATGCATATATACTCAAAAATTGAAGGACTACTAAAACCTTGAGTATGTTTGAAGTTATAAACATCCTACATAATTAATGACCATCATGGTTTTTGACCAGAGTTAAAACAATATACTGGTGAGCTTCCAAACAACAAAAGATTTCTCATGTTACATATATGAGTTTTAAGAAAATTGGACTTCTCAATATATTTGGTTAGTTTTGCCTTTAAATGAGAAACATCCTTGTCATACTGAATGCATTTCTTTGTAAGTTTCTGCCTTAAAATCTCTTGATCTCTAGTGGATTTCTCTATTTGAGTATAAAGATATGAATTTGTACTATCTAATTCATTAGTTGTATTTTTACATTCAACCAAACTAAGTTCTAGTTTGTCAATCCTCTTTTGAAGCTTTATGATTTACAACTTTTCATCTACCAACTGTCCAAAGTAATCTATTATGATGATTTTCTCAGAACACTCTCCAATTTCTCTTACCATGTAGATTTCATTATTATATTTGGATAAAACCTCTTTTAGACAATGTCTATTACTTTTAGTTTTGCTTCCAATGACACAAATTGACCCATTTTTGAAAATCTGACATCTAGTGGTTGTAAAGACAACTTTGAAACTTTGTTCACAAATTTGACTGACGCTCAGCAAATTATGAAGCATTCCTTCAGCATAATACACATTGTTAACAACAATACTTTTATCAAACTGAATTAATTGTGATCCTTTTATTTGAAGGCACTCATTATCACCAAACCTAACTGTACCAACATCAAATATATCAAGTCTAACAAAAAAAAAAAAAATCTCCAGTTAGATGGTGAGAACAACCACTATCAAGCATCCACACATCTTCAATTTTTGAAAAAATGAAGGATTGAGCACTCTTTGGAATATTTTTAGGTATCCAAACAAGTTTTGTTTTAGAGCTACCATCATATTTCTTTTTGAAGGAAGAAAAAATCTTGCAATATGACCAAATTGTCTACAGTTTAGTAAAAAACTGATAAATTTTCCCATAAACTAAGCTTTTATTTCTTCTAGGAAATATCTTATAATCATTTGATATATTTAGTGATCCTTTGCAAATGTCACAATATTGAACACAAGTTTTTTTTTTTCCTTCTTCTTCTGAAGTCTCCCCAGAATCATCGCTAGAGACTTTATTTAATTGTTTCCTTAAAGACACCATTTCTTCTTCAAGAAAGCTACTCTTATTAACTTTTGACTTACCAATTTCTTGAGTGACCTCAAGAATGCATTTATTTTCCTCTATTTATAGTATTTGTAGTTTTAAATAAGTGATTAATTGTAAATCATTTTGAGCCTTAGCTTTTAAATCATTTTCTTCTCTCTTAACTCTCTTAATTTCCTCAAGACAAGCTTTCAATTCTCCTTGATATTCTATTACAAATTATGAATCTTCAGATAAAGACCTATCCAGTGATTCTTCTTTTGAAAAAATAGCCATAAATAAGACTTCTTCATTTCCTTCTATTGGTTCATCTGAACAACTATCAGTTACATTTGCAGCTAAAGCCTTATTCCTCTTATAGGTATTTTTTTCAATTAAAATTTGTTGTTTCTTTTTCTTTAAATACTTATTATTATCTTCCTCCTCACTTTCACTATCCTTATTAGGACACTAGGCTTCATAATGACCTATTTTACCACAAGAAAAACACTTGAATGGTAGTTTACCTTTGTATCTTCCTAAACCTCTCCTAAGTTTGCTAACAAATGCAAATTCCACATTGTCTATTTGATCTGTGTTAGATTTTTTTTCTATCTTAGAAGATTTAAATGATGATTCTTTTTTAGGTTGATCAGAAGAAATTCTCATTTCATAAGCAGTAAAGAGACCATGCAAAGTATCAAGAGTTACCTTGTTTACGTCTCTTTCTTCAACAACAAAAATCTTAGAGTCATAATTTGATGTGAGTGATCTTAAAACCTTCTTAACCATCGTAGTCTCTTTGAGAGTTTAACCTAACCCTCGAATGGAGTTAACATCATAAAAAAAAATGAAGAAAATAACTAGCTATTTTATCCTCTTCGGTCATTTTTAAAATTTCAAACCTAGGTCTGTAGGCTTGCAGTTTTGTCTCTTTGATTATTTTGTTTCCCTCATAAATATTTGACAACTTTTCCTATATACTATAAGCAACTTCACAATCCATGATTTTAACTAAAACATCATTTTCTAGACCACAACATATTGCATTTGATGCCTTTGCATCATGCTCATAGGCCTTTTTCTCATCAATAGATGAAGGAGGTATAGTTTTAGTGTAATCCTTTTGTATGGTTTCCCACACATCATAATCTAAAGACTTCAAATGATGCCTCATTTTATAATTCCAGAATGCATAATCAAACCCATCAAACAATGGAGCTCTAAACCCTGATAATTCCTCTTGACAAGCCATAGTGTACTCCCTAGACTAGGAAAACCCTAAAGATAGGGAATAGATCTGATACCAATTGTTGGAGTAAAATGATTACTGAGAGGGGGGCGAATTAGTAATCATACACAAAATAAAAATTTTAACTTTCTTTAACAACTTCAATAAACTTGAGTAATGTTAAATCAAATAATGCAGATAGCAATAAGCACACATCATACACAAAAGATTGAAACAAGTATCTTCTTGAGTAGAAACCATCCTGAAGAGTAAAACCACTCAAACTTAGCCTCACTAGATTTATCTATTAAATCAATTTGTACATCTCACTAATGTTGTCTCACTTGCAATTGTAGTGTTTCACTAGACTTGTGACTCATTGGTCTTTTGTGCCTCACTAGCTATATGAACCACTAGCCTTATTACAATCATCCTTATTGGATTTTCAACTCTTTTATAACTTTCTACATAAAGAGATCATAAAACTTGATTGTTATTTGGACCCTACAACTACACACTATACATTATTGAACATAACATATGTCATTATACTCATTATACTCATTAGTTCATAATGTCTATTCATCAACTTCAAACCCAATCAATATTTCCTGTCAACAAACTGATTGTGCACAACAATATCTAAATATAATCAATAAAAACCAATCTATATTCTCTGTATGTACATTGAATCACTTTGCCTCTCCAAATAATTAGTCTTCATAATACAAACTAACTTCAAACTGAATACAACTATTCACAAAATTGATTGGCAATATGTAACTAAAACAATATGTATCCTTCATCATGACTATTTTCAATATGTGTCCTTCAATATAATAGTTCACTGTCACTATAAGCATGGTTAATTCATAATATCAAATTCATATGAAATAAAAAAATCACAATTTTTATCATACCCGAACTGTATCTTTATGTATCAATATTAATTCAACATAATATGATGCAATATATTAATGATCATCATGTGTATCAAGACTTTGTCGATCCATATAAAGTAACTGTAACCACCTGATTTCGGTCTGTCGCAACTATGGACCCTATTTTCCCTAAGTGTGATCATACCCTCGATTTATTTCCAAACGACCCTGTTACTGCTTGGCATAATTCTTTTAATCAATTTAATGTCCTAGGTGATTTTTATCACTGATTTATATTATCTATTATAGCCATACAATTCAAATCAATTTCGACCAATCAGATCGAATCAAAATCAAACATGGCTATAGTATTTAATTATAAAGGAATTAAATAAATCTCTATATCAAATGTCACTTGCATTCAACCCATTCCCCTAGCCTATTTAATTTAATTAAAATGGCTATAGTCCTCTAATTATTAAAAAG
>MU225822.1:1270631-1282053 GCA_018584345.1 Thuja plicata | reverse complement strand
TTGTTAATCACACTCCTCCTAGTTAGCAGGCAATAAGTCGATTTTAGTGGGTTCTCTATGATTTTTGTGCTTTTACTAACCCCTTTGATACTAATATAATGACTTATTGAGTGTTTGTGTCTATTCTAACAGGTACCCATTTACACACACACAGTAACTATAACATGGATACCACATGAGCTTCAATGATTTTGATTGTATAGTATCATAATCTTCTCAAATTAATTCATCTATGTATGTTGATGAAACCCATGCAAGGACATGAAAGATGTGATACTTAGAGCCCTTGAAAATAATGTAAAATATACTTAAACCAATTGTGTATTCAAATAAATGTAATGCAATTTACACAATGTCATCAATCATGAATGTATCATAGTGACTTCGCTGTCAATACAATAGTTGAACTAACAGATTGACATACACCCGACCATGTATTAACTGTGATAAAGATGACATTACAAGACAAACCCGATAGGGGTAAACAAACAATGAGAACATAAAACCTACTATGGGTTACCTAAATGAAATAATTTATAAAGACATGAGTGAATGCAAGCATGAATGCCTTTAATGGGGTTTATAATAAAAACCAAACTTTTACACAACCCATAAAAATGATTTTATAACAATTCAAAGATATATGATGAACTATGAACTATACTTGTCACTAACTGTAGACAATATGCTATACAATTGTATCCATGGTGTAAACAGTCAAACCCAAAAAAATGATACTTATGCAAACACTAGAGATAAACCTTGAAACATCACTAATCATTTTCAAGAATAAAATAAACACAGAACTAAACACATTTAAGTAAATGAAATATATGTTTCAAATAAACATAGGTAAATGAACTAAAAATAAAAAGACTAGGAATCATATACACCTATAGAATCTCGTGGATCCCTACAACCAAACTCACAACTATTCCATCTACCTACTAACCATCATCTCAAGTCGATTCACAACTGACTATAAATCTTGCAAGAGAAGTCGAATCATGACTGTGATGCTCTAGTTCGATAGAGATAGGGTTAACTTCACAGTTAACCAAATAATGTGCTAAAAAAATGTGGTGCTTGAAGCACAAACTAAGTGTTTGAGTCACATTTCCATTAATGCTCATAACTGCCACATTAATGTGGCATTTTGCATCTAAGTCCCTCTTTGCAAGTAAGAGAAAGTGGCTAGTGACCAACCAAAAAAGGGTCCTAGAAATAACATATTTTTCAATTCCTTGGTCACAAATTGTGACCCATGCTTCAACATTATACAAACCTTCTTCTTCATAACATAATATACATAAGTGCCTTTGAGATACAAGCTAAAAAATACTATAAAATTCTTTATTGATAACCATGTCACTGATATGACCATATTGATGACAAGAAATCTTTAACTATGCTGATAATATGAAAACAATATAAACCGTTAAACCAACTACAATTGATAATCAAACTTAAACTAATCAATACATATAATATAAATATGTCAATGTCAAACTAAAATAATGAACACAAATATCAATGATGCAATTCACTATTTGTATCATCATAAAAAGTAAGCACTTGATTTGTGCTCAATTCAGGATCATTTTGGGCTCGCTTTAGTGTGTTTCCTTTGATTGGGCTTCATATTGCACTTAAATATACACTTTATTAATATATGGGTCATTTTTTCTTCCTTAATCCTTCTTAATTTGTACAAAATCAATGTAGAATATTATTTCTAGGAATCCTCCCCAATTTTCATCCAATTGAAAAATCACCCCTTCCTTTTATGATCTTTGAGTTCACTCCTGATCCCAAAAACCTTATAGTTCATGCCCTCTAATCATAAGAAAGCAACTTTGACTACAACCCCAGAGGTGAAGTCAAAGTTTGACTGCACCCCTCAAGGCTGAAGTCAAAGTTCAACTTTACCCCTGGGTTTTTGATCCAATATTGGGCCATGGGTCTTATCTGGCACATTCATATGGGTTCTGAATCCATGTCCGACCTATGTAATTCTATTTCTGGATGCACTATAAAAGGATCTCCCTCTCTCTTCATTTTGAAGTATGTTCTATGACCTATGATATACATGCACATACGTTCACAAGCAATCATTGAGCAAGCAATCACGCCAAGTATTGAGCATCAAAGTACAATTCCAAGTGGCATTCAAGTCTTCAAGTATTCAAGGTTTCTTCCATAGATCAAGCTTATTTCCCCATGGAGGACAAGAAAAATATTTTCTTGGAAGGACATTGGCATCACTTCTTCATTCCTTAATCATTCATGAGTGATTTACAAAACATCTTCATAAGGTTTTGTCTTACATGATTTCCTTTTAGTTTATGTGTGGAGTCGAAGTTATTGCATGAACATTCTTGATCACATTCAAAGAGGTAAGAGTATCTATATTTTAAATAAGTGCATTAAATGTGTTATTGAACCCAATGCTACTCTCCCTAATATTCAAAATCAAACTCATCCTATGGAAACTAATGCTTGCGATCATTATCAAAATATTCAAAAAATTATTCATGATGCGGATGTTAGACATTTCCTAGATTATATCTCTCCAAAAATAATAAATAATCCACCTTCTTCCCAACATAAAGATATTAAGGCCGATGATGTTTCTAATTTTATTTCTCATATTCATTGGTCATTACAATCTAATCAACATGGTCAATGAATTAGTGAACATAGCCTTTAAGATACTCCTAATCCTCCTCAAGCATGTTGTAAACCTAAAGCTAACAATTTCACTCAACTAAAACCACCTCTCAATTTTCTTTTGCCCACACCATCTAATGAACCTTCACTTTATGATGATCATGAAATTTTGGCTAGAAGAATCTATCTAGATATCAAATATCAGTCTAGGATCAGATTTCCTTATAAAATCCGTTACAACCCACATACATACAATAGTGAATTTCCATGTTCATTTCATTATTCTAATACACATTCTCTTTGTGATTGTGTTGAGTTTAGACAATTTTTTCAAGACCTCATTAATAGATAACTACTTATTTTAACACCAGATATCATACATGTCCTCCATATACCTATTAGCGATCAAGATTTGTGCCTATAGCAAGATGTGAAATCTAGCTATCCTGTTGTAACATGGAAACAATCTCAAGGTGGGAAAAGTGCTTAAGACTAAATCCTAGGAATTACAAGGCCGGATCCTTATTGATATTCACTTAAAATTTGATGGTTTGGTGGTAAAATGGGAAGAAAGATTGCTTGTAAAATGAAAACTCTTATAAACTAATGGGCGATGCACCAAATGAATCCAATATGACATGCAGTGAGACATTCTCACAAAACCACTTCCTAAAGAAACAAAGTTTCTCACAAACTCAATTAGATACTATATGTAAAAGATATTCTTATGAAAAGTCTCGATATTTGACACCTTGACAGGAAAAGAATGATTTTTCTTAATTTCAAGTATACAAATGGGAGACACAATCACAAACTTGCATATGAGCTACCCAAATATTTCATCTAACACTAAAAGAAGCTTCATAAAATAAATGAATTAACACAATATATCACCAAATACCTAAAATCAACAATTCAATGCAACAAAATTGAGAAGGAAGACCTATAATCTTTATTCAGTAATGATGGAAACTCTGCTACAAATCATGAAAAAAAAACTCAATACAATCATGCTCAATTTTTGCAATGTGCAAAAAAGGAAAAAAGAAAGAACCCCCTGAAAGAATAGAAAAACTCAAGCCTTATAGAAATGATTGCATTAACTCCAAAACTAACTGCATGAAGAACTGGTCTTATTTGAACTTTAACTAAAGTGTAGCTCCACCTCCTTTTCTCCTTCCAATCCTCAAAATATCTCAAGGGGTCAGATGGAAGATAAGAACCACAAAAATAGGGCCTGAGATGATGTTGAATTGCCATATAATTCCAAAAAATAGAACCCATCCTTGGATTTCACCCAAAAAATGTATAAAAAGTAGCAGAATTCACAAAATATGCATCAAAATGCTCTCAAACTGCTCCATGTGCATGCATGTACTAACTAAAACTCCAAACTAGTCAATAACTACCTCATAGCTAACAAATAATTTTCTTACTACTCCATGTCATCCTTGACTTCCATGTGGCACCATCTGATTTTCTTGTGCATTTATCTCTCCACCCGCTTGGCACTTTCCTATCTTGATAACCATGATCTAGTGATTAGTTACTGACCACTTAATCTCCAGCTCTCCATAGTCACCATTAACTTCCTTAGACTGTTCTTTATAATTTTGGAAATCATCCTTCTAAGCTACCATTCCCGATCACCTTTATAGAACTTCGGGAATTTTACTTCCTTGCTACCATTCCTGATCACCCTTTTTAGCCCTTTGGAAATCACCTTCCTAAGCTACCATTTCTGATCACCTTTTTATCCCTTTAGAAATTTCCTTCTTGAGATACCCTTCTCAATCACCCTTTTTATCCCTTCATAAACTTCCTTCCTGAGCTACCATTCCTGATCACCTTTTAATCCCTTCTAAAATCGCCTTCCTGAGCTACTGTTCCTTATCACCTTTTAAGCCCTTCAAAAATTGCCTTCTTGAGCTACCATTCCCAATCACATTTTTTAGCCCTTCGGTAATTTCATTTTAATTTAAACCTGTGACCTCATGAACCCTTACTTTCTAGCTTGCAGCTTCTTTTGTTGAAGGTCTTCCAACCCCGTGACCTGGCGACTGACTGTCACTCGCCAACTCGTGACCTCCATTGATAAATGCCATCTTACCTCACAACCTGGTAACTAACTCTCATCTCTAGTTCATGGCTTTATTTATTTACAACATGCATACCTCATGACCTTGCGACAACCCACTATATGTGCATTCTATAAAATCACCCAGTATCTGGTAAATTTATTCTTGTATGACAGTTTTTCCAACTTATTCAACGATAAATGTTATTTGACATGACATCATCACTCAAACCCTTCTTCTTTCGAATAAATTTTGTATTGTTTCACTCCAGTTGGGTTACTCAACACAACCTTTTATTCAAAGAGTCATATGAAGTGTCCCCACCACTATTTGAACAACCCTAACCATCATTATTCAACCCATCCACTTATTCAAAACATGATTTTATTCATTATGGGTCTTGTTGGTTGTATTCCCAGTTCTAGTCTCTTTGCCAATTTTTTGTGGTCCTCATGCTTGTTTCTTGCCTAGAAAGTAGAAATCTCTCAGTTTATTTATCTTTTCCTCGTTGAAATCTTTTGGTTTTCCGGTCAGAACCCATCTAAAATTTGCAAAGCCTCGAAACCCTAGGTCATGTTTATTAGGCAAAATTGAGAAAAACCCTTAAATTTTTATCTCATTTCTTTTTTGGCATTACTTTTTTGAGTTAACTTAAGTCATGTGTTGAAAAGCTTGGTCACCTAGTCATGTAATCTGGATGGCATATTCCTTTATTCCTAGAGACTTGGTGATTACCTTATGTTGGGATGTCTCTAAAAGATTTCAAATATTCCTTTTTCTTTTAGAGACTTGGCGGAGCCCTTCAATCACGTAGTCTCTAAATGAGTAAACAGGTCAGCAGTTAGTGGAAGGGCCCACAAACAAGACATGGTGTCACGAGAAAAGATCAGTTGTTAATGGTTCATCACGAGACTTTGCAATTTCTTCATGTCGCGTAATCGCTAGATTGGCCTGCAGTTGCGTAAGCAGTAAAGGGTCAGTCGCGTAGTCTCCAGAAAGAATGGCGGTTAAGTGAAAATGACTAAGACTTCATGACTAATCGTATGCAGTTTGAAATGAAACACAGTTGGGTTGTCACTAGATTGAGATGCTGAGTCATCTTTCCATTCAACAATATAGAGATGAGTAATGAACGAGACACGTGTCCAAAGGTGAGTTGACTAAATAAGCTTATCGCGTGGTCTCCAAATAGAAAAAGACTATTTAGTGATTAAGACACTAAGTATAAAAGCCTTTGTTGTCGCGTAGTCTCCAAAAATTTTAAAGGTATGATATATTACTCAGCGATTTAATGGAAGCCATCAGATGCAATGATTCAGAGATCCTACAGTGGTCGCAAAGTCTCCAAATAAAAGGTTCCAAAGGAAAAGGTACTCACGACTTAGAGATAAGGGTATGTCACATGGTCGCTAGATAAAATGGAGGGTAAAAGTGCTTGTCGTGTTGTCTCTGATGGATAAGTCACTTAACATTGGTATTCAGCGATTAGGTGACTAAAGGTAGTCGCGGGGTCTCATAAGGAAAAGCAAGCATTCAGCGACATGGAGATAATCATGAAATTTAAGGGTAATGCTTAGTCGCGGAGTCTCCAAGTAAAACATGAGTTAAACATTTCTTCCAATGACTTTGATTTACATAGTCACGTGATTGCCAAAAGTAAACTGTGGTTAACTAAGACGGGGAAAGTTACATAGTCGCTAAGTCTCCAGAAGAATCAGGGGTTAAAGACATGGGTCAGCGACAAGGAGATCATACATAGTCACGTAGTCACTTAATATGAAATTATAAGAAAAGGCAATAGTTTCTGAAATGACAACATGAATCATTCAGCGTCCAATGAAAATCTTGGATATTGATTACTGTACAAAAAGGGGTAGCTAAGATGTATGACAGAGAGTCAATCATAGTGAAACATGTCATCACATTCAAATTTTATAAATTTTTGCACATATATACATTTGATTTCCTGTCACACTCAAGGGCTATAGCTAGGTTTTCAATTAATTCATAGCATGCTGAATTGAAGACATGAATTGATGATTTTCAAAATGATGAGCCATGTACTTCGAACAATTACCATAAAGAGTTGATAGAGGATTCATTTTAACTTACCTTGCTTTTAGAATTTTAGAGCTAAGAAGTGCTAGGTATTCTGAGAAGAGAGAAGAAGCTAGAGAAGTTGCTAAATATCCAGTTGATCAAGAGGCTTTGAATTTCCAAGAATTGTGCATAGAGGAGTAAGGCGAGTCTTGGAAATAGATTTCTTTCAATATTGGTAAAAAAGAAGGGATTCAAACACAGCAAACATGAGCAAAGCAGTCAGTGTGGCTTATACCAGTGGGAGAAGTCAGGATGCAGATGAAGAATCCAAGGGGAAATGGAATTTCTCAGATGAATTGCTCAAATTATTGCCAGGTTCAACTCAGAATAGGAGGGTAGATGCTAATCTACTTAAACATGACTACTGCAATATCAGAGATGCTGATACTCTGGGGACAACAGGTTTTTCCCTTTTTAACTACTTTTGAAAGAATTCTGATAAACCTATTCTAGTATCAAACCCTTGGGCTTGTGGTTTAGCTAAACTGATAGTTCCTGATCTCTACATAGATGTAGATTTGTTCTTAGGCCTTGCCAGTCATTATGATGTCTTGTCTAAGATGATTAAGAGGAATGATGGCACTGCCCTGCTCATCCTAAATAGAAATTCAGCTATGCAAGATTTTGGTTTGTATAGCTCTATGTCCACCAGAATTGATATCACTAAGCATGAAGCAAGGTACAATTTGAAGCCTGGTATTGCTAGGGAAACATTATAGAAGCACATGTTCAAGGAAGTGAGAAAACATCTTGGTCCTATGTCGGACAAGCCCTTACTACTTCAAGGACTTACATTTCTACATTAAGTACAATGCCTATGCCATATGTAGCGTGCTAGGGATAGATGGGGAAGCAGATAAGATCAATGCTGGGATATTGATGATGGTGCTAGATTTGAAGGAGGTGCATTCTAGCACTATCTATGATTATATACAGTATATCATTGACAAGATGAATGAGGAATTCATAGCAACTCAGAAGAAGATGAAGGATCCTAAGGAGAAAGAGTCCAAGTTCTTACACTACTCCATCCTCATGCATCTCCTGTTGCATTTTAATTTTGTAATCATGGATGTGAGTAATTTGACCCCTTAGAGGTTTTATAAAGATGGACCTAATCCTATCCAATTATGGATAAAGATTTGGAATTATACATCTAGGGATTGTAATTATTGTGCATTTCAAAATTGGATTGTGTACCCAATAGTACAGAGCCTGGGCATCAGTAGGACGAGGGTCCCAATTAAGGTCATGCAACTGCTAAGGCCATGTGACTACTCTGATAAATGGGAGGGAGACCATAATTGGGGATATTTCTTCTTAGAAGAGAACTACACCATAATAAGGGTATATGGATGTATACATCCACCTCATGTCTTGCCTTACCATGTGCCTGCAAGAGTTGCTGCAATGGAATTTGTTTGGCAGTTGTTGTTAACAGACAATGAGCACTTTGCATCACATAGAAAGGGGACCATAACCCCTAGATAGTTCAGAATTTTAGATTTTACTATTGGCAAAGGTGCCATTGATTCTGTCAGCCAATGGTTAGAAAGTTGTAGAATGGGGACAGCCTCATATAGATACATTGATCCTGAAGGTTTCATGGTAGGAGTTACGAAATTATATACTCCCACAATTCCCAATACAAATGTTCATTGTGAATGTATTGAGGAGGATGCAACAAGGAATATTCTTGATGAAGATGAGATCAAGACAAGGAGAACAAGGATTCAGGAGTTGCTGAACCTTGAAAGACAAATCAAAAGAAATGGGTTGGCTTTTGCAGGTTTTTGCCCTAACCTGCCCTATTTTGACAGAATAAAAGCCATGATTGATAATTTTTATGTGCTTACTGAACAATTGGAAATTGTTCTTGATAAGAAAGGTGCTCAAGGGTCAGATCATTTAGAATTTGAGTATGATAGTAGTAGTGACAGTGACTATGCCCGTCCTACTAGATATGTTCAGCCTCAGCAGGATGTTGTTGAGATACCACAGTTGCAAGAAGCTAAAGGCCATATTGTTGACTTAATAGTAGCCACACAACCTAATGATGTAGAAGAGCCTTTAGCCAAAAGGAAAAAGGTGGAAGTAGGCCAGCCTTCAGTTGAGAGGAAAGAGAAGAAAAAATATAAAGCAAGTGCCCTAGTGCCTGGGAATAGGTTATATGACCATAACCTAAGAAAATTGATTAGGGAGGGAAAGAAAAAGCAACCTGATATGGAAGAGAATGTTGAATTACCCCTTAAGGCTTGTGTTGATGAAAGGTTGTTACATCAACAACAATTTCTAAATGATGATAATTTTATTAAGACTGAGGAGTTTAAAGACTTCCTAAGGTGGTATAAAAAGGAGCAACTTAGAGCTCAGTTAACTGTTGATGGGGAGGAGATAGTAACAAATGAGGCCCTAGTGGCCCTACAATCATATGACCTAGACAGTGAGGACATCTCACCTGATGAAGCCAGAAAAAAGGTATTGGATAGTGGCATATTACTTTTTGAGGGTTGGGATTTGGCTTCTGCCTTCATAATTGATCAAATACGAAAGCAGCCAGATTTGAAGATGTCAAGTGAAATGCAAATAGGGGATAGGATTAAAGGATATGGGTATAGCCCAAAATCTCAAGCCTTTATAATGTGGAACCTTTTCCCTAAGGACCAGAAGACTCAGCTAGTAAACATTCAAGAAAATATGGTAGGCAATCAAATGGTCTGGTCTGTATAGAATACAGGGGATTCGGAAATATCTTAGATCATGACACATTGGGCACACTTGAATGAGGACAAGACAAAATAGTTGTCTGACAAGTGTAACATGCTAATAGAGGAGACTAGTGCATTGGCTAAAGACTGAGAATTGTGCCATATCCAGATGCACCAGCAAGATTGGGTAATTAAGAAATTAATGAAGGAATTAGAGGAGAATATTGAGGTGATGTATGTGCCTGTACAACCACAGCCTTTGCAAATTGAAGACAAGGCAAAATCAGAAGAGGTGGTTGAGAAGGAGGATATAGGAAAAAAGAATAATTAAATAGCCTTGAATGCATTAAGGGGCATTCCACTACATAGGATTGAAGCCTTGAAGGATAAGACTGATGTTATCCTTAATGCCTATAATAAATTTCCAGCTTTGCATGCTGAGGTCATGGGGTATCTTGCCATATTAAACCTCTATTTTACCAAATGGTCTACCAGGGTGAAATTGTTTGAAAAACTTGCTTCTTTGCAAACTCTGAGATTAGATTTTCCTGAGATAGTAACTGAGGTGAAAGATGAGATCAAAAAGGTTAATGTTTCTCTCTCATTATTCAAAAGCAAATTGAATCAAATAGAGGTTAAATTGAGCCTCTTTTCTATAGATTTTAGCAGATTTGTTCCTTCCCTAAGAGGAGAAGATGATCAGGTAAGGGATTTAGATGCCTGGAGGAATGAGTTTGATAGCGAGATGCCTAACAATGAAGCATTTATTATAGGATCAGATGTGGACATTGAAGGATTTAATAAAATTTTAGATGAGGCATTCAAGGCAGAAACTGACATGAATAAGTTTCTATTGGATGTTAAGAACATCACTAATGTTAGATGGGAGAGGCAAAAGGCACAAGTGCAAGCCACCCAAGACTTCAAGTGGCCAACCGATGATGAAGTGATAACATGGGAACTGATCACTAGGCCCAAGAAAAAGAAACCCATGGTGGAGGAAGAAATCCTGGATGACGAATAAAGGTGAACATTTGCCACCTCACTGTTGAGTATGAAGAATGTTAGTTACTACTAAAGAAAAGTAGGTGAGAATGTAAAGATGGCCACCTAAGTTTTACATAAATGATACCAGCTACCATGAATGTTGTCAAAGTGAAGGTGCCAGATAAAGAGAAGAACAAAGAATATCAGATTTCATCTCTTGACTTTGTCTTTCCATCGCTTCTTCTTTCTCCTCATTTGTCTTTTCTATAATTTTAGGGTTAGGTTTTCTGAGACCATCCAAAGCTTGTTGCATCCTTTTGAAAAGGATTCCAAGATGGTTAAAGACCTATAAATAGTAAAAGGGTTATAATTGTAAAGGGAGGTGATGAAATATATTATAAAATTGGACTTTCTAAATTTGTGTCTATGTTTTCAAGCTTCAAAGCTTTTTCATATATGAAAGAAGGATCATATCAATAAAATACGGTGCAATTTTACTCTTCTCTATTGTTGTCTCTTTATTTCCTGTGTATACTTTTTTATGCTTAAGGTTGTAAGGTAGTCTGAAGCATTTTGGTTACAAGGTAACTATTTAATTACTTACAAGTTTCTTTCATGTAAAGAAATAAGTTTTGTGGGTAGTTTCAGGGAGCATATCAATATTTAAAGATTTGAGACAATATTTTAGAGGTTACTAGATAATTTGTAAGGCAGTTTATCTGAATTGTATGTAGGTTATAAGGCAGCTTATTGTATTTTGTTTCTGTGAGACTTGGGCTTATTGACTCTGTAACCCAAAGGATAGGCACTGATCTAGGTTTTGGTATGATAATCCATCATCATCCAAGTTTTCAAAACTATTCAAAATTATTTCAATCA
>MU225822.1:1225603-1240768 GCA_018584345.1 Thuja plicata | reverse complement strand
TTGGTGTATCACCTTCATAGTTTTAGGGTCCATTAGGTTATTTCTTTCCCCTTTTCCATATATACAACATTTTTTGTGCAAGTGATATTCCAAACCTAAGAGGAACCGGCCTAGAATCCAGAGATTCATTCTCAACCCCATCAACGGGAACGTTTCCATGTTTCAACAGGATAGCTAGATTCCATATCAAGCTATTGGTGCAATCCTAATTGACAACAGTTTGCTTGCAAGTGCATATATTTTATACATGAGAAACCATTTAGGGAGCTCAAATGTGTCTTCCCTTCTTCTTTCTCTTTATTTTTCTTGCATCTAATATCCAATGTGATCTGGCATCTTTTATAGTGTTATATACCTTCTTCCAAGGATTTATTGTTTTACACAAGGATTTTCATCCCGAGTTGCAATCTTATGCTTGCTTGAAGGTCCATATTATTAAGGGATCTATCACTTAGGGTGCATACTATATTTCTTTCCTTTCTCTCTTTCAAAGGATCTATTATCTCTTTTTTTTTCTCCTCTCTTTTTTGCTACAATTTCATCCCATTTATAGACTTTCTTATTCATGGATCTTTCTCCTTCATGAGATTAGCATCCTCCTACAATCTCTTCCTTACCTGGAAGTGCATATATTGTATTATTGGGTTGATCACTAAGTAGACATAAGGTGACATTCTTCCCTCTCTCTTTTTATTTCTTGGATTTGTTATCATTCTATGATAGTGCATTCCTTTGGCATGAGCTCTTTATTTCAAGAAAGATACTAACATCTTTTCTTAATAGCTTGTTGCATATCTTAAAAAGGGTATCTCTTGTTAGAATGAATTCAAAATAACTAAGAGGGGGGGGTGAATCAGTTATCCTCAGGTATAGATGTACCAAATTAAACTTTATACCACTTTGAACAACTCAAATTTGCTCAGCATAAATAGCATAAATCAACAACATACATATGCAGTTTTACTGTTCAAATGTAATCAGCTTGCAGAAAATTAACAGTAAAACACAAAATAAACATTCACACAAGTTAACACTAGTATTTAACGTGGAAACCAAATTTGAAAAAAACCACTAATAACATGTTATCAAGTTTTCACTCTTCTGAAGTGAGCTCTGTTAGGAGCCAACCCTGTTAAAGGTTACAAAACACATTGCTAAATGTGACCTAGTTAAAGGATTTAATCAACCTATTAGGAGTGGCCTTGTTAGAGGATTTAGAACATTCCACCTGAATGTCACCTTGCTAAAAGGATTTATACAATGACTGTTAGGTCAACCTGGTTAAAGTATTTTGACTAATACAATGGTTAGAAAGTAATCAGCAGAAGTGATCTGATATATACAACTTACTTTGCAAATCTAGATCCAATTCATCTCTAATGCTAATTCACCGAGTGGCCTCCATTCTCATTTCAATCTTTAGATCTTCTTGGAAATCTGTCAAGCAATCACTCTTGTAGCTCTCTACTTCTCTTATTTAGCCTTCTCTGCTAGATCATGCCAATCAGTCAATTAACTATGCAATCCTCTTGCATACACTACTTACACACTCTCCATGAATAACCCCTTGAGGTTACCATATACCTCTTCATCTAGGTCAGATAAATATTTTGCCACTTAATCAAGATTGTAGATATTAGGCTAGGTTAGATCCAACAGATCTTTCCATCTTTACATTTAATTTACTTCTCCAAAGCAATCACTAATTAAATCTTTGATCCATGCATTAATTACACTTACCCATGTATTTAAATAGTGTGGACCAATTGTGCTTATCCTTACTTAACTTTACATACCAATAAAATCAACTATGTCGGCCAGAGATCTCAAATCTCAACAATTACCAAAATACTGATGCTCGACCAACACTGTGTTCTTCCACTCGGTCACCACTAGTTTCCTTGGCGATTTACTAGCGTTCAGTCATCATTGAATTCACTCAGAATAAACTATTCATAGTAAACTATCATCAAAAGATAAACAACACATTACTTTTCCAATGTGCCAACTAATCAACTACCCTTGTGATTTCTCATAACTCAACCACTCCACTTGGTCTTCTTGTTAAATCTCCTTCATCAATCAATAGATATGGTACTCAAACAGATAACAAGTCTTACCAGTTAAGGTTTGACATCAATGGAAAAACAATAATTGTTTCCATTATAGCTTTCAAAAAATCTTTCCAACAATCTCCCTCTTTGGCATTGATGGTAACACTAAAAAATAAAACAATAATTTTCCAACCATAGTTACCATACAATCCAAAAAGTCTGCCTATGTTCCTTGATATGAACAAATCTTCATTAATGTCTTTAGCTTCATTCTAATTCTCATCTTGTAAAATTTTTCTCCCTCTGTGTCTGTGATCACACTGAAATATTTATGTTTCTATTCATCTATAGACTCCCTCTTTCATTAATCTCTCCCTCTTTGACAACAATCTCTTTTTTCAGTAATCTCTCCCTCTTTATTTCTTTTTCTCGGTAATCTCTCCCTCTTTGACAACAATGCCAAAGATGTTGACATCTTCATCATGTAGATTATTGTGTTCTAAAATTTGTATCACGTTGTTCCTTTCATCTTGCTTACGACTGATCCTCTTTTCTATCTTTGTCTTTCTTTCACAACTTTAAACAACATCCTAAAGTGTGACTGCATGTGCATCAATGTGTAAAATATTCTGAATATAATATTTGATGCAATAGTATCATTCTATACTAATTAGCCTCAGTTAGGGGAATCATCCCTAATTTACATCACAGATACTCATAAGCATCCTTGGGTAGTGCCTTTGTAAATAGTTCTGCTAATTGTTCCTTAGTATTCACATATTATAGTCTCACATCCTTCTTCTAAACTAGCTCCCTCAAGTAATGATACTTGATAGCTATATGCTTTGTTTTAGAGTGCATAACATGGTTCTTAGAAATATTAATGACACTTGTGTTATCAGAATATGTGACAACTGGTTCTATGACCTCCTCTTTCATGCCTTTCAGTAGTATTTTCAACCACACAATGTTAGAACAATTAACTGTTGCTGCTACATACTCGGCTTCATCTGTAGATTGTGAGGTGGTATTCTGTTTCTTGCTTGTCCATGAAACTAGTTTTTTTTCCTAAAAGAAATGCTCCTCCTATGGTGCTTTTCATGTCATCCACATTTCTAGCCCAATCAGAATTAGTATAGACTCTGAGTTCAAACTTATCATTCTTTTTGTAATACAGACCATAGTCATCTGTTCCTTTCAAATATCTTAGAATTCTTTTTACAGCCATCATATGTGTTTCTTTGGGATTGGTAGAAAATCTCACAACAATACCAACAGCTAGTGCAATATCAGGTCTATTATGCACAACATATTGCAGCTTTCCAATCATTGATCTGTAAAGGGTTTGATTCACTTCTTTTGTCTCATCATTTTTTGTTAACTTTTGTCCAGTAGCCATGGGTGTACTTACTGGTTTTGAATTTCCATTCCAAAAGTTTTTAGTATCTCCTTGACATATTTTGATTGAGTAATATTGATACCATTCTTCATCTGATATATTTTTAAGCCAACAAAATTTTTTATCTCACCAAACATAGACATCTCAAATTTAGTTTGCATCTCCTTTGCAAATGCTTGGCATAACACATATTGTCCACTAAATATAATGTCATCAACAAATATTTCAGCCAATAAAGTACCTTTACATTGCTCTATCTTCAAATACAGATTGTTTTTGTCATTGGTTCTTGCAAATCCAATCTTTATCAAATAATTGTGCAATCTCTCATACCATGCTCTTGGTGCTTGCTTCAGTCCATATAGTGCTTTGTGTAATCTACAAACCATGTTCTTCTTGCTTGGGTCAACAAATCCATCAGCTTGTTCAATATAAACTTCTTCTTCAAATATCCCATTTAGAAATGCTGAATTTACATCCATTTGATAGACTTTAAAACCTTTTTAGGCTACATATGCAAGTAATGTTCTTACTCCTTCCAATCTTGCAACTTGGGTGAATGTTTCTCCATAAAAAATTCCTTCCTCTTGTGCATAACCTTTGTATACCAGTCTAGCTTTGTTTCTTATTACTTCTCCATGTTCATTCATCTTATTTATGAATACCCACTTAGTACCAATTACATTTTTGTCATTCGACCTAGGTACAAGTGTCCAAGTCTTATTCTTCTCAATCTGTTCAATTTCTTCATTCATGGCTTGTATCCAATCTTCATTGTCTAAGGCATCTTTTACTGTTTTAGGCTTGAAATCACATAATAAGCATGTATCTTCTCTCAAATTACTTCTTGTCATAACTGTAGAATCCTTTCATCCTATAATTTGATCAGGTTTATGATGCTTCCTTAAATACTTTGCTAGAGTAGGTTCTTTTTCTGCTTTAGGTTGATCATTCATGTCCAATTTAGGTTGATTCTATGACTCAATATCTACATCAGATAGCTCGGCAATTACCTCTTGTTGCCCGGTAGCTTTGTTCTATGGCTCGACAGGTGCTATCTATTCTCGAAAACCTCTTTCTTAGGTTCAGGTAATTCACTATAATCTTCCTCATCCATATAGATGAATGATTTGTAACTTTCAGGTTCCTGCGTGCTTTCAGCTTCAATTCTTTTTGCATATTCACCGATTCTAACATTTTCACTTTCCACAATTTTGTTTGTTTTAAAATTCAAACACTTGTATAATTTGCTTTTAGTTGAATAACCAAGAAATATTCCTTCTTTACCTTTAGCATCAAGTTTTCCATTTCTATTATCCTTTAGTATGAAACAATTTCTTCCAAAAACTTTGAAATATTTTACATTAGGTGTATACCCATACCATAGCTCATAAGGTGTAGCATTAGTACCTTTCTTGACTTGTACTTTTTTTAGGGTATAGAATGCTATACTTACAGCTTCTCTCCAATATTTCTATGCAACATTCTTCTCCATCGTTAGTGTTCTAGCACAATCCATGATAGATTTGTTTCTTCTCTCAGAAATACCATTCTATGGTGGTGTCCTAGGCATGGACACCTGTCTTTTTATCCCTCGGTCATTGCAGAACCTGTTAAACTCCTTAGAAATAAAATCACCTCCTTTATCAGATCTTAAACATTTCAGGCTTTCACCTATCTCCTTTTCAACTTTTGCCAAGTACCACTTAAATAACTGTAATGCATCATATTTTTCTTTGAGAAACATAACAGTCATCATTCTTGAGTAATCATCAACAAATAGAATAAAGTATCTATCTCCACAGTAACTTTTCTCACCAATGGGACCACAAAGGTCAATACAAACCAATTCTAAAAGTCCCTTAGAAGTATGAGTCTTGCTCTTGAAACTAGATTTAGTCATTTTTCCCAATTTACATTGCTTACACATTGCATTTTTAGGTTTCTTTAACTTAGGTAGCCCTCTAACTTTTTTCAATTTTCTTATGCTTACCAAGTTATCAAAGTTTACATGACACAACATTTTATGTCATAACCAAACATCATTATATTGTGCAAACAGGCATGTCTCATCAACTAAGTCTAGATAGAACAAGTTACCTTTTGTTTTCTCACCACTTCCAACTAATTCTCCAGTTGCATCATAGTTCTTTACCTTCTTGTGATGGGATTCAAATCTATAACCAGAAGTATTTAGTTGTGCAACACTCAATAAATTATAGTTAAGATCATCAACCCAATATACATTATCACATCTGATTTTTCCAGTCAATTTAATTGATCCTTTCCCTTTAACAAGACATGGTGCATCATTACCAAATTTAACATAACCACCTTTACACTGATCTAAGGTTTGAATTTTATCTTTATCACCAGTCATGTGATGTGAACAACCATTACATCAATAATCCAACAGTCACCTTTACTCATATAAGAAATTAGTGCAATTTTCTCATCATCATCAGAATCATCTTTCATAGCAACATATACCACCTCTATATCATTTTCATTCATATTGTTAGATTCACTGTCAGAAGCTTCTTCAACTAGATAACAAGATTTCTTACCTTTGTCTTTGTAATATTTATACTTTCTGAAGTCTCGATCATCCTTTCTATCTTTGTACTTGTTGTCCCTTCTTTCATCTTTATCATTCTTATCAGGACATTTTGCAGCAATATGACCAACTTTGTTACATGAAAAACAAATGATAGGAAGTTTACCTTTGAATTTTCCTTTTCCTCTAGATAGTCTTTTTTCCATGAGTTCTTCAAGTTCTTCCAGATCATCATCTATAGTGTCAATGTCACTATTCACACATTTCTTTCCTTTCTTTGATTAGTTAAGGACCAAATGGGATCTGAATGCAAATTCAATAGCTTGTGGATTATAGTTATCAAAATTTGACATCTCAAATGCAGTAAGTCTGCCTACCGGACCTTCCAAAGTCAAATTATTATTAGGAGTACATCGTAACTCTTGAATTGTAGAGACTCTAATAGCATATACAGGAAGAAGAGTTCTCATTACCTTTCTCATAATGGTGTTATCATCAATGGTTCCCTTAGCTCCTCTAATAGCATTTACAACTTCCTTTATCCTACCATAATATTGAACTATATTTTCTCCTTCTTGCATTTTCATTTCATCAAACTTACCTCTTAGGCTTTCAAATTTGGCTCTTAGCACATTTGTATCACCTCGATGGATGGTTGCAAGGACATCCCACATTTGCTTTGCAGTTTTACAATTCTTTATGTCTTCAAACTCATGATAGTTCAGAGATGATGCAATCTTCAACATTGCTTGATTGTGTTCCTTCTTTTCTCTTAACTGTGCAGTTGTGGCAGGTGAAGTGGGGGATACATAATCATGTTCAACATAGTGCTTAGTAGAATCACGAATACCAGCCAGATGAAATTTCATCAAACTCTGCCATGCAGGTAAATTATATTTGTTCAACTTCAGTACCTCCTTTTTATACTTCTTGATCTTTTTCTCCAAGTACCTTCAAACTATTTTCAAGAGACCAAAGCTCTAATACCAATTGTTATAATGAATTTTGAATAACTAAGAGGGGGGGTGAATCAGTTATCCTCAGGTCTAGATGTACCAAATTAAACTTTATACCACTTTGAGCAACTCAGATCTACTTGACAGCATCAACAACATACATATGTAGTTTTATTGTTCAAATGTAATCAGCTTGTAGAAACTTAACAGTAAAACACAACATAAACATTCACACAAGTTAACACCAGTATTTAACGTGGAAACCCAATTTGGGAAAAACCACCAATAACATGCTATCAAGTTTTCACTCTTCTGAAGTGAGCTTTGTTAGGATCCAACCCTGTTAAAGGTTGCAAAACACATTGCTAAATGTGACTTGGTTAAAGGATTTAATCACCCTATCAGGATTGGCCTTGTTAGAGGACTTAGAACATTCCACCTAAATGTCACCTTGCTAAAAGGATTTATACAATGACTGTTAGGTCAACCTGGTTAAAGGATTTTGACTGATACAATGGTTAGAAAGTAATTAGCAGGTGTGATATGATACATACAAATTACTTTGAAAATATAGATCCAATTCAAATCTAATGCTAATTCACTTAGTGGCCTCCATTCTCATTTCAATCTTCAGATCTGCTTGGAAATACATTAAGCAATAACTCTCACAACTCTCTGCTTCTCTTGTTTAGCCTTCTCTACTAGATCATGCCAATCAGTCAATTAACTATGCAATCCTCTTGCATACACTCCTTACACACTCTCCAGGAATAACCCCTTGAGGTTATCATATACCTCTTCATCTAGGTCAGATAAATCTTTTTCCTCTTAATCAAGATTGTAGATCTTAGGTTAGGTTAGATCCAATGGATCTTTCCATCTTTACATTTAATTTACTTCTCTAAAGCAATCACTAATTAAATTTTTGATCCATGCATTAATTATGGTTACCCATGCATTTAAATATTGTGGACCAATTGTGCTTATCCTTACTTAACTTTACATATCCCAATAAAATCAACTATGTCGGCCAGAGATCTCAAATCTCAACAATTACCAAAATACTATTGCTCGGCCAACACTGTGTTCTTCTGCTTGGTCACCACTAGTTTCCTCGGCAATTTATTGGCACTCAGTCATCACTGACTTCGCTCAACATAAAATTTTCACCGTAAACTTTCATCAAAAGATAAACAACACATTACTTTGCCAATGTGCCAACTGATCAAATACCCTTGTGATTTCTCTAACTAAACCATTCCACTTGGTCTTCTTGTTAAATCTCCTTCATCAATCAATATATAAGGTACTCAAATAGATAGCAATAGTCTTACCAGTTAAGGTTTGACATTAATGACAAAACAATTTTTTTTTCCATTGTAGCTTTCCAATAATCTTTCCAACATCTCTATCATTTAATGATCATCTTATTTTCCTTCCATGGTGATTTTCTTCCTTTGCATATATTTTCTATCTTAAATATGTCTAATTTACATTACATGTGCAACCTATTTTACTTGGAATTGCATATCTCGAGGCTATCATTAAGGGTGCATTATATTCTATCTTTCCTTCATACTTTGGGTGCAATATTGTTTGTACATTCTTTCTCACATTTTCTAAGGATCTAATTTCCTCTATATAGTGGCATTTATTTATCATGTGACATTCTTTTCTTAAAAAGAATTAATTATTTTGATTTAGGATTCTCTCTTGTACTCCTTGATTACTACCACTTCTTTATTTTCAAAACCATGTTCTTTATAAACATGTGTTCTTACTCTATGATTCAAGGTTTTCTATCCTTCATCAAGAATCCCTATTTCACCTAGCAATAGGGGGATAAATGAGATAATTCTTGTTCATCTTCTCCTCTTCATTTTGAAGATTTTGTTTTTGTTCAGGAAATCCTCTTGAGGGTATATGTATTGCTAACAAGATATTTTTCTTTCAAGGGTCTCTTCCCACAAGAAACATATCCTTTCACAATTAGATATTTTCCTTAGCTCACGAGAGTCATCAATCTTGGCTAATTTTATGGCATATACTATTGTCTAAGTATATCTCCTTGTTGATGGAATTAGTTATCATTGTTTCTCTTTCCTTATGATGGTATCTATGTTGCTACCACAAGGAGGGGGCATATATGCATCCCTCTTTGTATATTAGTACATAGTCCCTAGACTAACCACACACACATGCACATATAGATCCTTGTAGAAGACAATGATTTTCCACGTTCCTGATCTCCTTTTTGATCTATGTGGAAGATAATTATTTTCCACATGCCTGATCTCCTTTCAGATCCTTGTGGAAGATAATTCTTTTCCACATGCCTAATATTCTTTCATATCCTTGTGGAAGAAAATTCTCTTCCACATGCCTAATCTCCTTTTTTATCCTTGTGGAAGACAATTCTTTTCCAAATCCCTGATCTCCTAAGCTTCCCTTGAGCACAAACCATTTTTAAGCTAGTGCAATCTTTCTCAAATCTTCCTCTGTGCGCATCTCTCTCTCTCTCTCTCTCTCTCTCTCTCTCTCAGTAGAGTTGAATAGCATAACACAATTTTATAGCCTTCAATTCTTTTCTCTCTCTTTTCATAAATCACCTAGAACTACATAGCTATCCTTCTAGCATGTGGGTTCATGGTCTCTCTCTCTTTATTCTCATGGTTTTGCAAGTAGGCTAGATCATAGATTTGGCATCATATTTATCATCACTCTCTCCCTTTTCGTTGTGATCACTTATTTTCTTGAAATAAATTACCAAAAATAAAATTAGTGGATGATATATGTTTGATTGAGGTCTCTTCACTAATTGATTTGGGGTCTTTTAGTGCTAACCCTCTTTTTCATTATTGTGTGTGTCTGTTTTCTTTTTATCTTTTTTTTTTCTTTTTTAGTTTTTTTTTTAATCCTTATGCATTGATTTTGAGTTGAGATCCTTTGCTTGGGAACTTGAGGTCCTTAATGTTAGTGATGTTTCATCTCTCTTGTCTGTCTTGATGTTCATCTCACTTTTCTCTTTCTCTCTTTCATCTCTTCCTTTATTGGGTGTGTGAGCTTGCCTCACAATCTTGCTAAAGTGGGGGCTAAATGTATCATCCTAAAAGGTAAGAACTTGATTTGTGCTCAATTTAGGATCATTTTGGGCTCTCTTTAGTGTGGTTCCTTTGATTGGGCTTCATATTGTACTTAATATACACTTTATTAACATATGGGTCCTTGTTTATTCCTTAATCATCCCTAATTTGTGCAAAATCAAGGTAGGATCTTATTTCTAAGAATCCTACCCTATTTTCATCCAATTGAAAAATTCCTCCTTCCTTTTATGATCTTGGATTTTTCTTCAGATATGGGAATCAACTGACCTTCTAGATCCTACAAACCTTATAGGCCATGCTCTCCAATCACAAGAAAGAAACTTTGTAGAGGGGTGAGTTTAAAGTTTAACTTTACCCCTAGGTTTTTTATCCAAGATTGGGCCTTGTGTTCTATCTGGAACATTCATTGGGGTTCTAAATCCATGGTTGGCCTGTGTAATTCTATTTTTGGATGTATTATAAAAAGGATCTCCCTCTCTCTTCATTTTCATCTATGATCTATGACCTATGATATATATGTGCATACATTCACAATAAATCATTGAGCAAGCAATCAAGCCAAGTTGTGAGCATCCAAGTGCAATCCAAATGGCACTCGAGTCTTCAAGTATTCAAGGTGTCTTCCATAGATCAAGATTATTTCCCCATTGAGGCCAAGAAAAGGAGTTTCTTGGAAGGACATTGGCATCACTTCTTCATTCCTCAATCATTCATGGGTGATTTAAAAAACATCTTCATAAGGTTTTGTCTTGCATGATTTCCTTTTGGTTTTTGTGTGGATTCAAAGATATTGCGTCAAATTTCTTGATCATATGCAAAGAGGTAAAAGTATCTACATTGCATGATACACTTTGTTTCAGATCTATCAATACCACTTACCCCAAAACTGTAATCCATTGTCAATACCACTTACCCAAAAACTAGTTAGGATTTTTTTCATCAAGGAGAACAAAGCCTCAAGGATAAAAAGAACTCCCCTTTTGTCCTTGTTGGAAAAAATAAGAAATATCCTTCTTCTCCCCCTTTTTTGTCAACAAGGGAAAAGGAAGGAGCTAAAGAATCACATGTAAGAGCATGAATGCATAGTAACTTAGTAAAAGATGCCATATAAATGCAAACCAAACTGATGAAACTTGTATAATTATGCTTTGGAAACCTAGAATGCAAACTTAGTGACATACCATGTTATATCCAGAGTGAATTCCCAACTGTGATGCTAAAAGAGTTGTCAAATCTATAATCTGTGACCAACCATCAGGATGTATGAACAAAATAATGATCATAGTCCAAGAAAGATATCAAGGACAACAAAACCAAAGAACAATTATCCTCGCCAACAATCTGCCTGATCAAGATAATGTAATAATACTGAAGATATTATCAATACAGTTAGAAAACATCATAAATAATGATACCCCTTTTTAAGATGTTAGATATTTAGGCAATGTCCTCAATAATATAAAACCTGAGATATTTCTAAGCTAGAGCAATCTTTATGAAGTTGTATCAGAGTCTATCAAGGACAACAAGAAGTTGGTCCTCTAGCAAAGAAAAAATACAATGTGCAAAGACCAAAAATGCAATGTGCAAAGACCATTAAAAGATCAAAAAATATACTCTATTTAACCCTTTAGATATGCAAATATACTTTGTTTGATGATCAAAACTGTAAATTCAAATCTATCATACACGCAATCTCAAACCTTGATAAATTAGATTATTAACTATTCTATAGTCACTTTGAAGGAAGAACTATTTATTATGAACCAATTTTTTTTTGAAATTCCCCATAACATTGAAAAAGAAAAATAAATTATGTACTCTTGTAAGATAATTATGATAGTTATTTACAACTTGTATAACTAAAGAAAAATGTTGAAATATGAAGAAGAATATGCACATTTCATCATTATCAGGGAAATTAAATACATGGTAAAGAAAAAGGCTATCATAATGAAATTTAAAAAAATAACATCATAATACTCAAAAGAGAGATTCCTCCAAAAGAAAAAAAAAATGCCACTAAAAGAAGCTTTATTTAGAAATGTCCTTCGAAGGTATGCATATGTACTCAAAGATTGAAGGACTACTGGATCCTTGAGTATGTCTGAAATTATAAACATCCTACATAAGTCATGACCATCATAATTTTTTACCGGAGTTAAAACAATATAATAGTGAACTTCTAAAAAGAAAATGATTTCTCATGTTACATATATGAGTTTTAAGAAAACTAGACTTCTCAGTATATTTGGTTAGTTTTTCCTTTAAATGAGAAACATTTGTATCATACTGAATACATTTATTTGTAAGTTTCTACCTTAAACTCACTTGATCTATGGTAGCTTTCACTATTTGAGTACAAAGATATGAATTTTTACTATCTAATTTATTAGCTATATTTTGAAATTCAGTCAAACTAAGTTCTAGTTTGTCAATCCTCTTTTGAAGCTTTATGATTTCCTGCTTTGCATCTACCAGATGTCCATAGTAATCTACTACGATGATTTTCTCAAAACAATACAATTTCAATTATAATTACAATTTATATTTCATTATTATATTTGGATATAACTTATTGTAAACAATATATATTACTTTAAGTTTTAGTTGCCATGCAACAAATTGAACCATTTTTTAAAATATTACATCTAGTGGTTGTAAAGACAATTGTGAAACTTTGTTCAGATATTTGACTATCGCTCAGAAAATTGTGAACCATTCCTTCTACATAATACACATTATTAAAAATAGCACTTTCATCAATCTGAATTGACCATGATCCTTTTATTATAAGGCACTTATTATCACCAAACCTAACTATACTAGCATCAAATATATCAACTTTAAAGAAAATTATTTTTTTATCTCCAATTAGATGATGAGAACAACTACTATCAAGCATTCACACATCTTCAATTTTTGAAAAAATACATGATTGAGCACTCATTGCAATATTTTTAGGTCTCCAAACAATTTTTTGTTAGATATGCCAGTTCAGATTTCTTTTTGAAGGAATCTTGACAAAATCTTGCAATATGATCAAATTGTCTGCATTTATAACATTAAAGTTTAGTAAAGAAACTAATAAAGTTTTCCATTAACTAAAATTTTATTTATTATAGGAAACATATTATCATCATTTGATTTTTTTAGTGAACCTTTACAAATGTCACAATATTGAACACAATTTCTTATTTTTCCTCCTTCAAAAGTCTCCCAAAAATCAGCACTAGAGACGTTATTTAACTGTTTCGTTAAAGACACTATTTCTGCTTTGAGAATGCTACTCTTTTTATATTTTGACTTACAAGTTTCTTGAGGGACCTCAAGAATGCATTTATTTTCCTCTAGTTGTAGTTTTAAAGAAGTAATTAATTTCAAATGATTTCGAGTCTTAGATTTTAAATCATTTGCTTCCCTTTTATTTCTCTTAATTTCCTTAAGAGTAGCTTTCAATTCTCCTTGATAATCTATTATATATTTTGAATCTTCACATAAAGACCCATCCTCTGATTCTTGTTTTGAAACAATAGCCATAAATAATACTTCTTCATTTCCTTCCACTAGTACATTTAAACCACCATCAGTTACATTTGAAACTAAAGCCTTATTCCTTTTATAGTTATTTTTCTTTTTAAAACTTTGTTGTTTCTTTTTCTTGAAGGAATTATTATTATCTTCCTCCTCACTTTAACTATCCTTATTAGGACACTGGGCTTCATAATGACCTATTTTACCACAATAAAAACACTTGAATAGTAGTTTACCTTTGTATCTTCCTGAACCTCTCCTAAGTTTGCTAACAAATACAGATTCCACATTAATTGTTTGATCTGTGTCAGAATTTGTTTCTATCTTTAAACATTTAAATGTCGATTCCTTTTTTTAGGTTTATCAAAGGAAATTCTCATTTCATAAGCAGTAAAGAGCCCATTCAAAGTATCAATAGTTTTCTTGTTTACGTCTCTTTCCTCAACAACAAAAATCTTAGAGTCATACTTTGATGTGAGTGAACTCAAAGCCTTCTTAAACACTGTAGTCTCTTCCATAGTTTCACCGAACCCTTTAATGGGGTCAAAAACATTTAAAAAATGAAGAAATTAATAAGATATTTTCTCTTCTTGATTATTTTTAAACTTTCAAACCCAACTCTGTAGGCTTGCATTTTTTCCATTTTGACTGTTTTGTCTCCCTCATAAATATTTGACAACTTTTCCCATATACTATAAGAAGTTTCAGAATCCATGATTTTAACTAAAACTTCATTTTCTAGACCACAATATATTGCATTTTATACCTTTGCATCATTCTCATAGGATTTTTTCACATCAGCAGATGAAGGAGGTGTAGTTTTATTGCAATCCTTTTGTGTGGTTTCCCACACATCATTGTTAGTAATAACTAAGAGGGGGGGTGAAGATTAAAGGAAAATTTTTGAGGCCACTGATTCACCCCCCCCCCCCCCCCCCCCCCCCCCTCTTAGTTATTACTAACAATTGGTATCAGAGCTTATGTGCTTAGAAGGAAGGTTTCAAGACCTAAGTAAAGATCACAAGATGAACAGACAAGATGTGCCCAAGTTGAACAAAGACAACTTTGCTTCATGGCAAAGTAGGATAAGACTGCACTTATCAGGTATTGGTAATGATGTTACTCAATACTTAGATACTGAATATGTGTTTCCTATAGGACCATTGACACTAGATCAATTGAGAGTGAAGCATGAGCATAACTGCATGGTTATAGAGATTTCTTCCTCACTCTCTGATGTTGAATTTGAAGATGTCAAGGATTGAACAACTGCAAAGAAAATGTGGGACAAACTGAAGCTTGTACATGGAGGTGATGAAAATGTTCTGAGAGCCAAGGTAGAAAGCCTTAGAGGAAAGTTTTATTATCTCAGAATGAAAGAAGGAGAAAACATCACACAGTACATCACAAGAATAAAAGTAGTCAATGCTATACGAGGTTGTTAATGTTTGTAGCTTCAGTCGTATGATCATTAGAATATATATAATACATGTTGATTAATAATAATATATTATATATGTTATATTATTATTAATCATATGAAATTTAATATTTAATATTA
>MU225822.1:1182901-1198840 GCA_018584345.1 Thuja plicata | reverse complement strand
GAGTTGCTAAGTATTCCTTAATGGAATGTGACAACATTAGGAGGTGGGTTAGAGAAGAATTTAGGATTAGGATTAGATTAGCATGGTGAATGGGTTGAGAAGGGTTAGAACCCAGGGTAGAAGTGGTTGAGATAGGTTAGGTTGGGGTTTGAGGGAATATTAATAAATGAAATAAACTTATTTAATTCATTTAGAAATATAGGAATTAATTATTTAAACAATTAAATTGCTTTTTAATAATTAGGGGACTATAGCCATTTTAATTAAATTAAAGAGGCTAGGGAAATGGGTTAATTTGCAAGTGGATATTTGATTTAGGGATTTATTTAATTATTTTATAATTAAATACTATAGCCATATTTGATTTTAATTTGATTTGATTGGTCAAAATTTGATTTGAATTATATGGCTATAATAGTTAATATAAATCAGTGATAAAAATCACCTAGGATATTAAATTGATTTGAAGAATTATGCCAAGTAGTAACAGGGTCGTTTGGACATAATCAAGGTTATGATCACACTTAGGGAAAATAGGGTCCATAGTTGGAATAGACCAAATTCAGGTGGTTACATTTGCCCCTCTTTGAATTGATGTGCGAGCAGTGCATTGATTCAAAGAAAGTTTTTTGATTTTGACTTCAGAAAGATTGAGAATCTCGTTCTTGGTTTTCAAATGAAATGTTGATGAGATCAGTCTCGTACTTGATCGAAAAAAACTAATAGAATTTATTTTGAACTTGGTTGTCGTCCAAAGATCAATAAAAGATTTTAAAAATACCAATTCTGAACTTGGTTGTTGTCCAAAAATTGATAATAATGATTCTGAACTTGGTTGTCATTTGAAAATCAGTAAGAAGCTGCCAGGAGCTTTTATAAAAATCTTTAAAAAATGAGGAAACATAGATATCCAGCTTATGAGAACCAAAGCTTTCTATCCAACAGATCCGACTTTAGTCAAGGAAACTGTTATACCCCTAGTTTGTTTGATAACGTAGTCATTTTGATGCTGTTTTGAGAAAAATTTATTTGATGGTAGTGTGATCATGCCCCCTCGAGAATGAAATCGAAGGAAAAGAAATAAAATCCCTCAATTGAATATAACATAACACTTGCAGGAAGCGATAAGGCCAGAAAGAGTGGAGTAGAAGATAGTGTGTTTAAAAATAAACACACGATTATCAAGTTAATTACGTGAAAATATGAGTGATAAGGTTGATAAAATGATGTTTTAGACCAAGATGTAGGATGAAATGTGTAGTATTTACCAATGTGGTGAACAAATGAAGCAAATTCGCAATTTTTGAAAGTGTCACAAAAATGATACTGTGCTACTGAAAATAGCACGCATACCTTCGATTTGGTTCCCGATTGAGTAAAAAAAGAACATAAATGATTTTGTAGTTGTCTGGAAGGAGTTTTAGAAACCCTAAATGTCTCAAAAGACCCATATAAGCCTCCAAATTGACCATTTCACTATTCATTTTCACTTTCATCTATAGAAAATCAGAGAGCTCTGTAGAGAAAATGGTGGTTCCCGTGAGGAAACATCAATTTGAGTTGAGTTGATGACACCAGCGACCAGCCGACTACCCACCGCCAGTAAGTACCTGATAAACTACCTTGTAAAATTTGAATTTTTGAATTTTATGCATTTTTATAAATTTTAGAGCCCCTAGAAGGTAGGATCGCATCCAAGATTCTGGATCGTATCCTGCGAAACGCGCATCGCATCTGATTTTTCTTGGATTGTATCTGGTTTTTTTCAGATTCTGCGTCACATCTGGGTTTTCCCGGATCGCATCTAGTCTTTTAGATTTAGTCTTTTTTGTAGCTAGAATCCATCAGGGAATCGTATCCTAGATTTTGGGGATCGTACTCCGCATTTAGGATCACATCCTATTAATCTAGGATCGCATCCCATATGCGTAATCACATCCTGTATTTCTAGGATCACATCTGGTAGAAGACTTAGGTTTTTAATTTTCTTTTATCTATTTACATCCTGTGAACTTGAAATGACTTAGCATAGTAGGAGTGTGCCCTTTGTTGTAGATAGAATGCTGATGTTTTACTGTGTTGTCAAAAATCAAGCCCAGTTTGAGGTAGTCACCTTTCGTGGCACTTATCCTACGCGAGTTCTGGCATTGTCTAGTCGATTGTCAAATGATGAGCAGACTACCGTGATCCAATGTGGATTGCAGTCACTGATAGGTTTACCCGAGATTGGGGTAAACCGAGGGTTGTTGAGTGCTTTAGCTGAGATGGCATTCTGAGCACAACACCTTCCACCTACCTACTATTGAGATTACTGTGACACCAGAAGACGTTTGGAGGATTTTTTGTGTACCCATGGTGGGACATGAGGTGTTCTTTGATATGAGAGCTGGCGTGGCGATCAGGACTGCTCAAAGATTCTTCTAGGATGACAGTATAGATCGTAGATACCTGTCCTAGGATTATATGGTCGATCATTATGATCGATTAGTTGTATACTTGGCTGGATTGGTAGGTGGCATCCTTATGCCAGACAGAGGTCAGCACGGTTTCTTGGTGGGCTAGGTCAGCATGGTGGAGCAGATGATCATCCATCACCGACAGTTTGCCTGGGGGAGCTATATATTAGCTCACATATACCGAGAGCTCCACAAGATTGTATACCACCATACTCACAGCATGACTGTGGGTATACTGATTCTGCAAATTTGGGCCTGGGAGCACATCCCTATGACACGTCTGATTGTTGACAGGTAGAGAGCACTGGAGTAGCCCTATGTGTACATGTATGCAATTCTTTTATAGCAGCCCCACCTGGGAAAGGTTTAGTATTGGCGTCGATTATTCGATGATATGACAGAGGTCATGTGGCAACCATACTTAGACTGTGAGGTATGGAATTCTGATGCATGGAAGGTGCCTTTCTTATGCCAGAGAAGATATTTGATCGGCTGCACGAGATATATTATTGAGCACTTCTTGATCACTAGAGTTCTTAGGTAGTATGGCTGACGATAGGGCCACACAGAGGATGTGGCAGTTTATGCTTGTATTAGAGATGAGGTAGCTGATTGGGGTGCACAGCTTACTTATGAGACTGCCTCACAGGATATTTGAGATATGGTGGTGATAGACTGGGACCCTCACCCAGATGTTGAGGATGCTGGAGTGTTAGATGGGTATGCTGTAGAGATGCTTCAATATCCATTTCCATGATTCACAGTGCCTAAGGAGATCATTCCTTATATAGAGGAGCTGCTGGATTATGATCCTGAGGATCGACCTGTCAAGGGGAGAGGCGGTAGAGATAGAGCACCGGGGAGACATGGGGGCTGTGATGGTGGTAGAGATGGAAGTAGAGGTCGCAGGCATCCTCCCCCAGATGATAGACATGATGGTGATGACAGGGGGGAGGTGGAGAGGTAGTTGATACTAGCGGTCTGAGTGGCAGTGGGAAGAGATGGTAGAGATACAGATTTGTGGCCCCACAGAGAGATCCTGGCCCTTTACTTACTCTAGAGCAGTAGAGATAGCAGAGACAGAGAGTGCAGGAGCAGGATCCTGGTAGAGATGGGGACCCTCTATCTAGGTGTGAGCAGGAGAGAGAGCAGCTCAGAGCTTAGATCACAGCCTTGGAGGCTAGGGTTACCACTGCTGATTCTCTTTTAGCAGACAGGGACAGATAGCTTAAGCGGCTGAGAGCTGAGAGGGATACACAAGTCTGGACAGCAGTCCATTAGGGACAGAAGATGACATATTATTACACCTTGTATCATGCGGTAGTAACAGAGGGTCAGAGAGCACCTAACTTTTCTCATGTAGCTCAGCAGTTAGAGGGGGCCATGCCACCTCTAGCAGCTCCATTCATGCCACCTCCTCCTAACCAGGGAGAGGGGGCAGGCCAGAGTTGATAGCTTGCACCATTTTTTTTTATCTTGAGATCATACATGTATATTTGGATCCTGTTGAGATCCCCCCTTTTGTACATTACATTCATTCGTACATATATCTGATTGGATTTTTGGCATACTAATTCTCTTTATTTGCACTGATACACTGTATACTATTTGATACACTTTATGCTGTGATACTCTTTATGCTTACTGAGATACTGATGTTCTTGTGATGATACATTAACATTTGTTTATGCTTACTAATATATGGATATTCTTCTAATTCACTTTATGCTTTGAGTTGTAACATGTCGACATATATCTAATGTAGTTTCTTGATTCTAACATGTTTCATGTGGTAAATGTATCCATTTGGCTTTCTATAGATGTGGTAAATGTATCTTATGCACATGTGATGATATCTTGATCTCGTGATGAGTTAGTTCATAGATGATAACATCATTTTATAATGTGGATGTGATGAGTATATTACTGATATTAATATGTTATAAATGATATCTATGTGAAAATACAAATGTATGTTTCTTTGTTTTTCCAATTATGCAAAATAGATGTATGGATGCACTTAGGATGTAGAAGTAAAAATGCAATACATGGATGCTTTATTTTTGTATTTTCCAGTTTTGTGTTTCCAAATGAATGCAAAATGTATGCTATGGATGATATCAGTAATATAAATGATGTAATTAACTTGATATTTTAGAAGAAGAAGATAGAAACCATGTTTTGAGCTTAAATTTCCTTATGTTGTTATGTACTGTGGACAAAATGCATCAGGAAATCTTTAAATGCAGCTATATGAAGACTCTTAGGACTTGTCACTGATTTAGCAAATAGTGCAACATTGTTATCATCATTGGGAACTTTTTGAAATGGATGCCATTGGATAGTACAACCATCACTAATACCCACTAATATTATGATAATATGAATACTATGTTTTATTGAAATGTCAAAAATAGACTTAGGCATCAAGGCATAGAAGCCAAGATAAAAAAAAATAGTCACCTTCCTTTTGATATACCAGATTCTTATTAAGGCAAGATATTGGACCCGCAATGACCTTGAAAATTCATATCCTTGGGTACATTATAATTTGTATACCTTAGTGAGAATCTGGATCAGAAAATAGACAAGGAAATTGTGTCAAACTCACCGTAGTTTACACATAACAAGGATCAAGATATATGCGGCTATCTACCCATAGTAGCAACTCTTATCATAAACATCCAAGTTAGGTGAAATTTATAGGATTATATGAAACAATCACCATACGCAGAAAATCAAGAAAACATTATGCCCCCTATCCTTGCGACTCTTTGTCTTTGCGTAGACATCATTGAGTAACTTAAGAAGACATAACAAATCATTAATTGAGAATCAATCAGATAAAATTCATAATTACTTAGATGCCCCTAGTTGAAAAAATCATCAGGACATTAAAGAATCATAATCAAACCATTATCAAACTGTGTGCTTAAGCAGTACTTGTTCATGCATCTGTCAAACACAGTAAAGATTCATCAATCAGAAAATCAGAATATAAGCAATACGGTGTTCCATGTCTGTGCCTTGAATAGGATAATTCATTCATGTTTGTGATCCAATATAGCCTTGTAGGAATGCTATTGAATATCAATGTTATGTCCCATGTTTTGAAAAGTTATTTTGGTTTTTGGGAAAGTGACATTGTTTTGCATGTATCCAGAAACTTTGTGTTTGTGAGGAAAACCATCCCAGAGCAACCTAGCAACCGTAACTAACTATGCCAACAAAGATGCCCCCAGTGTAGAATGACTTATTCCTAAGACGTAAAGATAAACAAATCCCAAGCGAGGATAAGATAGTCATGTAGGAATATGAAGTCAACATATGAGCACAGGAAAAATTATGAAGGCCTAGTATCAGTAGTGCATTGATAGATGGAGCGCAAAACACAAGTGACGCCTGATTGCCAGATTTTCACCACTTGGCAAGATCTTTTTCTTTCTTTTTGCTACCAAGATGCCTGTTTTACAAGGTGCTCATCAAGGCACTTTTTTCTTTTTTTTTCAATTTTTTTGCTATTTTTGCTTTTTTGAATTTTTTTGTAGTATCAAGGCGCCTGTTTACTAGGTTTTCACCAAGGATACCTATTTTGTAAGACTTTTTCCACTATTTTTGGATTTCTTCAAGATTAATTTTCTGAATGTTTTTGGTATTTTGCAATAACTATTTGTTGTACAGGCTCTGTTAGCCAAACATTAAGCGTAGAACCACTTAAAATGTAGCGTGTTGATAGGATCTAGAAGAATGTCTCCCTTAGGTGTAGCTAATTGATAAGCTCCAGTCCCAAAAGTAGCAGTGATAACATAAGGTCCCAGCCCGTTAGGTTCAAACTTTCCTTTCTGCTCTCTGTTAGGCTGGTTCTTAGGATTCTCTTTCAGGACAAGGTCCCCCACTTAAAAATTGTGGGGTTTAACCTTCTTATTGTAACCTTTGGACATTCTTGCTTGGTACACTTTGAGGTGATCAAATGCTTGTTGTCTGCGCTCATCTAGTAGGTCCAGAGAATTTATCCTATCTATGCAATACTGTTCATCAGTAATTAGTCCTTGTAAAGAGATATGCAAAGATGGAATTTCAACCTCAATAGGTAGTACTGCCTTAGCGTCATAGACTAGAGAAAATAGTGTGGCTCCTATTGGTGTTTTGATGCTTGTTCTGTAGGCCCATAATGCCAGATTTAGTTGTAAATGCTAGTCTCTGCCAGACTTGCTCACAGTTCTATGTAGTATTTTGAGAATATTTTTGTTTGATGCCTCGGCCTGTCCATTACCTTGAGGATAATAGATCGAAGAGCAATGTTGAGTAATGTGTAACTATTCACAGAGGTCATCAATGTCTTGGTTTTTAAATTGGCCCCCATTGTCAGTCACAATTGAAGAGGGTATCCCATATCTACAAATAATGTAGTTCAAAATGAACATAGCCACCTGTTTTCTAGTGGATTTGATTAGCGACATGGCTTCGACCCACTTTGTGAAATACTCAGTGGCCGTAATGATGAACTTGTGTCCATTTGAAGAGTTGGGATATATCTGTCCAACCAAGTCAAAGGCCCATTGCTGAAATGGCCAATGTGTTATAAAAGGTATGAGTTCTCTGGCAAGAGCATGGATGAGGTTTCCATGTGTCTGGCATTTGAGACATGCTTTTGAAAATTGAATAAAATCTTTCTCCATGGTAGGCCATTAGTAGCCTATTCTGAGCAATTTTTTAGCTAATGAAAAGCCGTTTGAGTGTGATCCACATACACCTTCGTGGATGTCTTTTAAAGCTAGATCAAACTCTTCTAGTTCTAAACACCAAAGAAGTGTACCATCAAGACTACGTTGAAATAGGTTGTTAGTTATGAGGACGTAACGTGATGCTATCCTAATCAGGGATATTTTCTCGTTTCTAGATAGATTGGTGGGAATGGTTTGATTAGAAAGATAGGCTATGATATTGGCATATCAGGATTGATCTGGAGTATTCAAGGTATAGATTACCTGGTATTTAGGATTGGAAAAGGTGGGATAGGATATTTCTTCCACCAAGAAGTCATAGCAGAATTGATGCTCCTCTAGTTGTAACATGGATGCCAAGGTAGCCATAGCATCTGCAGCTTTATTCTCTAATCTTGGTATCTGCTGGAAGGTGACGAAGACAAAGTATTTCTTCAAATCATCAACTAGTTTCTTGTAGGGCATCAATTTTTCATCTCTTGTTTGATATTCCCCATTGATTTAATTGATAACTAGTTGGGAGTCACCATATATGTGTAGCTCAATGATCTTCCATTCCATGGCGAGTTTGAGGCCATTGACCAATGCTTCATATTCTGAGATATTGTTGGTGCATGGAAACATTAATTTGTAAGATTTGGGAATCTTATATCCTTGTGGAGTAATGAAGAGGACCCCTGCTCCAGATCCTTGTTGAGTAAATGACCCGTCAAAGTACATCTTCCATGGATGTTCGGTGAGATGCATGATTGTTTCATTAGGAAATTTAATTAGTAATGGTGCATCATCCTGGAGTGGTGAATCAGCCAATTGATCTGCAAGTACCTGTCCTTTGATAGCTCTTCATTCAACATACTCAATGTCAAACTCACTTAGAATGAGGACCCATTTTTCCAAGTGGCCTGTTAATGTTGTTCTGCTTAATAGATACTTGAGAGGATCAATTTTAGCAATGAGCTTGACTATGTGAGAGAGCATGTAGTGTCTCAATTTTTGTGATGCGAAGACAACTGCTAAGCATGCTTTCTTAATAATGCTATAATTGAGCTCATAAGAGACTAAAGTTCTACTAATGTAGTAGATAGCTCACTCTTTCTTTGTTTCGTCCTCTTGTGCTAGCAACACTCCTAGGGATGTAGCTATAGCTGAAATGTATAGGAGTAAGGGCTTTCCATGAATAGGAGCCATAAGAATAGGTGGAGCAGCCAAGTACCCCTTTAATTCTCAGAAGTTGGCTTCATAGTGTTCATCCCAATTGAACACAACCCCTTTATGTAATAGCTTAGCAAAGGGTTGTGCCTTATCGGCAAGTTGGGACATAAATCTCCTGATAGACTAGAGTCTCCCTTGTAGTGTCCTTATTTGACTGATATTACGTGGAGGAGTCATCTCTAGAATAGCTTTTACCTTTTCTGGATCTACTTTGATTCCCTTTGCTGATACTATGAATCCTAGGATCTTGCCTAATTGGACCCCAAAGGCACATTTCTTTGGATTGAGCCTGAGTTGGAACTATTCCATTCGATCCAATATCTTTCCTAAATCAGCAATATGAGTACTTCTTTCTTTGGATTTAGCGAGTGTGTCATCGACATAGTCCTCCATATTTTTGTGCATCATGTCATGGAATATTGTTGTCATAGCTCTCTGATATGTTGCTCTGAAATTCTTTATCCCAAATGGCATGATGTTCCAGCAAAATGTGCCCATGCACATGTGAATGTAGTTTTCTCTTGATCCTCAGGGGTGATCTTGATTTGATTATAACCTGATAATCCATCCATTAATGAATATATTTGGTAGCCAGCTGTAAGGTCTATGATCATGTCAATATTTGGTAGAGGGAAATCATCTTTCGGACATGCTTTGTTGAGGTCTCTAAAGTCCGTACAGATCCTGATAGATTTATCAGTTTTAGAAACAAGGACCACATTGGAGATCCAAGCTGCATAGGCAATGACTTGAATGAATCCAGCTTTTAAAAAATTTTCTAATTCTACTTTCACCAATAATGCAACATGAGGATGCATTTTTCTAAGTTTTTGTTTCACGGGCTTGATCCCAGGAGCTATAGATAGGTGGTGCATAATGAGGTTGGGATCTAGCCCTAGCATATCAGTGTAGGACCAGGCGAAGTTGATCTTTTTCTCCCTCAGGAATTCTATGAATTGTACCTTCTCTTCTTTTGATAGGGATTGTGCTAGATGAACTATCTGAGGATTGTCAATAGTGCCCAAGTTTACTAGCTGTGTTGGTTCAATCAATACTGAAGATCTTTCCTAAAAGTGTTCTAGAAGGATCTCAAGAATCTCATCATTTGGCACCTTTGAGAGGTTTTCACCATTGGATACATATTTTTTCTTTACTATTTTGGGATCTGATACGTCCACAAAGTGGTTTTCACCATCAGTCTTCTTTTTCTTTTTATTTTTCAATTTGTGACTAAGAAACTTGATATCCTCCTGTGACATGTTCTCGCTCCTTGCATTGGTGGAAGGAAGATGAGGTTCACAAGCATTAAGGTAACAAGCTAGGGAGTGGTCATTGGGAAAGTCAAGGATAGTGGTAGGATCTATTTTGTTCCAATCAATGAGGTCTAGAAGTACCAATGTTAGGGAGTCAGATTTCGGTAAGGACAACATCGTGTTAGCATCAAAACTATTAACCGACATGACAAGGTCTGTTAAGTTAATAACTTTGATGTTTAGATCAATAAGAGTAAGATCATTGTTAAAAGGATCATTGTCAGTTATATATGGATTGAATTCTAGTGACTCGTTAGTAGATATCTCATCATCATCCCTTTGTAAAATGAGGACTCTTGCTTTTAGCCTATGAAATTATTCTAGAGTTATGTATTCACCAGTGTCCTCGTCAATGATTGGAGGAAGGAACTCTTCTTCTACTTCAGGAGGATCAGTGTCATTGAAAGGAATGTCTAGTCATTTACTAGGAGCTAAGGAGGCTGCAAACATGTGAATTGTTTCTATCCCAATTTCCTCAGAGGAAATAGATAGCCGATCCCACTCATAGTCATGAGAGTCTGTGATATCATCATCAGATCTATCCAAATATTCAGCAATGTTTATTTGATGGACTCGATTAGCTACTTGTAGATCAAAGTGAGGTAGATCGAGAACATGTGTAATGGTGACCAATTGCCCCCAGTTAGGATGTAAATTTTGTGGCTGAGGTTCCTCTTGGGTGATTGTAGCTATGGTGTCTCCTACCTCTTGAATGGGTGGTTGTTCTAGCAAAGGAGTATGGAGATCCTATGGTACCTCAAAACTAGGTACGTAGCATTCTCCTTGATATTTAGGATTCTTTGTACCAATATGTAGAAATCTCTCATAAAACCATGGTTCTGATAATATTTCATCTATTTTATCACTCTCTGCTTCAGAAGGTGGACTCTTCTTTGAAGTAGGTTTGTTGGATTGAGTATTAAAGCCCAGTCTTGTTTTATCTCTGTTAAGGCAGAACTCCATGGGTATGGGTTCAATGATCCCTCATCCTATGTCATTTAGTGGTCCTTTTCCTTTGTATCCCATTTGTTTGAGGAAATCATATCCCTTTCCATATTGTTCTCACGATATCTTTACATTTTTGACCTCAGAGTCCACTGGTTCTCCTTTGTAAAGCCAATTTAAGACTGCCTGTTCTTCTATGTTATCTGTAGTGGATGTTGATGCCTTTATCATACCAGTAACCTTGTGTAGTTCTGGTTCCTGGACTGCGAGAGGTGTGAATGTTGATGATGGTTTTCCATAGGATCTTGGTGATACTGGAAGCTCTGTTAGTGAGGGAGTCAGGTCCAACTTGTATTCTCCCATACCTGTTTCTTGAAGTTTCAAAGTTTTGCTAAAGCCCTTCATGACCATGTCCTTGGTAGTTTCAGGAGTAACTACATCCATAGCCTCCTTTTTGTGGGGGATCATGCTACCTGCTTTGATATTTTTGCAAGTGTAGTTGGCATCTGCAGGAATTGTCACTTCTATCCCATTATGTGGGAACTTGATGCATTGATGATAAGTGGACGGTATAGATTGCATCTCGTGGATCCATGGTCTCCCTAGTAGAATGTTGTAGGCTAGTGGTAGATCTAGAACTTGACATATGACATCCCTTTCAATCAGCCCCACTCTGATGGGTAGACAAATAATACCTCTAGAGGATCTTTCTTCCTCATCATATGTTTTAATGGTTATCTTATTTCTAGAGTCAATTGTTTTCTCTGAGAGGCCTAGCCTCCTGACAAGATCTAGTGTACAGATATTCAATCCAGTGCCTCCATCTATCAATACGTGTCTAACATAGGATTTATGAATAAGAACTTTGATATGGAGGGGTTGATTGTGTGGATGGGTCAATGACTTGTCATCCTCCTCAGACAAGGAGAGGTAATGTGGCACTGAGATGTGATTGACCATTGCTTGGAACTTGTCTATATCTATATCCTTGGGAACATTAGCAACATGTAGAGCTTGTTCTAGGATTTCTCTATGCACCGTGGATATTTTGAGCAATTTGAAGATGGAAATTTTGGTAGTAGTTCTTTGCAATTGGTCTACCAAGTCATATTTTACTCCAGGGATAGTGACCACATGTTTTTCTCCTGGTTTAGGAATAGTGACAATAGGAACCTTGGGTGTGGATGTCAATTTTGGAGGTCCCTTGATTGTAACCTATGCTTGGCTCTGGGTTATAGCATTTGTGGAGGATGAGGCTCCTTTGATTGTGATCATGTTGACGGATTCATTTTTAATGCTGAGCGTATTGATTACATTGTCACTCTTGGAATAGGTGTAGTTTATCTCATTACCTTTCCCTTTAGATGTTTCCCCTTGATTATTTTTTAGGCTCAAAAATGTCACCCTACCTTAGGCATTAGGGCTACACGACAATTCCATCCTAACAATGGAAACCTCTCCTAGCTGTGGGTAGACTATGGATGAAGAGGAATCTCCGGATTCTAGGCTGGTTCCTAAAATATGGTATATCACTTCCTGATTGAAAACTGAATTGGGAAAAAGGAAAAAGAGATTTGTAACTGAACTTACATAATAGAAAGGTGATAGACCAAAGATATTCAAACATCTTACAAAGTTTCAAACTAACCAATACTTATCATATTCTGGTGGATCCTTGAATTATCATTCACTGATCAATACATAGGCTAATTGAAAGGGGATAACTAGGGTTTTGACCACAAGTAATACATCTTTCATTAACAACATGCACATTCCACAAAAGGCTTATATCTCTGCAATATAGAATAGGAATTTGTGTAATTCACTAGAATATATTTGCAAAAAATCATAACTCTTATATGCAGAAAATTGAAAAGGAAATATGAGCAAGGACCTTAACAAGAGATATATGAAAGTAAGGCAATCGTATTCTTCTTCAAAAATCTGTGTGTAAACTACATACATGGATTCCAGAATAATGCCAAGGAATGATAAAATTCTCTTGCACAACAATGAAATCACACACATGCAACTACAATGGAATACAAAAAAAATGGATCGACAGTAATAGGATATCAAAATTCACTAATCCCAATTCTCCTCCCAATTTTACCCCCTTAACAAAAACTAAGAAACTCCCCTAAATAGCCAACATGGCTTATTTGAAAAATCCTTCCCTCCAAAAATCATCTCCATAACTATAGGTTTTTTCAAAATTCAAATCAATCCTTAAGTTTTAGCTTTTTAAAATTAAACCCGTAATCACTAACATTGCAATTACATCTATTTGGATACATGGGATTCGAATGAAAAGAAAGGTTTTCAAAAAAAAATTGACTTTCAAACCTTGCAAAGTTTTTAAAACAAAACCCTAATCATATCGGCTCTTAACTCCACCTTTACTGTTGACACCATAGACGAGCATTGGGAGGTAACTGTGGTTTGTTTTGATGTGCTGTCTAGACATGACTATCTTCATCGAAGAGATGTTTTGCAGTTGTCGTGGCACTTAAAGTACCAAGGTGGCAATTCTGAAGGAATGCCGATGCATTGTCACTAACATTTCATTTACTCCAACTGACAATGGAACTCAAATGCTAGTAAAATACAATGTATTACATCTATCGGCCTCATTTTCATTTTAGGGTTTTGTGTTTTTCACTGTTTTGCCGCCATGTTGCAAGTGGAAACCCTAAATTTTTTTGTTCAATCTACCATGTTCTATGGAAAATCTTTGAGTTTTATGAGTAAAATAGTGTTTATACAGTTAATACAAACTATAGTATCATTTATGTAGTATCCTTCTTCTGCAGAGGCCATGGCTTTTGATCCTCATCTTGCTCGAACTCGAGCCCCAACTGTAAGTTTGCATGTCTTTACTTCAATGCTGGGATTTTGCTAATATTGTGCCATAATATATGGTGCTAAACAATGGTTTGTAACTCACTTTAATTCATCCCCATCATGGGTTTTTCACTTGCAGTTTGTTTGAAGGCTCGGGGAGTTCTTGTCTGTTTGTTGTCGCCACCACTGCATTTTAAAGTGAGACCACTGCCACCTTGGAATGGTTTGGAGTTGTGGCTAAGGTGTCAAGCCCACAAACTCTTGACTATGAACTGGGGATGTCCCAGCCACAACAATAGGACTCATCCTCAGTTGTCTGTGTAACACGGAGCCCCATCACTGTTGTTAACCTTGAGCTGTGGTTGAGATAATAGGAAAAGTCCTCTGCCACAGCTTCAGACTTATCCCCAGTTGGCTGTGTAACACAGAGCCACCACCACTATGCATCTTTTCACTTCTTTCTTGACAACAACCCACCATGTGGGTTTTCTTCAGCATTAAATACGTAGGCTTGTGACTGAAAGATGTAGCGGGTATACAAGGTTTTGAACTCTATGACATCTTTTAGTCATAAGCTTTACACTTTTCTTGCGAGTTACTGCAGTTACACTTGAGTTTATGAAGGAAAACACCATGCATCTACAGATAAGTTGGATTCTCTATCATTCTTTGTTCATTCTCATTAATGAACTTCTCCACATTAATATTACCTTTAGCTGATGTTTGATGAATGTTTTCATATTATGCTTGATGTTAATTGTAGCTATACATGATGGCCTTTATATGCTCTCGACCCACTGCTATAGCATTGTTTGTTTGCGGACCTCACTGCCATGCTATATTTGAATAAATTTTGGTACTCTTTGCTTGATGTTGACTATGGGTGTACCATGAAATTTACACTATCTTAATGTTTTAAAATAAAACACAATTACTGTTGTATGATAGTTGGAACTATGTAGTAAGCATAATCATGTTTCCGTGAGATGATACCTCGCTATTTTGAGAAAAAACACAAACAAGTTACAATATATGTTTTAAAAAAAACAACACATCAGTGGATATTTTGGAGCATATATGCATAACAGTTTGAATATACTATTGTTGAACATGCTGTTCACATTTTGGAATATTGTAACCAGAAGAACCCATAGGGTTTGAACATGGGCTCGTGACTCCCATGGACTTTAAATTAAAACCCAAATCTGTAAATAGTGATAATCATCGATACTTGCCCAGTATCATTAACATGAATGCATATCTTTTGTTTAAAACCTCAGTCTGAGATGTACATTCTGCATAAAGAAATTCTCCTATTGTTTCTGTGTGTACACATCATACACTATTGTTGTTGGTCACCAATATGTAGCAAGGTATAACAAAAATTTTATGCTAAATGATGCTCTATCATTGTGATTTTCCAGAGCTAGACAAGAACATCAACAAGTTTTTTCCAAAAAAAATTGACTGTAATCATATGTTTAAAAACACATTAATTTATCAGTCATCTCCATTTATTAAACATCATATGCTTAACACATAATATTGTATTTTAATGCAAGAAAAGATAGTTTGCCTTTTGGAACACATATGACAGAAAAACCCATGGGGTTTGAGCACGGGCTCGTGACTCCCATGGATTTTAAATTGAAAAAATGTAAACTACCTTTTGCATACCTTCATCCTGTTAATAAAACATACTCTGTTCTTTTCATCAATAGTGTGCAAAACATCTATATGAGATGTAGATTTTACAAAGAAGATTGTCTTAACAGGTGACTTGAACACATTATTCAGTTGCAGTATTATATCATGTTCAAGCATAATCCTTTCAAATGCAACTTCCGAATGTCTTGTAATACTTTATTTCATGTTGATTTGGAATTGGTAATCTTTGTCCATTTTTGCAATCCTCACATTCTATGCTTTATGCTTGGATTCTGTTAGCATTCTTTTATTATGCATAATCTCTGTGTAAAACATTTCAACTTAGACTTTCTAAGTGAACTCCAATCAATGTATAACAGTCAGATGAATGTAAAAAGTACTTACTATAACAACACTTTTCAAAGTTTGGAATACTAGAATCTTTCAATTCTGTAATTAATCACTTTACTTTGTTCATGCCTTTTCTTGTAGCCTCTTTGATTCCTTTATGTGTCTTCAATTGTGATCTTGCAGTGTGTGTGAATAGTAACCCTTTCAAAATAATAATCATCCTTCTACCTAAAATAGTGAAGTTTGAGCATGGGCTCGTGACACCCACTAGATTATTTTCTTTTGTTTCCTGCATTCAGTCATGCATGCATGTTCATTTTCACACACAGTAACATTCAATTTATTAGGTCACCAAATGACATGCATCAATTAGTGTTTGTGAGTGAATGCAAGAACACATTCATTCATGAATACTGGTTGATTTGTGTTATTTGATGAACTCATAGG
>MU225822.1:1135037-1152763 GCA_018584345.1 Thuja plicata | reverse complement strand
GTTAACCGTCTTGGTTTTCCTCTGCACACCTGAGTCGTGACAGGGTCACTTCTCAAATTACCCCGGTTGTCTGATGCAGGAGCATCCTGGGTGTAAGGGCAATCTTGCATCACCCAAAAATATTTCTATTTTCTTTTCAATAAGGGCTACCTTGTGTAGAGCTTCTATTTATGGAAACTTGCTATTTTTATGATTTTGCATGTGGAGGTTCATCTCACTCATATCAGCCTGCCAGTAAAGTTTCATGGCTAGATCAGGTCTAGTTTTGAAGATATTAAAAAATTTTGGTATTGAAAACAAGGTACAGAAACTTCGAGCTCAATTTTGAAGGCTTTAGAGGCCCCGAATGAGGTCGAAACTTGGGCTGAATGAAGCTTTCTTAATTTACTTGTTGTAGAGCGCTTCGTAAAGTTTCCAAAATGGGGTTATAATAGTCAATCAGGTCAACTGGTGATGACTTATGATCTCTGGAAGTTGGGCCACCTGAAATAGCAGAAAATAATTTTCCTTCAAAATTTTTGGGTTTCAAAAGTTATTTTGAGCTGACTTTGATGTACTAAATTGAAAAAAAAATAAGATAATTCTAAGTTTGGTCGGCCCTAAGGGCTAAATTTCTGGAACCTTCTTGGGTGGTGGAAATTACCTATATAAAGAAGGCTCGTAGTGTTGTCTTAGGCAATTCGGAACAATTCTGGGTAGATCTGGGTAATAATTCGAGGCTTTGTCCTATAGAATATTGTAAGGGGAATGCCCATATGGCTTTGCATATTGTAATTCTGAAAGTTTGTAATCCCGCATTTGTGGAGATAATAAGAAGTCCATTTTTTGTTCTTGGAAATTGTTGTTGCTTCTCTATTTTTGTTATGTGTTTGTGGTATTAAGGGGAGCGCCCTTCATCAGCATACCTAGTGACATGTGATGCCCATTATTGTAGGAAAACTCTACTAAGTGTAGGTACTCCTCCCATCGGGACTGATGATCCATCACATACATATGCAAAAAGTCCTCCAATACTTGATTGACCCTCTTTGTCTATCCATCAGTCTTAGGGTGATAGGTTGTACTAAAATTGAGCTTGGTGCCCAATGTTGTCTGAAACTCTCTCCAAAATGATAATGTGAAGAGAGAATCTCAGTCAGATATAATCTTACGAGGAATTCCATGGAGCCTAACAATGTCTCACAAGAATACCTATGCTACTGCGGGTGCTATGAAGGTAGTACGAACACGTGAAAAGTAAGCAACTTTGGTCAACTTGTCAACTGTCACCATGATGGTGTCATGGCAATGTGAGGACATAGGGAGACCAACAATAAATTCCATGGAGATAGTATCCCATTTCCACTCAAGTATCTCATGCAGCTGAACAAGTCCACCCGAGTGGCTGTGCTCTGCTTAAACCCTCTGACACTCAAGACATCTGGCCACAGTCCTAGAAATGTGTAATCTCATTCCTGGCTAATGATAAAGCTTCCTCAGATCTGCATGCAAATTCTTAACCCCCAGTGTGCTACATATGGTGTTCTATGAGAATCAATTATAATTAAATCATGCAACCCACCAAAAGTAGGGACATAAATGAGACCCCTATGGCGAAGAATTCCATCATATTCTAAGGAATACCCATCATATTTCCCCTTAAGGGGTCCCTAGGATTGAACCAACTGACAAAAATTTGAATAAAAATCATCCTTGTGCAAGTGTTGAAATATATGATCCCTCAAATCAATGCTAGTAGTCATGGAAGAAAGCTCATGTTGCCTCCTACTCAAAGCATCTGCTTCCACATTCTCCTTTCCCTTGATGTAGTGGACATCAAAATCACACTCACAAAGGAATTCCATCCACCTCCTCTGTCACGCATTAAGATTGGGCTAGGTAAAGATGTACTAAAGGCTCTGATGATCTGAATGGAGCTCAAAACAGTGACCCAAAAGGAAGTGTCTACCTCTCACCAATGTGTGTACCACTGCAACAAGCTCAAGGTCATGGGTAAGATAGTTAATCTTGTGAGTCTTGTGTTTCCTAGACTCATAGGCAATAGCTCATCCATCCTACATAAGGACTACTCCAAGTCAATCTAATGATGCATCCATGCATACCACAAAGTCTGCTAAAGGGTCGGGCACAACAACGATAGGTGCACTAGTAAGGGCTCTCTTGAGCTCCTAAAAAGATCTCTCACACTTCTCTATCCATTCAAATTTCTTTCCCTTTCTCTGAAGGGACGTGATGGGGTATGCCACTCTAAAAAACCCTTCAAAAAACCATCTATAATAGCCTGCTAAGCCCATGAAGATTCTGACCTCATTCACAGTGGTAAGTGTTGGGAAATCTATAATGGATCTAATCTTTGATGGGTCAACTAAAAACCCATCACTTGATATAACATGTCTAAGGTAGTGGACCTCTGATCTAAAGAAAGCACACTTTGACAAGCTACCATACAACTAGTTATCTCTCAAGCACTTCAAAACCTGTCTCAAGTACTCCTCATGCTCCTGCTCATTATGGGAATAAATAAAGATATCATCTAGGAATGTGACTACAAACATGTCCAAGAAGGTGTAGAATACTCCATTCATAAGGCTCATGAATACAATTGGAGCATTTGTGAGGCCAAATGGAACCACCGTAAACTCATAGTGGCCATACCTTGTACTAAAAGCTGTCTTGTAGATGTCACTCTCCACAATCCTCAACTGATGGTATCTTGATTTAAGATCTATTTTCCAGAACACACGGGCACCCTATAGCTGATCAAATAAATCATCAATCCTAGGAAGTGGATACCGATTCTTAATAGCTACTTTATTCAACTAGCAATAATCCATGCACAACCTAAGAGATCTATCCTTCTTCTTAATGAAGATGACATGTTCTCCCCATGGTGAAACACTAGGGAAAATATGCCCTTTCTCCAAGAGCTCCATAATAATATATACAATCTTATTGGCACATGGGTCACACTTTTCTTTCTTTGTGTAGTTCACAGTAAGACATACAATCTTACTAGGGCTAAGGTAATCAAATCTCTCTCTCTCTCTCTCTCTCTCTCTCTCTCTCTCTCTCTCTCTCTTATTTTTGGATTTGATGAGGACTTAAGTCACTTGAGGGCTTGATGTTTCCTTGTCTCCTTAACTTTTCTTAGATCATCTTATGCATTTGATCTACTTTACCACGAGCATGAGATTTTCTCATACTCCTACTAAAATGGGAGCTAAATTAAGAGGTATAAAAATTTAGTGCCCATTAATTTGGAAGATCTAGGACCTATTTGGGCCCCATTTTAGTGATATCCTCAATTATGGATGTGTTTATGCTTAATTTCCCACTTTTCTCTCTGTTTTCTTCTAGTCACCTTAATACTTCTTGGGTCCTACAAATTCTTCCCCAAAATTTACCCTCCTGGATATAGGTTGAACCTGGTTGACCTATACTAGGTATTGGTTGAACCACTACTGACCTATACCTTTGGGATTTCAAATTAGTGGGTTTCAAGCCTAATGCATAATATTTTCATTTTCCTTCCCAATGTGGTCAACCTCCACAAAATTGAACCCCAAAATCACTATAAAAAGATGCCTCTCTCCTTGATTTTTCCATCTACTATCTATTACAACCTATGATCTATTCATTCATGATCTAAGACATCTATTACATCCATTTAATACCCACAATTGCAAGAATTCAAGCTCAAGGTGATTTCAAGTAAGCAAGGATTTGACTCCAAGATTTGAAGACTATTGTGTGAATCTATCTCTCATGATGGAGTAGTGGAGGAACTTCCTAATTGAGAAAGAGGATCCATATCCATTCTTCATTCCTTTCCTTCTCCATTCAAGCATACATATATCCATTATCAATGTTTGTAAAGTTTAGATCTATTGCATTGGTGAAGACATCCTACATTCTACAATTCAACATTCAATCAAGAAAGCATACATCTTTGTGGGTATAGTGGATATGTATCCATCCACAAGGGTTTGAAAAGCAAGGTGAATACTTACATTTGTCTTGTTTTACATGCTTTACTTATTTCATTTAAATTTTAATTTCTAAGTGGGAGCTTGACCAAGGCAAGCCCCTTTCCCCAAACAATTTCTCCTTCTCTCTTACGTGTAAGTGTGGGTTCAGAATGGAGATTTAGTTACAGGTCTGGGAACCCATTTGGAAAAAAAACTTAGATCCATTTTCTATTCTAGATTCCAACAGTATCGGGTATAGGTCAAACCTTTAACATATACCCTAACATTCTGAGTACATATTTCAGTTACATAGCCAGAAAGACAGTCTAAAGACTTGCCCAAATCCACTTTCTAATTTTTCATTTTGAGTAGATTGGGTATAGGTCGAACCTTCAAAGTTGCAGAGCACAGACTGTTGGATTCAGGTACCAGGACATTTCAAGACTGTCATACAAAACATCAGCATTTAAGCACCTTCTTCCTCTCCCATTTTCAGGTACGCACATTCTTCTTCCTACATATTGCATCTACCTTACACATTACATTAGATATGTAATTGTACATTTCTATTACATATTATTTTAATCATAAATATAAGATCTCTTATCATTTCCTTCTATACATTCACAAAAAAAAGGAAACACCCTAAATTATCCCCTTAGCTAGATCTTGCATTTGTGCCCTTGCATCCTTTGGGTTGTAAAAATCAGATTTGGATTGAGGATAAGATTTAGGGTCTTTTTGAATGTACATGTTTGACTTGGTGGTCTACCGTTGATCACCATTTCACCTTATATAGAGAGAAAAAATGAAAAAGTGGTAACATCAAGAAATGAAGGCAATGAAGTTTGGATTTATATAAGAAATATTAAATTATAAATAAAAGAGTGCATGGAAAATAGGAAGGTAGGACCCCAGACACACCTCTCAATTTTAAGATGGAATTATATAGGTTTCCCTTGGAGGATGGATCCTCATTTTTAGGGCCCATAGGAGAGGGGAAGTACATAATTGCCGTCTTTAAGACACACAAACATGAGGTTTGTAAGGTTTCAAACTTTGAAGGCTACATGAACATATCATCACCATAGAATGAGCTAACTAAAGTAGAAAAAGGCCATGGAGGGGTAACAATTTTAGTTAGAGTCCTAGAAAACAATCATACAAGTTGAAAAGAAAGACCAAATAAATAATACATATGAGTAAAAATTAAGGTTATATTGTTCATAATTTATCTTGTATAAAGTTACTGTGCTCCTTATTATTCAAATTTCTAGAATAAATTAGACAAAGAGGACCCATATGTAACCTTGAAAAAGAATATATTAAAATGCAAGCACAAAAGATAAATAATCTTAGTTTGAGACTTTAATGCTAGAAAACATTAACTAGGCTCTTTGACTTAGTAATGAAGAGGGAATAGGATATAACCCTTCATTGTTGGAAGAAGAAGGGAATCAAAATTAGTAAAGAGTATCTCAAGATGAAAAAAGAGCTATCACACTATATGGGGTAGAATTGTTAGGAATTTTTAGATTGTATGATCTAATTACATGCAGTAGTTTCAAATCTTGGCCAAGATTAGGGAGCATTATGTGGCACACCTAAAATGGTCATTTTTTGTAGATTATATTATAATATCAAAAAAACTTATAAAAAACTTAATCAACATAGAGGTAATGAATTGTATCATACAAATGAAATTAATTCACAACCTAATATATGTAAAGATCAATTTAAAAAAGATAATCAACACCAAGAGAGGATGGAACAAAATGAAAAAATCAAAGAGGTTGCTCAAGGTAGTAGAATTTTGATGCATGAAAACCAAGAAACCTTTTGAAAACTACTCAAAAAATAGCTACAAGAAGTGGGAGCCAATGAGATGATCAATTCAAACAATAAAACAATAGGAAACATCAAGTTGACCTCTATAATCCTCAAGACTCTCATTTAATGCAAAAGTTTTAGGCCTAAAAGAAGAAATAAAAATATATTTAAAAACACCCATGGAATGACGAAAACTGTAAGGCAACAAATAAAATGGTTAAAATATGAGGTAATAACAAAGAATTTGCAAACGTAGTAATATTAAAAAAAAAAAGAGAATTATACAAAAAAAATAAGGAAAGATTTGAGTTCTCTTTGGATACACAACCCAAGAGGCTTTTGGAAATAATTATAATAAAAAGAAACACATAAATAGGAAAATATCATAGATCTTTAATGACTAAAATCAAAGAATCTATATGAGAGAGTGCAAGATAAATGTATCCCTTTGGTAATCAATTCAAGAGCTAAACTCTTCTCTTCAAAAATATATAGAAGGGATTAAAAAAAAAATTCAATAAGGCTCAAGGCATATATGCTCTACAATAACAATACTTTAAAATGGGGCTTATAAGTCTTCATGCCTCACATCGAAAGATTGTTTAATGGGGTCATTCAAAATAGGTTTCTGATAAACTAGATGACTAGTGTTGTCATTCCCTTTCTTAAAATTGGCAACGTATACAACCATTTAAATTATCATACTATAATGATCAATCTTGTTTTGGTATACTTTTTGCGAACATGATAGAAAGATGAATCAATATTTGTGTTGAAAAGGAGGGAAGGAGGTGAAATGGCATGTGAGATTTATGCTAAAGTGTTATACTTTCAACCATTGCATTTTACATAGAAAATTTATTGAAAAGGATAAATATGGAGAAGAGGTCTTTTGTTTCTTCATTGACTTCAAGAAAATTTTTGATCTCAAAATCTTGCAATTATGAAAAACAACCTTGTGGAAAGTAAAACAACTAGGGGAAAAAATGTGCTTCACTAAATGGCCTCTAAGATTTTAGAATCAACTCTTCTTTTTATTTCTAAGTGTTGGAAATATTATGACTGAGAGGGGGCAGGGGGTGAATCGGTACAAAAAGGTAATGAAAAAATTCAACCACTAATATGATTATTTGTACTAATAACTTCCGAACCACAAAGCATATAGCTGAAGTAAACAAATAATTATAAACAATGTCATGCTACCACAACCTTAACACACATAAAAAAATGTATTTTATCATGGAAAACCTTGTTAGAGGGAAAAAAAAATATGGTGGGTATGACACCCATAATCCCAATACTGTAGTAAATGAGTTTTCCCTGTTAGGAGCTACAAATAGCCTTTCTGAGGGTTCACCTTGTTAGGAGTGATTAGTACACTATTAGGAGTACAAATATATCAGCTATTATCTACCTCACTAAAGAAGCTATGCTATTAAAGGATTTACAAATAAGAACCTATTAAAGTTAACCCAATTAGGGGATTTAACCTACTGCAACTGTTAGGGAACAATAAGATTGTTGATCTGTCGAATGGCAATGATTGCCTATAAGATCCTTTCATCTCCTTTCCTCCTTGGCACTATATTGATCTCTTATCCTTCAATTTGTGACTACCTAATCTGAGAATATGATCAAAAAACTAAATTAAATAATTTAGTGCTCCTTATATAGATTGTCATTAGGTCACACAAGACCTAGAACTTTCTACCATAGTGACCTCAAAAGATTAGCCAACCTCCTCAAAATCATTGTCAACAAAATCCAATATGTCATCCTCAAAATGTATTACCAATATTAAAATTATTTATGTCAGCCTCACATCCACCCCCTTAATAAAATTAATATGAAACTTTGATCGCTGATCAGATAGGTAAATTGCCTTCACATTCAAAACACAATGCAATCAAAACTTTAGATAAACTATTTTGGTTTGAATCATGGATTCCACATACCATATACATATTGTATCTAGGATCACAACATCTGACTCTTTCCTTAATTTGACCACTACCACAGACTGTGTCAGATACTATACTTCCTAAACATCAGTCAATAAACATAGTTGAACTTCCCTTTATCGATCATGTATATTTCATACCAATCACTGTAATCATGAGAACTGAATATATTTCCATCAAGGACAATCAATTATGCATCCAATCATGACCGATCTCCTGCAAAACAATCATAATGACAAAAATCTCCCCCTTTGGCATTGATGAAAAAAACTTAAATCATCTCTAATAATAATCCCCCTTACATTTTGCATGGTATCATATATATCTCTCACATCTACCCATTTCCCATTCACATCATTGCATCATTCTCCCATACAATACAATACAATACAATACAATACACATCATTCTCCCCCTTTTTTTCAACAATGACAAAGGATTATAAGTACTTACCCAAATTACATTTTGTCAAAAATATCCTTGAAGTTAATCTTTTCTAAATTCAAGGATGTTTCCCATGACTCTTGTAAGCATTCCATAGATAAAATATGTCCATGTATAACTGATGTTGTTCCTTCCTTGTCATTAAAAGTGCTCACCTCTTGTAGACTTAGTATTCATTCACATGTTGTTGCATGAGAACCATAGTGAGGGTTAGATAGGTTTTTAGCTCCATAAGTGATATAATTATGTTGTCTTGCTCTTCTCGCAACTTCTTCATGTTGTATGAAATCATTTTCACCTTATCAGTGTATGTTAAAACTAAACTAGTTAGGGGATCAAACATTGTAACTAGATCATCAAGCTCCTTTTTAGCTTCCTCTCTCTTCTTCTCTTGATCTTATTTAAAGGATGTAGACTTGGAAACCTTTACAAGTATCTTCCCTATTTCCTATATAAATTCCTTCACTTTATTCATTAGAACTACAAGTGACTCTTTTTCTATTGATATGATCTCTTTCAATTTGTCGGTTCGTTGCTTCTCATATTCATTCATTGCTAACTCCATAGGTGCATTCTCCAAGTTAGGTACTTGATCAGAAATAACCTTGACCAATATACACAATTGATCAATAGGATTATCTTTTTTTTCATATTTTACATTGGGTACTAAGTTCCTAATAATGTTTCTAGCTCCTTTTAGTGTTCATACCTTCTTTTTCTTTCCCTTCAATCTGTCACTTTCCACTTTCTCCCTGAGAGTATCAAACATTTTTAATAGCTCTTTAGGGCTCATCAAAGTAATATCAATAGTTGTTTGCATTTATTCATCTTCATATTCCTCTTCATCTTCTTTAGAACTAGTTTGATTCTTCATTTTTCTCTTATTTATTGTTCTACCTTCACTGGTTAGATTTAGTTTCCTCTTCATTAAAAATATATCCTCATTATCCTTATGACCTAAAACCTTTCATTTTGTTACTTCCTCAACAATATGTTATTTTGATGCTTCAACATTAGTTTGAGTATCAATGTTCTATGTCTGCTCTTGGATATCAGATATAACATTAGCTATGCCATCATTACTATCTTCTGTTTCTCTCTCTTGTGCATTTCTTTCTTCTTCAACCGATTTGACTTTAGAAGCAGTCTCATACTTTACAAACTTTTTCAATAAATCCATTGTCTCAGTTCTTACCGATTGTGTATCTCCAATGAGAATTCTTGTAACTCCATTCATTGTCTTAGATTCTTCTCTCATTGCTTCAACTCTCAACTTTGTCTATTTGGTAGACAATTCAGGTTGTAAAAGTTAAAGTTCTTGTTCCATCTTTCCTTTATCAATCTTAAAAGCTTCTCTCCATCTTTTGTCAACTGCATTAAACATTTCCTTAGGTATTACCTCATATAGTTTACTAGGTGATTCAAGAAAAGTATGTAGACTTTCTACAACTGAATCTTCTATCTTTCTTTTCTCTTCGCTTCCAAATTTGTCAAAGTGAGTCCATACTTCTACAATATTTCCATGTTCCTTAATGTCTTTAACAATGTTCTCAAGAATAACAATATTGTCAATTTTATCAGTTTCCACGGTAGTAGACTTCTTCTCAGACTTAGTTTCAATCTTTTCTAGTTGTCACTTCTTACTCTTTGACTCTTTGTATCCTATTGACATTGCTTTCTTTCCTTTGTAATTCCTCTGAATTGTCTCAGGTCTCTCCTTTTCTGACTTTGACTTTGTAGGAGTAGTAAAAGTAGATGTTTTTGTTTTAGTACTGAGCTCCTTGTGACTCTTTGAGATGTAAACTTTTCAAATTCAACTTCAATATCTTTGATTCCTGCAACAGATGTGGTTTCTTACTTAATCTAGATTTTGTTTATAATTATTATCATTATTTCAGGTGTTATACCACTCATTTTGGCTAGATTGTGGACTTGATTCCTAATCTTTCTTTGGATCACATGTGCTAACTGTGACTTTTTAATGACGAATCTTCATAAGTTCCAAACCTAGGTGTTGAAGTATCAATAGGTTTTGACAATAAAATATCAGCATGAATAGTGACCAAATCACCATCTACTTCATAACCCATAGTAGGTACCAAATATGTTCTACGTCTTACTACTTGCAATAGACATGTATATGTATCTACTAGAAAAATATATATCATCTTTTTATTTCTCAATAATATCGTTTGGGATTCTTTCTCTTAAGTGCATTTATCTTTGAAAATATTTTTATAAACCCCACATAATTGAATTAAAATTGTTTCCTAAATTCCTTATGCATTTCTATCCTTTGACCATGTAATAGAACCTATTTTAGGAAAATGATTTTGAAGGTAAAAGAACATACATACCAGGAGTGATCTATATCTGAATGATTGTTTCTTATCTTTATTGATCTTCTCCATGTTCAATAATAATTGAATCCTCAACATCTCACAAAGATCATATTTTGCATCTTCCTTCACCATCATGTATGAAGCATGAATATCTCCACCAGGTACATTTTGTAACTGAATAGAATGATAAACTCTATATTCTATCACCATTGAAGTGAATGTTACTTCCTTGTCAATTATATCCTTGATATTCAGGGCTCGGTGATCCTATTTGGATTTGGTTAAAAGAGTAACCAACTTTGCAGCAACAGTTCGTAGAGTAGGTGCTTCATCGATTGTACAAAATCCAGTAACTTTGTTGATTAAATCCTTTGTAATATTGTGAGGCTTTTCCAGCCAAAATAATTGATCATGTACTCTACTCAAAACATATCTTATCCGTTTTGGATGCAAATCATCAAGTATCTCAGCCACGTTAGTGAAACCTTTATGAATTAAATGCATATGCTTATCTTTCAGTTTTAGATCATTGCACAAAGTAAGGAGTTCATCACATATGTCATCAACTCCAAGTTCTTCCAAATTTTAGTGTTTGAACAAACAAATGTCTTTAGTTAACAATACACCATAGGGTATCGAAGATACAGCACACATTGGATCATTTTCATTTGCCTTCATCGGGTGTAACTCGAACATGGGTCTTGTCTTATCAATGATGTCAACCAAAATTGGAGTATCCATAATGTCAACAATTAACAACAACAACAAAAACAATGATTCCTATAAAGATTTTTCAATTCAAGATATAACCTTGACTTCACCAAGTAGTGTCCTTCGACAACTGGTACAATTTCCTGCGCAAGATATTAGTCCACCAACACAAATAAATATTGCTATGGAATGTTACCAAATGATCTATAGTAAAAAAATTTAGAGTGTAAAGTGATAAAAGATTTTAATTTCTTATCTTTATAACATTTGAGAACATAGTCGTTAGACATAATGGTGAAAAAGTGCTTTCCACCGACCACACCAGTTAAAACATAACACTTGTTATATGCACACAAATGCTTTATCCTCACTAACCATCATTAACTCACAAATATCCATCTCAAAATGCATATGAATCTTATCACTCATGAATTTAGGGGATCGATAAATGATTTGAGTTTAAGTGTTCCCCCTAAGAAAATAATGTGCTTAGTTCATCGATGGATTCTCAACATTTCATGGACTTGTGGAGTTCTCTATTAATTATGATGAATTAAATTCTCCTTTCCTCACCCATGTCTTCTTCATATCATTTCTTACTTCATCAACATTAACTATTTTCTCTCCTTTAGCATTTTCATCATTGTTCACCAGTTGACCTCTAGTAGACTTTCTTTCTCTACATGACCTAGCAAGATGACCAACCTTGTTAAAGACATAATAGACCATACATGTTCAATTCTAGGGTCTATTATTGTCTCTGAATGATCTTAGTCTACAATTCACAGTCATATGTCCATAGTTGTGACAATTAGAACAAGTAACATTTGATTGGTTACCTTCATTGATAGGTCTCTGATTGTTGTAATCATATGACCATTGGTTGTTGATTCTTTCCCTACACTCATTACCTTTGTGTCTAAAATTGTTGTAATAGTACAAAAATCCATGAAACATATTAGATCTAGCGTTATATAAGTCATTTCTACCATAGGAGTTTTCTGATCTAGTAGTAGAACCTCTAAAATTGTTGTAATAGTAACAAAATCCATGAAATGTATTAGATCTAGCATTATATAAGTCAGTTCTACCATAGGAGTTTTTTAATTTAGCAGTAGATTGTATGATCTAATTACATGTAGTAGCTTCAAATCTTGGCCAAGATTAGGGATCATTATGTGACACACCTAATATGGTCATTTTTTTGTAGATTATATTATAATATCAAAAAAACTTATAAAAAATTTAATCAGCATAGAGGTAGTGAATTGTATCATAGAAATGAAATTAATTCACAACCTAATATATGTAAAGATCAGTTTAAAAAAGATAATCAACACCAAGAGAGGATGGAACAAAATGAAAAAATCAAAGAGGTTGCTCAAGGTAGTAGAATTTTGATGCATGAAAACCAAGGAACCTTTTGAAAACTACTCAAAAGATAGCAACAAGAAGTGGGAGCCAAAGAGATGATCAATTCAAACAATAAAATAATAGGAAACATCATGTTGACCTCTATAATCCTCAAGCCTCTCATTTAATGCAAAATTTTGAGGCCTAAAGAAGCAATAAAAATATATTTAAAAAAACCAATGGAATGATGAAAACTGTAAGGCAACAAAGAAAATGGTTAAAATATGGGATAATAACATGGAATTTGCAAACGTAGTAATATTAAAAAAAGATAGAATTATACAAAAAAAAGGAAAGATTTGAGTTCCCTTTGGATACACAACCAAAGAGGCTTTTGGAAATAATTATAATAAAAAGAAACACATAAATAGAAATATATCATAGATCTTTAATGAATAAAATCAAAGCATCTATATGAGAGAGTGCAAGATAAATGTATCCCTTTGGTAATCAATTCAAGAGCTAAACTCTTCTCTTCAAAAATATATAGAAGGGATTAAAAAAAATTACAATAAGGCTCAAGGCATATATGGTCTACAATAAGAATACATTAAAATGGGGCTTGTAATTCCTCATTCCTCACATCGAAAGATTGTTTAATAGGGTCATTCAAAAAGGGTTTCTGATAAAATAGATGACTAGTGTTGTCATCCCCTTTCTTAAAACTGTCAACATATACAACCATTCAAATTATCATACTAAAATGATCAATCTTGTTTTGGTATACTTTTTTTGAACATGATAGAAAGATGAATCAATATTTGTGTTGAAAAGGAGGGAAGGAGGTGAAATGGCATGTGAGATTTAGGCTAAAGTGTTATACTTTCAACCATTGGATTTTACTTAGAAAATTGATTGAAAAGGAAAAATATGGAGAAGATGTCTTTTTTTTCTTCATTGACTTCAAGAAAATTTTTGATATCAAAATCTTGCAATTATGAAAAACAACCTTGTGGAAATTAAAACAACTAGGGGAAAAATTGTGCTTCACTAAATGGCCTCTAAGATTTTAGAATCAACTCTTCTTTTTTTTCTAAGTGTTGGAAATATTATGACTAAGAGGGGGCAGGGAGTGAATAAGTAAAAAAAGGTAACAAAATAATTCAACCACCAATATTATTATTTGTACTAACAACTTCCAAACCACAAAGCATAAAGCTGAAGTAAACAAATAATTATAAACAATGTCATGCTTCCAAAACCTTAACACACATAAAAAAAGGTATTTTATCATGGAAAACCTTGTTAGAGGGAGGAAAAAAATACGGTGGGTACGGCACCCATAATCCCAATACTGTAGTAAATGACTTTTCCCTGTTAGGAGCTACAAATAGCCTTTCTGAGGGTTCACCTTGTTAGGAGTGATTAGTACACTATTAGGAGTACAAATATGTCAGCTATAATCTACCTCACTAGAGGATTTTAGACCTCAATAAAGAAGCTATGCTATTAAAGGATTTACAAATAAGAACCTATTAAAGTTAACCCAATTAGGGGATTTGACCTGCTGCAACTGTTAGGGAACAACAAGATTGTTGATCAGTCGAATGGCACTGATTGCCTATAAGATCCTTTCAGCTCCTTTCCTCCTTGGCACTATACTGATCTCTTATCCTTCAATTTGTCACTACCTAATTTTAAAATATGATCAAAAAACTAAATCAAATGATTTAGTGCTCCTTATATAGATTGTCATTAGGTCACGCAAGACCTGGAACTTTCTACCATAGTCGCCTCAAAAGATTACCCAACCTCCTCAAAATCATTGTCCACAACATCCAATATGTCATCCTCAAAATGTATTACCAATATTAAAATTATTATGTCGGCCTCACATCCACCCCCTTAATAAAATTAATATGAAACTTTGATCGCTGATCAGATAGGTAAATTGCCTTCACATTCAAAACACAATGCAATCAAAACATTAGATAAACTATTGCAGTTTGAATCATGGATTCCACATACCATATACATATTGTATCTAGGATCACAACATCTAAATCTTTCCTTAATTTTACCACTAACACAATCTATGTCAGATACTATACTTCCTGTACATCAGTCAATAAACATAGTTGAACTTCCATTTACCGATCATGTACATTTCATACCGATCACTATAATCATGATAAATAAATATATTTCCATCAAGGACAACCAATTATGCATCCAATCATGACTGATCTCAACAAAACAATAATAATGACAAAAATCTCCGCCTTTGGCATTGATGAAAAAAACTTAAATCATCTCTAATAATAATCCCCCTTACATTTTGCATGGTATCATATCTATCTCTCACATCTTCCCATTTCCCATTCACATCATTGTGTCATTCTCCCATACAATACAATACACATCATTCTCCCCCCTTTTTGTCAACAATGACAAAGGATTATAAGTACTTACCCAAATTACATTTTGTCAAAAAATCCTTGAAGTTAATCTTTTCTAAATTCAAGGATGTTCCCCATGACTCTTGTAAGCATTCCATAGATAAAATATGTCCATGTATAACCAATGTTGTTCCTTCCATGTCATTAAAAGTGCTCACTTCTTGTAGACTTAGTATTCACTCACATGTTGTTGCATGAGAACCATAGTGGGGGTTAGATAGGTTTTTACCTCGATAAGTGATATGATTATGTTGTCTTTCTCTTCTCGCAACTTCTTCATGTCGTACGAAATCATTTTCACCGTATCAGTGTATGTTAAAACTGAACTAGTTAGGGGATCAAACTTTGTAACTAGATCATCAAGCTCCTTTTTAGCTTCCTCTCTCTTCTTCTCTTGATCCTATTTAAAGGATGTAGACTTGGAAACCAATACAAGTATCTTCCCTATTTCCTATATAAATTCCTTCACTTTATTCATTAGAAATACAAGTGACTCTTTTTCTATTGATATGATCTCTTTCAACTTGTTGGTTCATTGCTTCTCATATTCATTCATTGCTAACTCCATAGGTGAATTCTCCAAGTTAGGTACTTGATCAGAAACAACCTTGATCAATATACTCAATTAACCAATAGGATTATCTTTTTTGTCATATTTTACATTGGGTACTAAGTTCTTAATAATGTTTCTAGCTCCTTTTAGTGTTCAGACCTTCTTTTTCTTTCCCTTCAATCTGTCACTTTCCACTTTCTCCTTGAGAGTATCAGACATTTTCAATAGCTCTTTAGGGCTCATCAGAGTAATATCAATAATTGTTTGCATTTATTCATCTTCATATTCTTCTTCATCTTCTTCAGAACTAGTTGGATTCTTCATTTTTCTCTTCTTTATTGTGCTACCTTCACTGGTTAGATTTATTTTCCTCTTCATTGAAATTATTTCGTTATTATCCTTATGACCTTCAACCTTTCATTTTCTTACTTCCTCAACAATATGTTATTTTGATACTTGAACATTAGTTTGAGTATCAATGTTCTATATCTGCTCTTGGATATCAGATATAACATTATCTATGCCATCATTAATATCTTTAGTTTCTCTCTCTTGTGCTTTTCTTTCTTCTTCAACCGATTTGACTTTAAAAGTAGTCTCATACTTTACAAACCTTTTTAATAAATCCATTGTCTCAGTTCTTACCGATTGTGTATCTCCAATGAGAATTCTTGTAACTCCATTCATTATCTTAGATTCTTCTCTCATTGCTTAAACTGTCAACTTTGTCTATTTGGTAGATAATTCAGGTTGTAAAAGTTAAAGTTCTTGTTCCATATTTCCTTTATAAATCTTCAAAGCTTCTCTCCATCTTTTGTCAACTACATTAAACAATTCCTTAGATATTACCTCATATAGTTTACTAGGTGATTCACAAAAAGTATGTAGACTTTCTACAACTGAATCTTCTATCTTTCTTTTCTCTTCACTTCCAAATTTGTCAAAGTGAGTGCATACTTCTGCAATATTTCCATGTTCCTTAATGTCTTTAACAATGTTCTCAAGAATAACAATATTGTCAATTTTATCATTTTCCACCATAGTAGACTTCTTCTCAGACTTAGTTTCAACCTTTTCTACTTATCCCTTCTTACTCTTTCACTCTTTGTATCCTATTGACATTGCTTTCTTTCCTTTGTAATTCCTCTGAATTGTCTCACGTGTCTCCTTTTCTGACTTTGACTTTGTAGGAGTAGTAAAAGTAGATGTTGTTTGTTTTAGTACTGAGCTCTTTGTGACTCTTTGAGGTGTAACCTTTTCAACTTCAACTTCAGTGTCTTTGACTCCTGCAGCAGTTTTGGTTGCTTCCTTAATCTCCATTTTATTTATAATTATTATCATTATTTCAGGTGTTATGCCACTCATTTTGGATAGATTGTGCACTTGATTCCTAATCTTTCTTTGGATAACATGTGCTAACTGTGAATTTTTAATGATGACTCTTCATAAGTTCCAAACCTAGGTGTTGAAGTATCAATGGGTTTTGACAATAAAATATCAGCATGAATAGTGACTAGATCACCATCTACTTCATAACCCATAGCAGGTACCCAATATGTTCTAATTTGTACTACTTGTAACAGACATGTATATGTATCTACTAGAAAAATATATATCATCTTTGTATTTCTCAATAATATCGATTGGGATTCTTTCTCTTAAGTTCATTTATCTTTGAAAATATTTTTAGGAACCCCACATAATTGAATTAAAATTGTTTCCTAAATTCCTTATGCATTTCTATCCTTTGACCATGTAATAGAACCTATTCCAAAAAATGATTCTGCAGGTAAAACAACATACATACCAGGAGTGATCCATATTTGAATAATTGTTTCTTATCTTTATTGATCTTCTCCATGTTCACTAAGAATTGAATCCTCAACATCTCACAAAGATCATATTTTGCATCATCCTTCACCATCATGTATTAAGCATGAATATCTCCACTAGGTACATTGTTTAACCGAGTAGAATGATAAACTCTATATTCTATCACCATTGAAGTGAATCTTACTTCCTTGTCAATTATATCCTTGATAGTCAGGGCTCGGTGATCCTATTTGGATTTGGTTAAAAGAGTAACCAACTTTGCAGCAATAGTT
>MU225822.1:1076795-1120247 GCA_018584345.1 Thuja plicata | reverse complement strand
GAAATCAAGCAAGTTAACAGAACTTGTTATGCATGCAATAAACATGGGCATTTGGCAAGAGATTGCAAAGAGGTAAGACCTTTTAATGGTTATTGTTACTCCTGTAATAAGTTTGGTCATAGGGCTACTCATTGAAGAACAAGTCAAAGAAATCAACCTCAGCAAATTCACAGGAATATAAATCAAAGCAATCAAAGAAATCAACTCTCAAGAAATTTGCAGAATAATACATGTCATATATGCAACTACAATGGACACATAGCAAATAAATGTAGCATGGTGAGCAAGAACATCAGACCTCCTATCATTTGTCACACATGTGGAAAGGTTGGACATATCACAAGGTTTTACAGATTCAAAACTCAAAAACAAGAGGATCCTAAAAACTCACTATTTGAAGAGAAAGGAGAAGTCAATTTTGTCAAAGAAAATGAAGATTCAAGAAAAATATGGGTTGAAGTAAAGAAGGACAATAATGTTGACAAAGTATTTGATGCATCCACAATGGACGCACCCTCTACTTCTACTTGAATAGACCTTTTTGGTCTAAGGGGGAGCTATTCTAGCTCAGGACCCCTACGCGGTTGGTGTACTCACTTCAGAGTATGCATCTTTGGATTCATGGTTTAAAAAACACATTTTATAGCTATATGCATTCACGCATTATCTGAATTGCATCGGGATCAAAGTTTGAAAATCTCTATGTAAGGTTTCAAACATTAAATGCAACAGATTGTATAAAAATAAATTTGCGGTCAATCATTTTCACATTTACATTTGAGAGCATAGAAATTGAAGAGCATTAGAGCACTAAGACATCAAAGCACAAAGGCATAACAATTTGGCAGTTGGAGTGAACGGATAATCAGTTTGAAGCGGAGCCCTAGCCATCACGCCATTTCAGAATTTCATGGAAACCCTACATAAGCAAACACCAAGTAAGTATGGCGACCCCAATTATGTTTGATGTAGCAGAGAGGAAGAGGTTCATATTTAAGAAGCATCCATTCAAATCCATACTGGATGATGTGGAAGGGACTTTCTCTAAAACCTCGCTTGGCATTGTTCACGTGGAAGATATCTGCACGTACATTTACTATAAGAAGGAATCATTAGGAGATGATAATATAGCTTCTCATATGGCATCAATGTTAAATCTGGACTTCACATTCAAGGATGAGTTCTTGCACTTACAAGATAACCCTATTTTAGAGTATTCGAATGTGCATGAGTTTGAAGAACCAGAATGGGTAAAGATTCTGTTAAGAAGGATACATGATGATCTTTTCTGGATTGGAGATGTCCCAGTTTGCATCACTACTAAACTAATCCATCAGTTAATTGAACTTCCAATGACTAGACTTATGCTTCCCACTGGCAAGGATGTCAAGAAACAAATTGAGCAAGTTTGTTTGTCTAGGAGTGATAGGCATGGAATGACAGTTGAGCCTATCAAGGAAGATAACATTAAACTCATGACAATGATACTTGGATACAAGTTTCAGCATGCAAGCACGTTGAATAGTGTCTCTGTAGCAATAGTCCTTGCAGCTATTAGAATAGTGAAGGATAACACCCAATACAACCTATGTGAGATCTTGCATGGTCAATTAATTGACAATATCAGAATCATCAAGAATGACAGGAGAAAAACATTCAGGTTTGGATCTTTGATCGTCTATTTGTATTACCATATAGTTGGAAAGGTTGCTGACCTTTAGCTAGACAAAGGAAAACCTACAATGACTCATATATCTCTTAAGGCCATAGTAGATAGTAGTGCAAGAGATACAATGGATATGGATATAAAGATATTCAGGGTCAAAATGCAGAGTAGGTTCAGACTATCTGAGAAGATAATTGACAAATACAGGGATACAATATGCTTTATGGTAGAGATAGATTGCACATGCATGGAGGTTGTTGAGCCTATAACTAAGTGGATTCATCCACTAGGGTATCAAGTAGAAGACCATGTGTTAGAAGGATATGCGTAGGTCTTATTGTCAACACCTAAAGACCCTAATGAACCTAGATGGGGCACTTACAGAGAAAAGATCGACGAAGTAGATATTGAACTACAACTTGTTGTTAACAAAAGGAAAGCATCCATAATAATATCCAACATTCTGAAAAAGCATGGAGTCACACAAGAAGATTTGGATAAGGAAAAAGAATCCAAAATTGCACAAGTTAAAATTGAGAAAATTGTTGAAACTCAGAAGAAGAAGCAAAAGAAAAATGAGGAGAGTACCACTGCGCCTACTAAAACCATTGATCTAGATACATATCCACCTTCTATACCTAGCAAGAAACCTAGAGGAAGGAAGCAAGCAGCTACAAATCACCCATCCTCAAGGAATACTCAGAGCAAAGCTAAGAATGTTCAAGCTCCACCTGAGGTAGGATTTAGACCCAGTCTAAATATCTTGAAGAATAGAATTGTAAATGAAGGAAGATTGGATACATTATCAAAAGTCTATGACAAGTATCAAGAAATTGATAAGACTGAGATACATTCTATGATCATATCTCATATGATCAAGTTTAAGAAATCAGTTCTTGAACTTAAGACAGTGATACCAGATCAATTATGGAACTTGTTGGAGATAATGAAAAGACATGCTATAGAAGAGGACATGAAGATATGAGAAGAAAATTTGGATACTCTTCTCCCTGTCTATTCACATGATGAGAAGGCTATTCTGTTAGATCTAGTAAAGCCTCATCTCCATAGTAAGACAAGAACTCTTCAGATTATGAACAAAGAGTATGAGTAGGTTGGAAAGGAGACTGAAAAAGCATTTGCACAAGTATTTATGGATAGATACATGTATCCACCAATGGCACCTACAGCAAAAGTTACCCTAGCTCCTCCCAAACAGGCCACAGAACCAGTAATTCAGATTGTGCCTATGATAGGTCCACAGGATTCAGCGCCCATAGTGACAATAACCTCTGAGATAGCTAAAGATTCAAAAGACACTATAGTATTTGATGATGTAAAGATATCTATGATAGCTTCTGATAAAGATATGGATAAATTTGATGAAGCATTTGTAAACACCGAGGAAATGAACACAGATGACACATCTCTACAACAAAATGAAGTTCCTCTCATTGATCTAATAGACTTGGATAAGGAGAAAGATACTTAAGGTAATGAGACACCAGTAAAGGAAATACATGTCAAAAGTGAATGTGTAGACACAAGTCAGAATACTATTTTCTCACCATCCACTCAACCATCCACCTCATTGTTGTCAAGATTAACTCCTGACTCAGCAAGTTTAGATGCATGGGGAGAAGAAGACCTTATCAAGATCAACGTCCTTGCCATGGAAAAGGAAAAAGAGAAACAAGTGATGAGGAACCCTCGCTTCTTGGAAACAGTGAACATTTTGAATGACTTAGTGCTTACTAATCATAAAGTAGCCAAAGTACAATCAGTTGAAGATGTAGACAACATCTTATCAAACTTCAAGTCACATTTCACTAGCTTAGTAGAATCTGCTAATAAGATTGCAAAAGATGAATACAAGAAGGAGAGACTAAACGAATTGGTAAAGAACTTTACCTTAGGTCTAAACTCCTTAAAGATTGGGCAGGCTATATGGAAGGAATTGGCAGATAAAGGAAAGAAAGTCATAGCAAACTGTATGGATAGAGTGAAGCTCACCTCTGAGCACACTAAAAAGATAGTAGAAGAAAAAGAAATGGTGGATAACATAATAAAATCAGTTCAAAACTCCATGCAAGACATGAACATATGTAATAATGTCTACCAAGGGCAGTTAGACAAAATTGAGAAAGCAAAGTAAGAAATCAGCAAGATAAGAATAAGGCAAACACAGTTGAGGAATGCACTTGCCCCATCTCTAGAAGTTCTCAATGAGAACATCAAATAGATTGATAACACAATACAGACATATGATCAAGGTCCCTACATGGATCTGATAAAAATAGAGAAATTGACATATGCTTTATGCACGCATCTTCAGATAGTTGATGCAATTAAAGTCTTTTGGCAGAAAGAGATTCAATCTCTTCAAGTTGTGTACCCAGAAGTCTACATGGAGTAAGTATGTTGAAGACTTATAGTTTTTGCACACCTTTGTTATTAATGTCAAAGGGGAAGTAGTATAGAATGTGTGTATGCGAAGAAGTATATATGTATATTCATAAAGTATTATGATAAACAGTCATTTTTGTATGAAGTCATTTTGTGTAACTTAGCCACATTCCTTTGTTGCCATAAATGACAAAGGGGGAGATTGTTGGCAAGTTGAATTCCTGAGGAAGAATGACTTATTTTTTGTTGTCAATCATGGCAACAAGGTCATACTTAAGTTCTGTCATGAAAGGAAAATGACTAAGTATGAAATAGGGCAGCCAGACACATACAGAGATCAGTACATCAGTGCACGTGTTAGAGATCACACCAAAGCATGCATGCTTAGGTATATACTCTATGGTGTATATACATAGTAGATCCAGACACAGAGAGTATGGAACATTAATGCGAAAAAGTTACAGACAGATTAGTAAACCTACAGTCCAGGAAATAGAGCATGGAAGCCGACTATAGTTTTGATTAGCATGAATGATTTTGTAATGTAATGGCTATGTGCATTTAGTTATAATTTTGTATTAATGTAATTAATTTTGTAGTAAACACGCTTAGGCTGACTTGTTTGAAAGCATTGTATATTTTGTTTTAGGGCCGACTAGTGATTTTTTTTGGGTCGCGCCTATTCGGATTTGAAGATATAAGTATGTAATGTAAAGATATGTTACAAGTGTCAATTATTATGCAAGAGGAAGTTATAGAGGGACATTACTATGAATTTTATAGATGATATTTTTCTTTAAGAGAGTAAGAGAATTTGCACATACACGGAACTAATCAGACAACAGTGTCATTACAGTAGTTCATTTTTGATATAGTGCATATCAACATTCAGAGGGTTGTAGCCTTCATCTTATTGGGAAACGAGCCTAGGAAGTGAGCCATATACCTTTAAAAAGGTTTTTTAAAAGACTCCTAATAGCGTCAGACCTTTAACCAGGTCATTGTACTTAATTTGTAAAGACTACTTCTAACAGGGCAAAGGAACTTTAATAAGTTCATTATACCTAGTACAATATTTGTGGGTACTAATCTCCACCAGAGTTTTCCTCTAATCAAGGTTCTCCATAATCATATCATGTGTTATGTGTTCTTGTGTTATGTTTCTTTGGATGCACATTTGATATATGTTTAATTGGCTGAAATATAATTAATAGATAAACACTGATTCACCCCACCCCCCTCTCAGTGTTTCTAACAAAAATATATATCATCTTTGTATTTCTCAATAATATTGATTGGGATTCTTTCTCTTAAGTGCATTTATCTTTGAAAATATTTTTAGCAACCCCACATAATTGAATTAAAAGTGTTTCCTAAATTCCTTATGCATTTCTATCCTTTGACCATGTAATAGAACCTATTCCAGGAAAAATGATTCTGCAAGTAAAAGAACATACATACCAGGAGTGATCCATATTTGATAGATTGTTTCTTATCTTTATTGATCTTCTCCATGTTCACTGATAATTGAATCCTCAACATCTCGCAAAGATCATATTTTGCATCTTCCTTCACCATCATGTATGAAGCATGACTAGCTCCACCAGGTACATTGTTTAACCGAATAGAATGATAAACTCTATATTCTATCACCATTGAAGTGAATCTTACTTCCTTGTCAATTATATCCTTTATATTCAGGGCTCGGTGATCCTATTTGGATTTGGTTAAAAGAGTAACCAACTTTGCAGCAACAGTTCATAGAGTAGGTGCTTCATCAATTGCACAAAATCTAGTAACTTTATTGATTAACTCCTTTGTAATATTGTGACGCTTGTCCAGCCAAATGAATTGATCATGTACTCTACTCAAAACATATCTTATCCATTTTGGATGAAAATCATCCAATATCTAACCCGCATTAGTGAAACCTTTATGAACCAGATGCATATGCTCATCTTTCACTTTCACATCACTGCACAAAGTAAGGATTTCATCACATATGTCATCAACTCCAAGTTCTTCCAAATTGCAGTGTTTGAACAAACAAATGACTTTAGTTAACAATACACCATAGGGTATCAAAGATAGAGAACACATTGGATCATTCTCATTTTCCTTCATCGGGTGTAACTTGAACATGGGTCTTGTCCTATAAATGATGTCAACCAAAATTGGAGTATCCATAATGTAAACAATCAACAACAATGATTCCTATAAAGATTTTTCAATTCAAGATATAACCTTGACTTCACCAATTAGTGTCCTTCGACAACTGGTACAATTTCCTGCGCAAGATATTAGTCCACCAACATAAATAATTCTTGCTATGGAATGTTACCAAATGATCGATAGTAAACTTTTTTAGAGTGTAAAGTGATAAAATAGTTTAATTTCTTATCTTTATAACGTTTGAGAATGTAGTCGTTTGACATAATGGTCAAAAAGTGCTTTCCATCGACCACACCAGTTAAAACATAACACTTTTTATATGCACACAAATGCTTTATCCTCACTAACCATCATTACCTCACAAATAGGCATCCCAAAATGCATATGAATCTTACGACTCATGAATTTAGGGAATCGGTAAATGATTTGAGTTTAAGTGTTCCCCCTAAGAAAATAATGTACTTAGTTCATCGATGGATTCTCAACATTTTATGGACTTGTGGAGTTCTTTATTAATTATGATGAATTAAATTCTCCTTTCCTCACCCATATCTTCTTCATATCATTTCTTACTTCATCAATATTAACTATTTTCTCTCCTTTAGCTTTTTCATCATTGTTCACCAGTTGACCTCTAGTAGACTTTCTTGCTCTACATGACCTAGCAAGATGACCAACCTTGTTAAAGACATAACAGACCATACATGTTGAATTCCATGGTCCATTATTGTCTCTGAATGATCTTAATCTACAATTCATAGCCATATGTCCATAGTTGTGACAATTAGAACAAGTAACATCTGATCGGTTACCTTCATTGATAGGTCTCTTATTGTTGTAATCATATGACCATTGGTTGTTGATTCTTTCCCTGCACTCATTAGCTTTATGTCTAAAATTGTTGTAACAGTAACAAAATCTATTAAATGTATTAGATCTAGCATTATAGAAGGCAATTCTACCATAGGAGTTTTCTGATCTAGCAATAGAACCTCTAAAATTGTTGTAATAGTAACAAAATCCATGAAATGTATTAGATCTAGCATTATAGAAGTCAGTTCTTCCATAGGAGTTTTCTGATCTAGCAATAGATTGTATGATCTAATTACATGCAGTAGCTTCAAATCTTGGCCAAGATTAGGGAGCATTATGTGACACACCTAAAATGGTCATTTTTATGTAGATTATATTATAATATCAAAAAAAACTTATAAAAAACTTAATCAACATAGAGGTAATGAATTGTATCATACAAATGAAATTAATTCACAACCTAATATATGTAAAGATCAGTTTTAAAAAGATAATCAACACCAAGCGAGGATGGAACAAAATGAAAAAATCAAAGAGGTTTCTCAAGGTAGTATAATTTTGATGCATGAAAACCTAGAAACCTTTTGAAAACTACTCTAAAAAAAGCTACAAGAAGTGGGAGCCAATGAGATGATCAATTCAAACAATAAAACAATAGGAAACATCAAGTTGGCCTCTATAATCCTCAAGCCTCTCACTTAAAGAAAAAGTGTTAGGTCTAAAAGAAGAAATAAAAATATATTTAAAAAAACCCATGGAATGATGAAAACTGTAAGGCAACAAAGGAAATGGTTAAAATATGGGGTAATAACATGGAATTTGCAAACATAGTAATATTAAAAAAAAGAGAGAATTATACAAAAAAATAAGGAAAGATTTGAGTTCTCTTTGGATACACAACCCAAGAGGCTTTTGGAAATAATTATAATAAAAAGAAACACATAAATAGAAAAATATCATAGATCTTTAATGACTAAAATCAAAGCATCTATATGAGAGAGTGCAAGATAAATGTATCCCTTTGGTAATCAATTCAAGAGCTAAACTCTTCTCTTCAAAAATATATAGAAGGGATTAAAAAAAATTACAATAATGCTCAAGGCATATATGGTCTACAATAAGAATACTTTAAAATGGGGCTTATTTTTTCTCATGCCTCACATCAAAAGATTTTTTAATGGGGTAATTCAAAATAGGTTTCTGATAAACTAGATGACTAGTGTTGTTATCCCCTTTCTTAAAAGTGGCAACATATACAACCATTCAAATTATCATACTATAATGATCAATCTTGTTTTGGTATACTTTTTGGGAACATGATAGAAAGATGAATCAATATTTGTGTTGAAAAGGAGGGGAGGAGGTGAAATGGCATGTGAGATTAAGGCTAAAGCGTTATACTTTCAACAATTGGATTTTACTTAGAAAATTGATTGAAAAGGATAAATATGGAGAAGAGGTCTTTTGTTTCTTCTTTGATGTGAGACTTACATTAGACGGTTATAGTGTTACTATTTTGATTTCATGCTTTCAGTAGTTTATGCTTTGGCATACCTTGACTATGAAAGACTTTTTATACATTTGAGGATCGGTGGAATCCTTTGTTATATATATTCAGCACCTGATTTTGTAATCAGGGTACTTTTGAGATGCTTATGTTCTTATTCAGTTTTAGCTTATGTTGATGTCTGATATGGATTTAAATGTATGAATTTAATATGATGAATTTGGTTTAGAAAACCAATGCTAGGTTACTTCAGTTCTAATGAAAATATGGTTTATATGTATGTATATCATTGATGTCGTGTTATGTTTCTGGATCTACTAATGTGTGCATTGAGTGTGTAGGAAAAGTTGACCATGGATCTATATCGGGGACCCAGTACTGGAACCTATGTAAATACCCGTGCTTTCCAAGGTCCTGTCTATATAAAGAGACATGACCCTTGTTTTTATGTGTTTATTTCATAAACGTGGTTTGCAAGTGTGTTATTAAATTAGTAAATGTTTATGTGAATATGTCATGTCAATTGCTTTAATTTAATGTGCCAAGTTTGGCAATTGTTGTAATTTAATTATTGACATGGCTAGTAAAGGGGAAACCAAGGTCAGTTAAGGGATAACTAAGGTCATCTAGGAGTAGTACCCAAGCTTACCCCAGGGTTAGAAGTTTCTAGAAGTCTTTTGACTTAGAAATCCGTAGGTTAACTTCAGGGTGAGTTTTAGAAGGTCTTTTGGACTCCTAGGGGGTAACCGGGGTCAGTTTTAGTCACCAAACTTGGTACCCTATGGGTTAGGGGTCATTTTCTATCATTAATGAGCCCCTAAACTCATTTATTTCTCCCTTTAAGTGTCATTTTCAGTTTTGAGCGAATTTGGAAGAGGAGTGTGACTTTGGTTAACCTCACTCTCTCTTCTACCCAAGTTTCATTTGACTTCACCTTTGGAGAGTTAGGAAGTGGATTAGTTTAGGATTGGTTAGAGTTACCTCACCCTTGGTTTAAGCCTTGCTCATGTTGGAGGTTTTCCTATTTAGGGAAGGTTTTAGGATGAGTTGAGTGTTCACCCACTCTCTACCCTTAGAGACAGATTTCAGTTTTGAAGGAGCTTTTGGAGAAGGAGCTTAGGAAGGATAGCTCAACATCATTCCTCTTCACACCTTAGCTTTGGATTAAGGTTGGATTTATTTTAAGTTATTTGTTTCTGTTTATGTATGTTCTTGAGCTCAAGGACTTCATTAATGGAGTCTTATGTGTTTTGAAGCTTTTGTTTTCTGTTGGAAATTTTATGTTTGTTTTCTCAATGTCTTTATTTTGTGATTAATTTTGAAAGGGGTCTTCAAGGTACGCTCACCCTTGGGAGGGCAGAGTAGCCTTGAAGGGGTAGTTGGAAATGATTCCTGTTAGTGTAGAGTCTCCCATGTGTGGAGGGATAAACTTGGGGTAACATGATACCCATGATGCCAAGAAGGACCGGAGGGTACCTAGGAGGCATAAGGAGGTTATTCAGGACTGCATCTTGTGAAGATGGTCCTTTGCAAGTCCATGTGAGGCTTGTGTGTTCATTATCACCCTTGGCTTTCTCATGCAGTGAGGTCTACCACTACCCCTGTTATGGAAGGTCTCTTGGAGATACTTCCTCTTGTTCATCCTGATGTTGGGAAGCTTTCTTGTGTTTGAGTTCTCTATTTCATTTCCTTCTTGTTGGGTGTTTATGTTTGTAACCCGTTCCAGATTGGGTCCCCAAGCTTGGGGATGGCCTTGTAAAGGCCTAGGTTGGGAGGTGAGCCTCCATGGTCAACCTCAACATTTATCATGTTCTTGAAGGAATAGCAAAGAGGAATAATACCCTTTGGTGATAGATGGGTATGACTGGAAAATCATCATTTTGTAACCTTCTAGTTGATGTTGTTATTATTATAAATTGTAATGAGTTCTTGAGAGAAGATGGTTATCCTTCACTATTTATAACTCTTGTAATTTCATGGCATTCTTGAATTCATGTTTAAAACAAAGGATACTACCAGGGGACTATGCATACCTTATTATTTGTAGATTTTTTATATGTTTGTATCAACCTTATATTTAGGTTCAATGTACAAAAAAAATTTGAAGTATGAATATTAAGATGAGGCAAACGAGTTATCATCTTTTTTAAAATTACTCAAGTTTAAAGTTTAAGGAAGGAGTATTAGCTAAAAGCTTTAGATGTGATAGATTAGTCTTTTAATGGGTTGTAGTTAAAAAAATTGTTCCCTCTGATCAATGTCATTTTTATATTAATATCTAGTTTAGTTATTTTCAAATATCTAGAAAATTTATATGATTTGGGAATTGATGTTCTTGAGGGAAGAATTAAATTTTTCTTTACTAATTTGGTAAATTCTGAAAAATACTTTCAAATTTTTTTTATGCTTAAATTTAAATATTCTCCCACCATTCTATTTAGAATAAAATATAGGTTTTAACCATGTAATTAAATTTGAAAAATAATGCTCTTTTATACCCACTGTTTTCAATTATACAGTCATTTCTCACCAGTAAGAATATTAAAAATTTTTTTACCCTTCTTATTTTACTTTCCTAACTGCTGTTAACAATCTACATAACTAAACATATGAACTATATTAACATTTTTAAAATGTTTCCACAGCAATCTATTATATAAACAAAAAAAAAGGAGCGTTGTGATCGCGTGTTTTAAATAGTTCTGACTGTGTAAAAAAATATATATTTTTTTAATAATTTGGGTGGGGGGGTCGAAACCCTCCCCAGCTAGCATTTTATTTTGGGGGGCCGTGCAGCGCGTGAGCTGCCCACTATTTACACAGTGGGGCAGAGCCGCCGCTGGCTGGCACTTCCCCCCCTCCTTCCTTCTTTGGCACTGCGGGTGGTGCCGCTGCCTGCGTGGCCACCACACCGCCACCCGCCATCTCCCCTCCTCCTCTCTTCCGTTGCAGAACCACCACCACGCCGCTCCCACTTCCCCGCTCAGCCGTTTAAACCCATCTTCGCCACCCATTGGTTAATTTAAAACCCTCCGCCACCCGGTTTAAAATCTGCCTCCTCCTCTGCGGTATGCCATGAGGACATAAGAATTATTTTAGGTTTAACATATTTTTATTTTGAGTTCAAGATTTACTATTATAATTGTTTTGGTTAGATTAGTTTTTATTTAATTATTAATATATTATGTTTTAAAGTTTAAGAATTTAATATAACCTTTTATCTTAGTTTTCTCTAGATTAGATTTTTTTTAGATATGATTTTTTTTGGTAGATTAGATTTATTTTTTTTATTTTAAAAAAGGGATTGTATTAATTGAAATTTTTTTTATGGGAATAGAATTTTTATCTAATAGTTTATATTATTGTGCATTAGGATATTTATGAAGATTTATATATTTGTTTATTAGGTTTTCATTTATCTGGAATTGCTTTAAATTATTAGAAGTTGTATTATCAATATAATTATGAGATTAAATTAGGTCATCAGATATATATCCTTTTTAGGATTTGGTTTACTAATATTGATTTAGAATTATGTTAGATTTGATTTTATTCGTATATATAAATAGATGGTTAATAAATATTTTATTTTAAAGTAAATAAATGGATTTATTCATTATTTCTAGTCTTGGATTGTTGTATAAAATCATAAACCTTAATTATGTTAGCTTATTTTAAATGTTAAATGAAATTTAATTAATAAACCTTTCGTTTAAACCTTGTCACCGCCGATGACGCTATTTATCGTTAAGAGGGTATTTTTTTGTAGTCATTGACCAGGTTCGTGCATGGTTGACTTTTGGTCAACCATCGTCAAACCTTGTCTATATGTTTCTAAATTTGTTCCAGATATACCTTGCAACCTTTGGACCCTAGGGTTTCAGTTTCGCACCTATTGGTGATAGTTGACTTTTCAGTCAACATGGGTTGACTTTCTGGACAACCGTCTCGAATTGCATGCCTTGGCCCTCTTTTGAACTTAGTAGAACCTAGTGACCCTCCTTCACTTATTTCAAAGTATAGTTGACTTTTGGTCAACCCTAGTTGACTTTTAGTCAACTATCTTGATTTGTGTGTATGAGTTTTCCTTAGCGTTTATCAAACCCTAGTGCTTACCTTTCACACATTTCGGAGTATAGTTGACCTATGGTCAACTGTGGTCAACTTTTGGTCAACTACCTCAGTTTACATGTAGATCAAGCTTGCAGCATAAGGAACCCTAATGGTTTCTTTTATCCCCTTGCACCATTTTGCATGCACATGTTACCTTTGTGGTAGTTCCGTTATCTTTTAGTGTGTTTTTTAAAAAATTTGTTCGTGTGTTTTTGCCTAACTTTTGGGCATGACAATTGACTTCAAGAAAATTTTTGATCTCAAAATCTTGCGCTTATGAAAAGCAACCTTGTGGAAAGTAAAATAACTAGGGGAAAAAATGTTCTTCAATAAATGGCCTCCAAGATTTTTGAATCAACTCTTCTTTTTATTTCTAAGTGTTGGAAATATTATGACTGAGAGGGGTAGGGGGTGAATCGGTACAAAAAGGTAATGAAAAAATTCAACCACCAATATGATTTTTTGTACTAACAACTTCCAAACCACAAAGCATATAGCTGAAGTAAACAAATAATTATAAACAATGTCACGCTTCCACAACCTTAACACATAAAAAAAGGTATTTTATCATGGAAAACCTTGTTAGAGGGAAAAAAAATATGGTGCGTATGACACCCATAATCCCAATACTGTAGTAAATGAGTTTTCCCTATTAGGAGCTACAAATAGCCTTTCTGAGGGTTCACCTTGTTAGGAGTGATTAGTACAATATTAGGAGTACAAATATATCGGCTATTATCTACCTCACTAGAGGATTTCAGACCTCAATAAAAAAGCTATGCTAGTAAAGGATTTACGAATAAGAACCTATTAAAATTAACCCAATTAGGGGATTTGACCTGCTACAACTGTTAGGGAATAACAAGATTGTTGATCTGTCGAATGGCACTAATTGCCTATAAGATCCTTTTAGCTCCTTTCCTCCTTGGCACTATACTAATCTCTTATACTTCAATTTGTGAATACCTAATCTGAAAATATGATCAAAAAACTAAATCAAATGATTTAGTGCTCGTTATATAAACTGTCATTAGGTCACACAAGACCTGTAACTTTCTATCACAGTCGCCTCAAAATATTAGCCAACCTCCTCAAAATCATCGTCAACAACATCCAATATGCCGTCCTCAAAATGTATTACCAATATTAAAATTATTATGTCAGCCTCACATCCACCCCCTTAATAAAATTAATATGAAACTTTGATCGGTGATTAGATAGGTAAATTGCCTTCACATTCAAAACATAGTGCAATCAAAAAATTAGATAAACTATTGTGGTTTGAATCATGGATTCCACATACCATATACATGTTGTATCTAGGATCACAACATCTAAATCTTTCCTTAATTTGACCACTACCACAATTTGTGTCGGATACTATACTTCCTGAACATCAGCCAATAAACATAGTTGAACTTCCCTTTACTGATCATGTACATTTCATACCAATAACTGTAATCATGATAACTGAATATATTTCCATCAAGGAAAACCAATTATGCATCCAATAATGACTGATCTCCTGCAAAACAATCATAATGACAAAAATCTCCCCCTTTGGCATTGATGAAAAAAACTTAACTCATCTCTAATAATAATCCCCCTTACATTTTGCATGGTATCATATCTATCTCTCACATCTACCCATTTCCCATTCACATCATTGTGTCATTCTCCCATACAATACAATACACATCAATCTCCCCCTTTTTGTCAACAATGACAAAGGATTTTAAGTACTTACCCGAATTACATTTTGTCAAAAATTTCCTTGAAGTTAATCTTTTCTAAATTCAAGGATGTTTCCCATGACTCTTGTAAGCATTCCATAGATAAAATATGTCCATGTATAACCGATGTTTTTCCTTCCATGTCATTAAAAGTGCTCACCTCTTGTAGACTTAGTATTCACTCACATGTTGTTGCATGAGAACCATAGTGGGGGTTAGATAGGTTTTTAGCTCCATAAGTGATATAATTATATTGTCTTTCTCTTCTCACAACTTCTTCGTGTCGTATGAAATCATTTTCACCTTATCAGTGTATGTTAAAACTGAACTAGTTAGGGGATCAAACTTTGTAACTAGATCATCAAGCTCCTTTTTAGCGTCCTCTCTCTTCGTCTCTTGATCCTATTTAAAGGATGTAAACTTGGAAACCTTTACAAGTATCTTCCCTATTTCCTATAGAAATTCCTTCTCTTTATTCATTAGAACTACAAGTGACTCTTTTTCTATTGATATGATCTCTTTCAACTTGTCAGTTCGTTGCTTCTCATATTCATTCATTTCTAACTCCATAGGTGCATTCTCCAAGTTAGGTACTTGATCAGAAACAACCTTGACCAATATACTCAATTGATCAATAGGATTATCTTGTTTGTCATATTTTACATTGGGTACTAAGTTCCTAATAATGTTTCTGGCTCCTTTTAGTGTTCAGACCTTTTTCTTTCCCTTCAATCTGTCACTTTCCACTTTCTCCTTGAGAGTATTGGACCTTTTCAATAGCTCTTTAGGGCTCATCGAAGTAATATCAATAGATTTCTGCATTTATTCATCTTAATATTCTTCTTCATCTTCTTTAGAACTAGTTGGATTCTTCATTTTTCTCTTATTTATTGTGCTACCTTCACTGGTTAGATTTAGTTTCCTCTTCATTGAAAATATATCCTCATTGTCCTTATGACCTTCAACCTCTCATTTTTTTACTTCCTCAACAATCTATTATTTTGATGCTTCAACATTAGTTTGAGTGTAAAGTGATAAAAGAGTTTAATTTCTTATCTTTATAATGTTTGAGAATGTAGTCATTAGACATAATGGTCAAAGAGTGCTTTCCACTGACCACACTAGTTAAAAAATAACACTTATTATATGCCCACAATTGCTTTATCCTCACTAACCATCATTAACTGACAAATAGGCATCTCAAAATGCATATGAATCTTACCGGTCATGAATTTAGGGGATCGGGAAATGATTTGAGTTTAAGTGTTCCCCCTAAGAAAATAATGTGCTTAGTTCATCGATGGATTCTCAACATTTCATGGACTTGTGGAGTTCTCTATTAATTATGAAAAATTAAATTCTCCTTTCCTCACCCTTGTCTTCTTCATATCATTTCTTACTTCATCAACATTAACTATTTTCTCTCCTTTAGCATTTGCATCATTGTTCACCAGTTGACCTCTAGTAGACTTTCTTGCTCTACATGACCTAGCAAGATGACCAACCTTGTTAAAGACATAAAAAACTATACATGTTGAATTCCAGGGTCCATTATTGTCTTTGAATGATCTTAATCTACAATTCACAGCCATATGTCCATAGTTGTGACAATTAGAACAAGTAACATCTGATCGGTTACCTTCATTGATAGGTCTCTGATTGTTGTAATCATATGACCATTGGTTGTTGATTCTTTCTGTGCACTCATTAGCTTTATGTCTAAAATTGTTGTAATAGTAACAAAATCCATGAAATGTATTAGATCTAGCATTATAGAAGTCAGTTCTACCATAGGAGTTTTCTGATCTAGCAATAGAACCTCTAGGTCTAACATTTGGACCAATAGATTTAAACCAACATACATTAGCATTATGACCTTCCTTATGACAATTGAAACATGCCAATTTATACCTTGTCTTTCTAGTATTAATTTTCACGTTGGGTGTTTATTTTCTTTATGCATTGATGTCCTTAGTGCCAGAAGATTCACCAGCTTCAAATTTTGAAAAAACTAAACCTTTTTTTTCTCTCCATTAATCCTCTGCCTTCCAAGTTGTTCATCAAGTATAGAAGAACTCTTTCTAAAAATTTATCTAGCAGATTGTTTGCATCATTCAGCTCTTCTTTTAGCTTGTCATTCTCTTTCCTTATTCCTTCATTCTTTCTTTCAATATCATTTTTTTTCTTTATTTGTATCATGTAAGTGCTCCTTCAATGTAGCAACCTCTTGCTCTAATCTGAATAGGTGCTCCAATTTTTAATTTAGGGTTTCATCTTTAACCTTTAGTGAATCTTCAACAATTTTCTAGGCATCATCAACACCTCTTCTTCTTTCAAGTTCTTCAGCCATCCTGACAGACTAGCTTTCAAGCTCTCTTTTCATATTTTTCACTTCTCTTTTGAGTCTACTATTTTTATCCATCAGATTTGTAGTGCTTCCTCTGATTCTTCAGATAAACTATCTCCAGATAGTTATTAAATGTAGTCTTGAATTTCACTCAATTGTTCAGCAACCTCTCTTCTCTTAGTATGAGAATTCCTCAAATTTTCCTTCAGTTCATTGATAATTTTTCTTGCATCTTCAAGTTTCTTTTCATACTTGTATCTATCCATGTTGACTTATAGGGATCTTTTCCTCAAGTAGTTAGGCTTAATATCAGGAGGACCTATGTGCTCTAATACCAATTGTTGGAAATCTTATGACTAAGAAGGGGGGGTGAATTAGTACAAAAAATTAATGAAAATATTCAACCACCGATATGATTATCTATACTAAAAACTTCCAAACCACAAAGCATATAACTGAAGTAAATAAATAAATGTAAACAATGTCATTCATCCACAACCTAAACACATATAACATAGGTATTTTATCATTGAAACCCTTGTTAGAGGGAAAAAACATGGTGGGGATGACACCCACAAGCCCAATAATGTAGTAAATGAGTTTGCCTTTTTTAGGAGCTACAATTACCCTTTCTGAGGATTTACCCTATTAGGAGTGATTAGTACAATGTTAGGAGTACAAACAGATTAGCTTTGATCTACCTTGCTAGAGGATTTCAAACCTCAATAAAGAGGCTACCCTGTTAAAGGATTTACAAATAAGAACATGTTAAATTTCACCCTATTAGGGGATTTGACCTGCTACAACTGTTAGGGAACAACAAGATTGTTGATATGTAGAATGGCATTAATTTCCTATCAGATCCTTTCAGCACCTTTCCTTCTTGACACTATATTGATCTCTGCTCCTTCAATTCATGACCATCTAATTTGAAAATAGAGTCACAACCCTAACTCAAATGATTTAGTGCTTATATAGACTATAGTTAGGTCACACAAGACCTAGAACTTTCCACCATAGTTGACTCAAAATATTAGCCAACCTCCTCAAAATCAGTGTCAACAACAACCAACATGTCATCCTCAAAACATATTACCAATATTAAAATTATTATGTCGGCCTCACATCCACCGCCTTAATCAAATTAATTTGAAAATCTGATCAGTGATCACATAGGTAAACTACCTTCACATTCAAAACATAATGTAATCAAAACTTTAGATAAACTATTGCAGTTGGAATCATGGATTCTACATACCATGTACATATTGTATCTAGGATCGCAACATCTAAATCTTTCCTTAACTCAACCGCTACCACAATCTGGGTCAGATATTGTTCTTCTTGAACATCATTCAATAAACATAGTTGAACTTCCCTTTATCAATCATGTACATTTCATACCGATCATTGTTGTTGGAGATTTGTTTCTGTATAACTAGTTGATTGTATGTTTGTCATTGATGACAACATATAATATGAAATAGTGATTTTGCATGTACTTATCAGAATGATGATATCAAGCCTTGCATGGATATATTTAGGTTGTAGACATGTTTAGTATGTTATGTTCATACACGTAGATCTAGATATGATGTTTCAGTCAAGTTGTGTAATTCTGTTATTGGCAGTTACAGGTCTGGAAGAGTATTTGTTCAGAGCTGACATATTTAACGTGTTTCTTGAGTTGTGCCTATCTTAAGGATATGCGTGTGTATATTAATGATTAGTTATGAGTTGATGATAGTTATCTAAAGGTGCCTAACATGTTTCAATAATATTGTAAAGTTAGAGTTGATTTGGTGAAGCCGACTTAGTGAAGCATCGCGTATATTTAGTTTATATTTGTGTGGTTGTAATTATGCTTGCATGATTAGTAAAGCTGACAAGGATGTTATGAAGAGTTGTCTTATAGGTCTTATGATCTCATACTTTTAGGAAGATACTTATATCAAGTCATTTGTGATATGCTAAGTGTGAATGATACAAAAAGAGATAGAATATGTACAGAGCAGAATATCAGTTATGGTTCATTCATCAAGAGTCTATGTGAAGAAGAAGTAGAAGATTACAATACATTGGAACTAATCAAGACAGCAGGTCTACTCTATAGTTCATCATCAGATATAGTGTATATCTGTTCTACATAAGGTTGTAGCCTTCACCGTTGAAGCAGTGAGCTTTTGGACAGTGAGTCCTCACCCCTAACAGGGTTATTTGTAAAAGACTCCTAACAGGGTCAGACCCTTAACTAGGTCACTATATTTATTGCTTTGTAAAGAACAACTCCTAACAGGGTTGCAAGATCTTCTAATAGGGATTACTATAAAAAAGCATAGTTCATTGTGGGTGCTAATTCCCACCGGGGTTTTTACCATTTGGTTTCCCCATAACCAAATTGAAGTGTTGTCTATTGTGTTATCTGATTGTGTATTTACTTTGTTTTATTGTAAAGTTAAAGAAGTAAAAAGGAATTAAAGTTACTGATAACTGATTCACCCCCCCCCCCCCCNAAAGAAGTAAAAAGGAATTAAAGTTACTGATAACTGATTCCCCCCCCCCCCCCCTCTGAGTTATCCTTTGGGACTATTCTAACAAATGGTATTAGAGCCAAGTACCTTGAGGAGAAAGCCTAATAGCTTAAGGTAGATCAAATGGCATACTTCATAAAAGAGAGTCATAATTTCAATGGAGAGAATTATCTAGATTGGAAGAATAAAATGATAACACATCTACAGTGTGTTGGTTTTGAGATCTTTGAGATAGCCACACAAGAAGTTGTTATTCCCTCACTTAAAGACCTTGCAAAAGATGATGCTACTATTAGAAAAAAGGAAACATTCACAGCTAATGCAATTTCCAAAGAAGCCCTTATAAGTGCCCTATCCAACAGTGAATTTTCTGAGATCAAGAAATTAGACAAGGCTTACACTATATGGAAGTATTTAGAAGACATGTTTGAAGGATATATTCAATCTAAGAATGCGCACAGGAAGACATGGAAAAATAAATACAAGAGTCTTGAGATGTTACCTAAAGAGAACATTAGATCCTACAATAAGAGGATAAATGAAGCAGTTTCTGGAATCAAAAACAATGGTGGAGAAATATCAGAGGACGATATAATGGACAAGTTGTTGACTACTCTAACATCAGACAATGAAAACAAGATCAGTATTCTAGAGGAAACTATGCAATTTTCACAAGACTTCAAAAGAGAGACTTTGATCAGTAAAATCTCTGCATTTGAGATATCAAGATTGAAGATTGAACCAAAAGGTGAAACAACCTTCAAAGCATCAGTCCATGGTAAGAAATCTCACATCTCTAGCAATAATGAGAAAGAAGATGTTAATGAAGAACTGGAAGAAATCATAGCTATGATTGCTAAAAGAGAAAAGAAAGGCAAAGGGAAATATGAAGGACAGCTTCCATTCAAATGTTTTTCATGCAACAAGATTGGCCACTTTGCATTCAAGTGTCCTACAAGAGTAAAGAAATTCGGACCTGATTATAAACCTAAATACAAAAAGGAATGTTATCATGTTGAAGAAGGTGTAACTGATGAAGATTTAGGAGAAGATGAAATTGGATTCGTTTCCCTTAAAGATATGGAAAAGTTGCCTAAGGATATGGACATTGAAGATAACAAAGAAGCACAGGAGTTAGCCCTAATTTCCAAAGCAGACATTAGAACTGATTGGATCATTGATAGCGGTTGTTCTCACCACATGACAGGTGATAAAAAAAAAATTTCATCTAGAAAAGTACAAAGGTGGTATGGTTAGATTTGGAGATAACACTCCCAAACCTATCATAGGCAGAGGATCCATCACCCTGGAAGGAAAGAATAAGACAGATGATGTTTTACATGTTGATGGACTACATCACAATCTACTAAGTGTTGGACAACTACTTGACAAAGGTTATCATTTGGAATTCAAAGACAACAAATGCATCATTAGCAACGAAGATGGAGACATGATTGCATCAGGATCAAAAACAAAAGGTAATGTTTTTCATCTCAATTTAGATGCAAGTTGTTTTGTTGCAAAAGTGGATGACAGTTGGTTATGGCACAAGAGACTCTGTCATATCAATTTTGATAACATATTAAACATAAGTAATGTCAAAGAAGTTAGAGATCTTCCTAGTATTGAAAGACCAGTAGACACAACATGCAGGTAATGTGTTATGGGAAATCATGTAAGGAGTTCGTTCAGAAGCAAGCAGAACTCAGCTGAAAACAAATTGGACCTAGTACATACAAATTTATGTGGTCCTACTCAAACAAGATCATACTACGGAGAAAGGTATTTCATTTTGTTTGTTAATGATTTTTCAAGGATGATGTGGGTTGTGTTCATAAAATAGAAGTCAAAAGCCTTTGATAAGTTCAAAATATTCAAAGCTAAGGTTGAGAATGAATCTAGATTAAAACTGAAATGTCTGAGATCAGATAGAGGAGGAGAGTTCACCTCTGATCAGTTTTATGACTACTATGAAGAACATGGAATAAAAAGATAGTTGAGTGCTCCCAAAACCCCACAGTGGAATGGGATTGTAGAAAGGAGGAACAAGATTATACTTGATACAACGCACACTATGATAATTGAAGGAAAATTTGCGCACACATATTGGAGAGATGCAGTCAATATAGCAGTATACTATCAAAAGAACACAACTAAGGCCAGGCGTGGACAAGACACCTTATGAACTTTGGTTTGGTAATGTACCTACAGTGAAATATTTTAGAATCTTTGGCAGCAAGTGCTACATCAAGAGAGATGATGGTGTTGGTAAGTTTGATGCAAGAAGCGATGAAGGTATTTTCCTTGGTTACTCTACTAAAAGCAAAGCATATAGATGTTTCAATTTGAGATTGAAAAAGATAATTGAAAGTACTCATGTAAAGATTGATGAAAATCTCATGGTCCAAGAAAGGTACTATGAATATGCACCTATGATTGAAGATGAACCCAGGTCTAGCAATAAAGATACTATTATTGAATAAATGTTTGATTGCATTAATGTTTCATGTAATGACCATGAATCAAGCAGAGAAGAATCATATATTATAGAAGAAGAAGTAACACCTAAGGTTCCAAAATTCACATCTAGATACCACTCTAAAGATTATATCATTGGAGATCAGAGCAGTAGTTTTTTGACCAGATCAAAAACAAAAAGCCTAACAATAGATGAAGAGGTATGTTTACTTTCACAGATTGAACCTTTAAGTGTTAAAGATGCTTGTAATGATTTTGATTGGAAGAATGCAATGAAAGAAGAATTAGATCAGATAATTAAGAATAAGACATGGGAATTGGTTCCTAGACCCAGTGACAAAAATGTGGTTGGAACAAAGTGGGTATTCAGAAACAAGATGAATGAAGATGGTATAGTAGTAAGAAACAAAGCAAGATTGGTATGTAAAGGATATGCGCAGAGAGAAGGAATAGACTACACTGATACTTTTGTCCCTGTGAGAAAAATGGAAGCCATAAAGTTGTTCTTGGCCTATGCAAAATTCAAAGACTTTAAATTTTATCAAATGGATGTAAAGTCATCCTTTTAGAATGGTGACTTGAAGGAAGAAGTCTACATTGAACAGCCTGGAGGATTTAATCTTTCAGATAAACCAGACATGGTATGCAGATTGAAGAAAGCACTCTATGGTCTTAAACAGGCCCCAAGAGCTTGGTATGAGAGACTTGATGGTTATCTTACCAAGATTGGATTCAAGAAAGGTGCAATAGATTGTAACTTATTCACAAGAGAGACACTTGATGGATTACTACTAGCTGCCATATTTGTTGATGACATTATCTTTGGAGGTAATGACAAGCTTAGTGTAGCATTTGCAAAAGAAATGCAGAATAAATTTGAAATGAGCATGATTGGTCCTATAAAATACTTTTTGGGACTAAATGTAAAATAGATAGATAAAGGTATATTCATTAATTAGTCAAAATATGTGAAGGAAATATTGAAGACCTTCAAGATGGAAGATTGTAAGCCAGTATGCACCCCTATGATAACAGGAAGCAAGCTTTCAAAAGATGATGATTCTATAGTAGTTGATAAGACATTGTACAAATCTATGATTGGAAAACTCATTTATCTAACTCAATCTAGACCTGACATATCTAATGCAGTTGGCATTATTGGAAGATTTGCAGCTGAACCCAAGAAAAATAACCTAATGGCAATCAAGAGGATATTTAGATATCTAAAGGGAACTATAGACTATGGTTTATGGTATCCTAAATAAGAGAATGTACAACTTCATGTGTATACAAATGTAGATTGGGCAGGTTTTATTGATGATAGGAAGAGTACTTTAGGAGGAGCAGTATTTCTTGGAGATAGATTGGCTTCTTGGATAAGCAAGAAGCAAAACTATATTTCTCAGTCAATAGTAGAAGTTGAATATGTTGCAACAACACTGAATTGTTCAACTATGGTTTGGATCAAACAGATGGTTAAAGACTTTGGTATTCAGGTTGATTATCCTATTTTTATTCACTGTGATAACACTAGCACTATTAACATATCTAAGAACCCTGTGATGCACGCAAAGACAAAACACATAGAGATCAAGTACCATTTTTTAAGAGAAAAGGTTGCAGACAAAGAAGTGAAATTGGACTATTTGAGCACCAAAGAACAGTTGGCAGATATTTTCACAAAACCTTTAGCAAAAGATACTTTTGAGTATCTCAGGGAGAATTTGGGAGTAATTCCCTCTCCTAAGTCTGATTAGATAAAGTAGCAAGAACATCAGTCCTTAGTGACTGATGAATGGTTGACTACTCTACTTCTGGAGCAGTACCTATGCCTAATGGTTTATGGTTCCCTTTGCCATTGATTTCAAAGGGGGAGTATGTACTAAGGTGGAGCATATACTCTAGGGGAGTATAAAAACAATCAAAAGAACTGAAGCAGTGTAGAGGAATCCTTGATGAGGATATTGAGAAGATTGTAAAGAAAGAAGACATCATGTGGTGAAGATGTTTTTAATATCATATGTTGCCATCAATGTCAAAGGGGGAGATTGTTGGAGATTTGTTTCTATACAGCTAATTGATTATATGTTTGTCATTGATGACAACATATAATATACAGTAGTGATTTTTCATGTACTTATCAGAATGATGATATCAAGCCTTGCGTGGATATATTCAGGTTGTAGACATGTTTAGTATGTTATGTTCATACACGCGGATCCAGATATGATGTTTCAGTCAAGTTGTGTAATTCTATTATTGGCAATTACAGGTCTAGAAGAGTATCTGTTCAAAGCCGATGTATTTAATGTGTTTCTTGAGTTGCACCTATCTTCAGGATATGTGTGTGTATATTCATGATTATTTATGAGTTGATGATAGTTATCTAAAGGCACCTAACGTGTTTCAAGAAGATTGCAAAGTTAGAGTTGATTTGTTGAAGCTGACTTAGTGAAGTGTCACGTCTATTCAGTTTATATTTGTGTGGTTGTAATTATGCTTGCGTGATTAGTAAATCCAAAAAGGATGTTATGAAAAGTTGTCTTACAGGTCTCATGATCTCATACTTTGAGGAAGATACTTATAGCAAGTCATTTGTGATACGCTAAGTGTGAATGATACGAAAAGAGACAGAAAATGTACAGAGCAGAATATCAGTTGTGGTAAATTCATCAAGAGTCTATGTAAAGAAGAAGTAGAAGATTACAATACATTGGAACTGATAAAGATAGTAGGTCTACTCTACAGTTCATCATCAGATATAGTGTATATCTATTCTATAGAAGGTTGTAGCCTTCACCATTGAAGCAGTGAGCTTTTGGACAGTGAGTCCTCACCCCTAACAGGGTTATTTGTAAAAGACTCCTAACAGGGTCAGACCCTTAACCAGGTCACTATATTTATTACTTTGTAAAGAACAACTCCTAACAGGGTTGTAATATCTTCTAACAGGGATTACTATAAACAAGTATAGTTCATTTTGGGTGCTAATTCCCACCGGGTTTTTTACCATTTGGTTTCCCCCTAACCAAATTGAAGTGTTGTCTATTGTGTTATCTAATTGTGTATTTACTTTGTTGTATTCTAAATTTAAAGAAGTAAAAAGGAATTAAAGTTACTGATAACTAATTCACCCCCCCCCCTCTCAGTTATCCTTTGGGACTATTCTAACAACTGTAACCATGATAACTGAATATATTGACATCAAGGACAACCAATTATGCTTCCAATCATGACCACTCTGCATATCTCCTACAAAAAAATCATAATGCCAACACTAAGTGATTTGGAAAAGAATGTAAATTAAAATTAAAATAAACCTACACTTAGGAGATGCACCAAAATGCAAATCTTTTATAATACTTTAGGCTTTCAGTCACTATGAAGGATAACACATTTCATATTGTAACCATTATAGACAATGGAAAGAGCATGAAACATATTTTGAAAATATATTATTATATTAAATATATGAAAGCTAAATGATTAAAAAAACATATAATCTCATTCCCAAAATAATAAAGAACAAACTAATCTCAACTAGATTTAGAATAGAGGAATAAACATACAACAAAGGCTCACAAAGCACAATCTATTATATTAATTTTCTATCAAGAGCTTGTTTACAATGTTGAGATTAGAGAAAAACATTTATTGTTGCTTATATCTTCATAGTATTCTAAAATTAAGTGTTTCCAACAACTAAGATAGAGATCAAGTGTACTTAAATACAATGCATAACCGAAACCTAGAAAAAATGACCTAACAAAAAAGATTCCCAACTCTTCCACTTGCCATGCACTATAATGATGGTTGTTGTAACTATTTTAGTCTTGTGATTTCTTATCATAATTTTCCCTCTATGAGCATGGAGTTATTTCTGCCTATAATATCCACTCCCATCTTTTTGTAACTTCTTGGTGCAAGCCTTCCTTTTTTCTTATTGATCGTGCCTTTTGTTTCTTTATGGCGATGTTTCTTGATGTCTTCCACTTCTATGAAGGCCAATGATGCACCTTTAATTTGAATTCAATATTTAATCATGTTGGAACTCCCATAATAATGCCAAGAAACAATTTTTACTTTCTCTATGAGACCTTTTAACTTTTCTTTAACTTAGCCCATACCAAGGAAACGTGGTGCCCTGGAAAGATTTCATCAAGGCCTTCTCTTTATTTTCTCCCAAAACCCCATAGTGCCAACAAGTAAAAAACTAGTGGATATTGTTGAAGAAGAAGAAGAAGACAATTTTAGCATCCATGAAGATAAACATAGCCTATAGGAAAACCCACTAAATCAAGCCAATTTTAGTAAATCAATTCTTTTCCCATGCAAGTTGATGATGAGTGCCCCCAACTTCTCAATGTACTCCATGTTGAATAAGTTATGCCATGAGCTAGTGGTCAAGATATTCACAAATTTGTCCCTTCTTTCCTTGAAAGCATCACACTCTACAATAAAATTCTTTTTAGTTTCCATTTTCCTAAAATTGTAAAAGGTGTAAATTCCCTCTTCTAAAGCCTTGTTTGGACTTTTCCAACACCCGCTATCACAATAGAGTTGATGAGAGTTAGTTCTAAGCTAAGAGCTGAGAATTTAGCTCTCCATGGGATATTGGAACCTATGTAATATTTTTGAAGTTGATCACACATGGGATTAAACTCGTTGATATCATATATTTTATTCTTTCCTAGCCCTATACCTCTAATTTCTCTTGATGTTTTAAATTTTTATTTCTTTCAAAATCCACACAACATTGACACGTAACTCTTTCCGTTGCTAATGCCTTTTAAATAGAAAAAAATATACTAATATTGTGTGCAACCACTATGTGATGCGCTCGCACATCCTTGTGGAAATAATGGGTCATGGTCTTGCTATAAAAATTCATTGTGAACACACATTTTAGTCTCCATACAAACTCAGCACTCAAAGAATAATTGAATATGCAGACCTTGAAAATTGAAGGGGCTTAAAAAAATAAAAGTATAGGCCATGAATTGTAAGTATCTCATGAATGGAATTATTTTATAGAGAACAAGAGCTTGACATAAAGATTCTAGGAAACCATTTACAAAATCTTTTGACATGGTGCTTAGAAAAAAATTGTGGAGTAGAATGGCAGAATTGGAAATTCCAAAACAATAGGGTTGTTGTCCATAGGTTGTATGACCAAGTCTAGGCCAAAATTAAAACAAAACAAGGATTATCAAAATGTTTTGGAAGTGATTTCGAGGTCAAGAAGGGTTTCCTATTATATTCTACTCTATTTAGGATGTAAATTGATAAATTATAAAAATGGATAGATGATTTTAATGATGGGGGGTCCACTTGACAAACTATATATAATATAGTCACTTCTATATGTGAATGACCTTATTTTAATGGAAAACACAACATGGAATTTGAGGGAACACTTGAAAACTCTAGAAATATTTTTTCATGAGGTGGGGATGGAGGTTCACATTATAAAAACTAAGGTAATGATCTTTTCCTTGGAGAGAAAGAAGGTTTATTGAGAATCTATTTTTGAAGACAACCCTTGCAAGTGGAAAGTGAATATAAGTACTTTGGCCTTAATTTTCATAATAAACTTAGTTGGGAAACATGTCAAGGAAAAAAGATACATGGGTGATGAGAAACCTTATACTCATTACAAGACAGATGCAAAAGAGCTGAAATATTGGACTGGGAAACTAAGGAAAGTCTTTTTGGGAGTCTAGTTGCTTTGGTGGTACTATATGGATGTGAAGTTTGGGGTAGCAGTAGTTCAGAAAGAAAGTGGAGACACATAGAAATTAATAAAATATTAATTATAAATAGCCTCAATATTAAATCATACATGTTCCATATGAGATTGCCATTGCTAAGATAAGGATTTTTCTATTGACGTGTTGGCTATGTTTTGATTTCTTAGTTATCTAAGAAAATTAGAGAACATGAAGCTACATTGTTGGTCAAAAGTGGCAAAAAAAAAAGAATTAAGATAGAAGGAAGAGCATGTGGATGAAATAAAGAAACAAATAGATGAATAAGTATGTTTTAGCATAAAAGAGTGCCCAAATAATAATAGGCAAACAAAAAAGTATGTATAAGGAAAACTCAAAGAAAGCATGTGGATAAGAGAACTTGGGAGGAACATGGAATACTACATCCAAGACTTCAATCCCACATATGACCATACATAGAAGAACTACATGGGAATGAAAATCAAATGGAAATAAAAAAATTTAATCGCTAAAATAATAACTAGTTCGCATGAACTTAGATGTGATAGTAGAAGATGGAAGATACCTAAAGAAGAGTGGGAAGAAAGAAAATTATTGTACACAAGAAGTGGTGGTACAAAATACCATTACATCATGGGGTGTTAAGCTTAAAAGTATATTTCAACTAAATACATTAAGACATTGAATATGAACACCTTGTGTAATACCCACCTCTTAGTTTGCCTTTCAGTTTCGGTTGCTGAACTCTTTTAGGCCTTTTCATGTATGTGTGGTTTATTTCAGATGGTTTAGAGGATATTTATGTATCACATTTCAGTATGTTATTGATTCATTGCTTAGAGTGTTATATCTCCTGTTTGCATATGATTTATGGTTTTTTCATGATGCTTATGTATATGTTAGGATGTCATTTTGATTATAGTTTTCTGACAATACTGACCCTAGATTTATATGCACATGGATCATTTGTATATTTTACATTACTGTTTGACGTGCTTAATATGGTATGGGACAGAGTCATAGTTACTTTCTTCGGCGAGATCCACACGATAAACTAGTCTCAACCATTGTTTGCTATATTATATGCATGTATGCTCATCTTTGTGATGACAGGTTTGCAAGTACCAGGCTACATCTTCCCTGAATTGGCAGGAGCGAGCGTGCCCTATCACAATATCTCAATGGTAAGAGAGGGGAGATAGTATCAGGTCCAAATCCATACCCTAAACCCTTATTTTGTCCTATTGATGGACAGAATCTGATTGACTATCCTATTTGAATCTATCAAGTGACGTGGATTTGTGAGCCTGTTTGTGTGTGTTGGGTTTCTGTTTCAGTTTATTGTCTGTTTCAATTGATTATTTGTTTAGATGGGTTTCAGGTGATTTAATGATGCTTTTAGCTTGATTTATTTAATGAATTTTCATGGTAAATATTAATGTTAATTATTGTACTTATAATAAGGTTAAAACTTTGATATATGAAATATATGGCTATTTAATAATTAAATATTAATTAAATGCCTGTATTTAATTAATTGATTTAATTATTAAGTCTTAATTTAAATAATTGAGATTTAATAAATATTAAATTCAATTAATTATAGTTAATTGCGCATAGTTGATTTATTGAATATCACTTTAAGTTGCATGGTTAATTGATTAATTTAATTGAAATATATTCTCATGCAGTTTCAATTCAACACTTTGCTTTGATATTCTAAAGTTGAGTTTTTGCATGCTTTAAGTGAAATTGAAAATAAAGGAATTATTTTAATTAATAATTAAATAATTTATATTCCCTTTAGGGTTTGCACTTTTTGAAAACCTAATTGCTTGGATTATCTATATCTTTGGATTGGAAGCCTTTTTGAAGGGGTTCAATCAGGGAGAAGGAGAAATCAGGTGATTGGAGTTTTGAGAGAGCTTGCTTGGATTTGTTGATTTTTCTTGGTTGGATTTGTGAATTTGTGCTTCTCATCAGTTATTGAGGTAGGGTCTTCATCTTTTGAATTCTAGCTTTTAGATCCTCGTCTTCCATGCATCTAAAAGCTAGGACCCTTTGAGTTATCTTCCTTGTTTGGGTATTTGATAGTTTCAATGACTTAGAATTGAGAAATATGATTTTGGTTTCAGTTTGTGTTTTCCTCCATTTTTTCTTGTCAGATCTGTGATTGTGAGCATAAAAGTTTCATTTTTGGGTGTTGAATGCCAATTAGGCATAAGGGTTTTCATACGAAAGAATTACGTTGAGAATTGCCCTTAGGGTTTCATTTTTAGGGAAAATTTCTCTTTGAATGGAAATTTGATAAATGTTGTTGATTTTGCTTGAAACCCTCATATATGTATCTCCTTGCCATGGAAAGATGAAATTCATACCTTCACAATGTCCTTGCCCAAACCCCTGATCAAATCTACAAGAAAATAAGAAAACAAGGTTAATTTGCATGCTAGAAAAAAAGAAAACTCTTCTTGAGAAAATAAATAATTATATTAAAAAATAAACATTTCTTGCTTTTATCATTTGCATTTTGAAGGAAAAGAAAGAAAAGAAAATCTCTCTTATTCTATTTATTTTATTTTTATTGAGAAAAAAAAGCCTTTAATATTGGAAAGTATAGCTTGAATCAATTTAATATTAAAATTAAATTTGATTCTATGTAGGAAATTAAACTAAAAAAATAATAAGTTGTTGGAAATTCACCAGTAAAAATACAGTGAATTTTAAGGAGAAATTGTTTTAAAGATTAAAAAAAACAAAAAAAATAAATTATTAAAAAAATAAAATTGTTGGTGGGGCATATCACCCACCCACTTCCCTCTTTTATGGTGGAGGGTTAGAGTGGAGCGCACCCCCTCCCCATGCCTTACGCATGTGTATGTTAACAAGAGGGGAGGTGGGGCCACGTGCCCCTCCCTTTCTTGCTTTCTTTTATTTTTTTAATCCTCACGTGAGGATGGGGTGGGGTAATTTCCCCCTCCCTAATTTAAAGGTATTTTTTTTATAAAAATTAAAGTTTCTTGTTTAATTTTTATTTATTAAGTTTTAGTTTAAAATTAATTTGTTTTTTTAGTTGTTATTTAATTTTTGTATGTTATGTAATTGTTTTATGTTAGTTAGTTATTAGTAATAATATTATTATTTTTAAATAATGGATATTATTAATATATAGAGTTTTGTTAGTATCAATTCATTTATTTATTTATTTTATATGTTTTAGTATGGGTGATTTATTTGGATTATGTATAAATAGTGTTAATATTGGAGTAATAATATTAACAATTAAATATACATTTGTATTATCTTGCATGTTGTAATTATATTGTACTTCTAGTAATTTATTTAAATAGATTAATTTATATACATTAATTTTATAAATTAGTCTATGGGAGCTTTAATTTGCATTTTTTCTTGGGAAATTAAATTATATTTTGTTAGTAATTTTATAGATAAACGAATTTGCATAAATAGGGTTATAAATTTGTTTATCACCATGTTATTACTGTGTTCTTTGTTTAGCTCCTCTGGAAATGTGTTTTTATCATGCTATGACGTGTTAATTTAGATGTTATTGGAATGATGTGTGTATTCCTTTCGGTTTGAACCTTATCAAGTTGGGAGTCTGTTAGGATTTTGGGACTTGATTCGTCATGGTGTCTTGTATGGATTTCTAGTGCATGTGTCTTATTATGTTATGTTGGTTCGTTTGTCTTTTCTGAACCTAGTGTCTTCTGAACTCAGGATATGGGATCCTTTGATATTGTCTCATATTGTTATGGTTAGTTGAGAACCAGTAGTTCCTATATGGGTAGGAACCAGTTTATGAGTTTATGAGATTTTATTTGACCTTGAGCTTAGGGGGTGGTTAGCTAGGTGCATCTTAGGGGAGTGGCTTACAATAGGATTCTGGGGTCCAAAGAGGCCAGTCCAGGGTGACCTATCGTAAGTTGATTAATAAGTGATAACTTAATAATAAAACTTGGGGTTAACATTAAATATAAGATTGATCATGATGCCTCACTTATGCCTTTAGTGCTAGTAAAAACTAAGGATAAGAATGAGATGATACCTAAAGAGTAGGTATGGTTAGATTTCTCATCTTTGTGAGAGGGTATCCTAGCTCCACATGAGTCATGATTGAGAGGTCCGGGGTCCAGAGAGGCTAGTCCAGGGTAACTCAAGTTATTGACCATGTGATGACACTCCCATAGAATGTAGCCTAAGTCTCCTCCATAGGTCTTGTTGTACCTTTTATGGTTGTGTCTTGGACACTTGGCTTTTGGATTCAGTATTTGGTGTATGTTGGTGTTTTTGATATCTTATGTATGTTCCTTTATCTTTGGATGGTGTACCTTTGTTTTGATCTTGGTTTTCCAGTTGTCTTGATCTTTCCATCCTTATACTTTTTCTTTAGTATTTCTCATTGTGATCAGAAAGCTTCTAGGATCTTCCTATGTATTTCTTTATGATGGCTTGTATGCCTTTGATTGCCTTCATGTTGTATACCCGTGTGTGTGCGCTTGTTATTATCTCCTTAGCACGGTGGGAGTGGACCTTTGGTTCCACATGGTCAGGTGGTAGTGATTCTATTACCATTGAGATCCGAGAGTTCTTCTTCATGCTTGGATGATCTTTGATGCAGCTCTATCTTTTGATTCTTATGGGGACTAGTTCAGTTTCCTGAGTTGTATATTTGTAACCACATGTGTTTATTGGTTGACATCCTTTGGAGGATGTATTGTGTTGTATTCATCATGTTTATCTTTGGAGGTTTTGATCTTATCATATCAGTTGTAATCTTATAATAGTGTATCGAATGTGATACCTATATTAGTTGTTCTATCATACGTGTATTAGAGTGATTACTACATACCCTGCGTCATGTGCAGAGGATGTGAGTTATGAGATGTATATTATGGATTCAGTTGTTGTATCATTTATGTTAGTTCTTTATAGTTGTTCTCGTATATTATTTTTCTTAAGTAATTCTACGTCAAGGAACCCTTGAGGTTTGGTATCTATGTATGAGTTGTACTTATGTGTATGTCATGTACTTCATTGCATTGCTTCCGCATTTTTATCATTATTGTTTGTAAACATTTAAAAATATATATATCCTATTAACTCAGTGTCAAGTTTAGGTTAGTTCTCCTGGGTTCCCTGGCGGGGCATTACACCTTGAGTATTCTTTTTGAAGAAGAAAACATGCCAAGGGTTCATATTTCCTAATCAAGAGACAGTAGAAGGTCCAAGATGAAAAATAAAAAAGAGATTTAATTAGTACAGTGGTTTGGGCTTTTCTATTTTGAGCTTTGCATACATATCTATTTATTTTCCATTTGTGTGTTTCATAGGCTATTTGGCTTCATGAACATTGTTAAAAAAATTACTCATTCATTCATTCATACTAGATATGAGGGTTTCTTTGATGTCAACCAACATAAAACTCTTATTATCTTCATCATAAGTGTTATTATCCTTCAAAAAATGAAATAAGCATGAAATTTGGTGAGAATAAAAAGAATTTATTTTAAGCTTATGTTTCCACAATTTTCCTGTAGTACATAAGACCTCTAAAGACAATGTCTTGGAAAATTTAAAACTTTATAAAACCTCCCCAAATATTTTCTTAGTGATAATTGTTTACCAAGGTGCTACAAAAATTTTAAGTGTATGTTCGTACCATCTATAGGAAAGGTCAATTAAATAATAACAATAATAATCAAAACTTCGTATGCAAAATATTTTTATTATTATTTTTTTTAAACTATTTAATGATAGGGTTCACAAAGTACCCAACCATACCATCTATAGGAAAGGTCAATTAACCATTATCAATACCTCTATAGTTGGTTGGCCTTGATTTGATAAGCTTAAGCCCCTAATAATTTACGGAATGGATCAAAACTAGTTGAAGCTCCTCCCCACGGGAAAATAAAGTTATTTTGAATTCTTTTTACAAATATGCTAATCTTTCACTCAATGAGTGGTGTAACCAAAATGTCATTGCCTAGCCACCTCACAACCACCATAGATAGCCTAATTAGGAAATACTTTCCAATGGGCGTAACTATTTCCTTAGTTGTCATTTTTTATAATCATAATAGTTTATGAAAAGGGAAATCTAAGCACTACACTATGGTTTTAGTAGATTTTCAACATTTTATTGTTTTGACAAATAAATTCTTGCTAGAAGTTGGATGTTCTTTTCTAACTTCATAATGTTATATTTTGTGCAAACAATGTTATTTTTATTTTTCAGGTTTCTTATAGTCAATAAAAAGTTTTTTTTTTAGATTAATACATACTAGATCAATTTTGGAGATATTTTAGTATTAGATATCTTATTTATTTATGGGTTCATGTGACTATGGTATTTTTGTGAGTTGATTGAAAATCAAATCTAGGGTGATTTGGTATATGATTCATTAGAAACTTACATGTATATCTATGATTATACTTATTTGACATGATTAATAGCATATTATTATATTGCATTATACAATCTATGAACTACATAATGTTGTATGTTTGTTATACTATACATTTCATATGACTCAAATGTTGGTTGTTCTTATCTATAAATATTTGACTATTTATATATAGTCTAATTTGTGGTTTGGATTAGTCACATATTTCATTAGTTTCATTTTTCACTTTGATGTGAAGAAATAATTTTACCAGGTACAATAATGATGTGGGATTGATGATTATTGTTTATATGATGCAAACATGCATCACATGGTGAATTTTTGTTGGTGTTGGATTGATTCTTTATTTTTCATGGTGGTGTAAATTATTGATTGAGGATCGTGGTTTTCCTTTTCCTTTTGAGATATCTTGGTGTTGTAATTAAATTATTTGATTATGTGGGGTCCTTCAGTTGATCTTCAGTTACGAAATTTTTATTGTAATATGATAGATAGGTTGATTATGTTATTTATTGGGAGATTTTGACAACGTCATTTTGACAATGGTTTATCTTCTTTGTTTAAACATAATAGTTGTACTTTAGCCTTTGGGGTTTCTTTTTGGTGAGTTTTTTGATAGCATGGGCCCAAAAATGATCTTCATTTAGGACATGATTATCATAATGCCATGTGTACATTGGTATAGAAATTTAATTAAAAATTGGGGGAGTGGTGTGGATTATATTGGAATTATTTATGTTAGAGGTGTTGACGTTCATTTTTTTTCATTGATGTCAACATATGTTTGAGTTGAATACTTTAGAAGTCTCAGACAAATTGGTTATCACTGGTACAGGCAATTCTGACAGAAGTGTACATACATTGTATGGACTTCTAGAGCATGCGATCATGGAGATGTATATAGGAATGAGAAGAGATCTTACATCTAAGGTCGCTTGGCTTGATATTATTGTTGGCATATGTTATAGTTGTTTTGGTAGAGATTGGTTACAGAACAATGACAAAGGATTATGACTGAGTTTTTGAGATAAATTGGATGCGCGTATGAGTTATGATACGTGAGCTTGAGGCATGGTAGAAGACATGTTGAAGAATTTTATCTGTGATTCTTGGGTAGTTGAGCTCTTAGTGACGTCAACTAAAGTGTGTGATCTTTTGAAGATCTATTTGAGGCTGACTACACCGATGTAAAGTGTTTAAAGGATGGCGAGTGTGGATTATAGATCTTGGAGTATAATTGATGATTTTTATTTTATGTTTACTTGTTTAAGGTACTGCATGTATCTTAGAAAGCATATATGTAATTATTTACGCATTGGGGAAGTCCTAAATGGCCAGCCTAATTACTTACTATAAACTTGTATAAAGAAGAGTTATTTCTTAGTGAGGTAGCAATGGAAGTGATGTGAAAGCTGTGAGCTTGTAATTGTGAAGACTACTCGATGTAGAGAAAATATATTGATTGTGATAAAATTTATTGGAATTATTTAAGCAAAACAAGTTTCTATCATTCAGTTCATTGGTTATTGTATACTTCTATATCTATACTTAGGATAGTGAGTCCAGAAGGTGGGTTTAACCTTCTCATTTGGGCAGTAAGCCTGGGAAGTGAGCCTCTTGTTTCTCTTGACTCCTAATAGGGTTTTTCCTTTAACATGGACTATGTATTGTATGTAATAATTAGCTTCTAACAGGGATACAATACTTTTAGTGCATTATTTGTGGGTGCTAATTCCCACCGGGGTTTTTCCCTTATTAAGGTTTCCTCGACAACAATTTCTTGTGTTATGGTGTTGCTTTTGAAGTGTTTAGGTTTACATTGAATAATTGGTTTATAATTTTAAATTTATTAAGATTTCGTACACAATTGATTCACCCCCCCCCCTCTCAATTGTGTTGGTGGACTAATATTGTTAACGATTGGTATCATAGCTTATGGTCCTCTGAGAGAAAGATTAAAAGCTTGAGGTGATCCTGAAGATGAAGTTCTATAGAAAGGAGAGTCCAAAATTTGATCCTAAAAATTTTGATAGTTGGAAGAACAAGATGAGAAATCATCTACTTTTCTTAGGAATTGATTACTAGATTATTACAAAGAAGGATGAGAAGATCAAACTTGAAGATGAATTGCAAAATGCTAATGAAGATGAAAAGAAGTTCTTTAGCTATAATATGGTTGCAAGAGAAGCATTGATCAACATGCTCTCTGAAGGTGAATTCACAGAGGTTAAAGAATTAGATTCTGCACATAAAATCTGGTCAAGACTAGAGGCACTATATGAAGGAGATAATTTTACTAAGAAAGAAAAGTTGAAAAATTGAAAGACTAAAATGGAAATTTTGGGAATACAAGATGATGAAAATGTCAGTTCATATTTAAAGAGGGTTACAAAGCTTGTTACAAGGATTAGAAACTCAGAAGGGGAAATCGAAGACAGACAAACCCAAGTGTACTTATTAGAATAAGTTCAATCATGATGAGTCTCAGTGCTTTTAGAAGAAGGTAGATGGATATGCCCAACAGATTGCTAATTTGACAGCTCTTCTTCATAAGAGCAATACTAATATTCCTTCTTCCTCTTCTCGCTGGTCTTCGTCATCATCTTAGGTAGATGGGTCAGACAACGGGAAGGGTCATGCCTTATGTGCTTCTGCTATTGCTCCCTCTTCTAGGTGGTTGCTGGATTCTGGTGCTTCACATCATATGGCATCTTCTTGGAGTTCCTTCTCATCTTTTATGGCCTCTACTACCCCACACAGCTTGATGGGGAATGACATTGTTATGACTGTTTGTGGTCAGGGCTCTATTGACATCAATGGTGGTGCATTCCATGATGTACTATATGTTCCATCCTTGTCATTGAACCTTCTCTCCATTTATCAGATTACTCACAGTGGGAAAAAGAAGACAGTTGAGTTCACTGCAGATTTTGTACACATTCGAGATAGTGTGACTGGCCACATTGTTGCTACAAGGACAGTTGATCATGCCACCCACCTATACTCCTTCTCCCATTTTGGTCCACCATCTCCAGTGTCAGAGAATATCTCTCCTACCTCACGAGTTCCTAGTGACAAGAAGTCAAGTCACCTGAACTTCTGTGTTGCTCCTGAGATTAGTGTTGTGGCTTCTCCACCTCCTCCTCCTATTGCACCTACATTTGTTCAGCATGATTCTTCTTTAGCAATGCCTGTTATGGTCCCTCCCTGCATCGAGCCTTCCCCTCAAGTTTTTGAGGGCATATCCAAGGACATTCGTCTCCTCCCAGCTAACAGATTCAGCCCATCTATTGGCCCACCTTCATTGGGGATTCCATTCCAGGAGTCTCATTCATTCTCCTTTGATCACCAGCTTGGCCTTCCGGTTTCACCTCTCATTCGGGGGTTTCCTTGTTGTTCCGTACCTCTGTTTCTTCCACATTGGAGTTCCATTAGTTTGATGATTCCTATAGGGGTTCCATCATTCTGGGGTGGCTTTGGTGTCTCATCCCTCTCTCATGGGGGGTTTGATTGTACTTATGGTTTTGAGAGAGTCTCTTGAGCCATTCTTTTCTGTATTTGTTTTCTATCTCTTCTTGGAGTAGGGTTTTTCCCATGTGGTTTTCTCTATTTCTCTGTTTTACAGAGATTTGGTTGTGCTTGGGTACCTGACCAGGCCTTGTTGCCGGGACCCTTTTTCCTACTTTCATAGCTGTGCTAGGTAAGCTTACCTCCTGAGCTTCGCTTAAGGGGGGGTGTTAGAGTAATTATCTATTTACACTTATTAATTAGATCACTTTGATTTAATTAATTAAGTTGTTTATTACTCTAGTTTACTTAAGCTATCTCTTAGGTGCATTTTAATTAATATTTATATTAATTATTAATGTGCAACCTAGCTTTTCTAGTTTTAGGGTTTTGTTCACCTTTATAGGTTGAACTTTGTAGCTTCTTTTTCATTAATTTATATTATAATTTTGCTCTTACATTTTTGAGCAACTTCTGAGTTCTTCTCTTTCCCTCTTCTAGCTTCTTTATTGCAACAGGTTCTTGCATGCAGGTATTCTTCAAATTCTGTGGATTTGTCTCTCAAATCCTACATGGTATCATAGCTTCCCTGCTGCTGCCTGGTCTGAGGGTTTTTTGAAGCTGTGATTCAAAGACGAAAGCCACAGCTTTTGTGAGGTTTTTTCTTCATTTTAGAGGAGGCACTATTTTTGGAGCACTTTGAGCCAAAACAGACTCCACCATTGCACTCAGAAGGCCTGAGAGAGTTGAAAATCATATAAAGTTTGCTAGTTTTGGCCACAGTGACCCCAGAGGAAAATTTTCCTGCACCCCAAGGTCGTACGACATGATTACCGAGGCAAAAATTAAAAAAAGGTCTTTTCAGGCCCTTTTCGATCACAGCCAGCAGCAACATCGCCCTGGCACCACCCGCATCTGGCCCACCCCTGACCCCCACCATTGCACTGCTTCTACCATCACTTGGCCCCTCTGCCGGTGCAGCGCCACCAAGGCACCGCCGCCGCCCGGCCCTCTGCCCAGCTGCCACCACCCTGTCGCCACAGGTGACGTCATTGCCAAAAAAATATTTCTGGCGGTTTTCTGATTTTTCTGGCGATCGGCAAATTTTTTCTAGCAGACAGGCCCGTGACGTGCAAACGGCCGTCAAATTTTTTTTCATGTCTGGTTTTTTCTAGAGAGCTAGTTTTCAGAGGTGTAGTTGGTTTTTTGACCATAACTTGTGCATACGGTGTCCGTTTTCAAAAAATGAAATATCGTTGGAAAGGTGTTTCCAAGACAGACATGATGGTCCTAGTCTTGTTTGTTGATTCAGTCATTTGAGATCTATTTTTTGGCATTGAAGTAGAGGCTTCTATTTCCTCCATCTCTGCATCAGGTGTTCAGTTTTTCTTCTCATTTTTTGTGCTTTCTATACTTGTTTAATTGCTATACGAGGGGGATAGAATTATACATTATGGGGGGTGTATTTTATTTCTGTAATTTAATTTAGAAATGACCCTTCTACTTCCATCTACTTCTTCTCTCAATGTTGGACCCCTCTGTGGCCCGGCTGACACCACACAATTATCACACCTAGAAAGCACACATGACTAGGCTACTCATGTCATGTGGCTTATGGTCATGTCTGGATGAGAAGCAACCTATTCTGCAGCGTCTGTTTGAGGTCCTTCATCACGGAAACAAAATGAATGAAGCCATGGGTTTGATTGCACTGCACATTTCAGATAACCTCCTATTTCATCTTGATGGTCTGACCACTCCTCGAGCCTATTGGAGAAAGTTTGCAGATTTGTTTGGCACAGTGAATGCATTTTGGGCACTTTAGGTTGATGCAGAGTTGACATCCTTGTCTCCTGATAGTTTTTCCACCATTGAGGACTTCTTGATGAAGTTCAATGCTCTCTGATCACTTTTACAGGGATGTGAGAAGAGAAAATCAGATGATGAGTGTATCTTTCTGATACTCTCAAAGCTTTGTGGAGAGTTCCAGATTTTCTCCTCCACTTTCTATTCCATTATGGATGCCTTCAGTCCTAGGCACAATATGCCTTCATTTGCAGCCTTCTGTGATCGGTTGACTCGAGAGCAGTCAAATATTCAATAGTTGAATGATGCTTTAGGTTCTATGAGCCATGCCTTGGTTGCTCACCCATTTGCTTGGAAATTGGAGCAGAAACAGGTATCATCATCCATAGAATCTTGGAAGGATTCTCCTTCCCAGCATTCCTCTGGCCCACCTCCTTCACCTAAGGGAAAATTGAAGATAGACAAACCCAAGTGTACTTATTGCAATAAGTTCAATCATGATGAGTCTCAGTGCTTTCAGAAGAAGGTAGATGGATATGCCCAACAGATTGTTGATTTGATAGCTCTTCTTCATAAGAGCAATATTGATATTCCTTCTTCCTCTTCTCACTGGTCTTCATCATCATCTCAGGTAGATGGGTCAGACAATGGAAAGGGTCATGCCTTATGTGCTTCTTCCATTGCTCCCTCTTCTAGGTGGTTACTGGATTTCGGTGCTTCACATCATATGGCATCTTCTCAGAGTTCCTTCTCATCTTTTACGGCCTCTCCTACCCCACACATCTTGATGGGGAATGACATTGTTATGTTTGTGTGTGGTCAGGGCTCTATTGACATCGATGGTGCTGCATTCCATTATGTACTATGTGTTCCATCCTTGTCATCGAACCTTCTCTCCATTTATCAAATTACTCACAGCGGGACAAAGAAGACAGTTGAGTTCACTGCAGATTCTGTACACACCCGAGATAGTGTGATTGGCCACATTGTTGCTATAGGGACATTTGATCATGCCAGCCGCATGTACTCCTTCTCCCATTTTGGTCCACCATCTCTAGTGTCAGAGAATATCTCTCCTACCTCACGAGTGCCTAGTGAGAAGAAGTTAGGTCACCTGAACTTCTATGTTGCTCCTGAGATCAGTGTTGTGGCTTCTCCACCTCCTCCTCCTGTTGCACTTGCATTTTTTCAGCATGATTCTTCTTTAGCAATGCCTGTTATGGTCCCTCCCTACATTGAGCCTTCCCCTCCAGTTGTTGAGGGCATATCCAAGGACATTCATCTCCTCCCAACTGATAGATTCAGCCCATCTATTAGCCCACCTTCATTGGGGATTCCATTCCAGGAGTCTCATTCATTCTCCTTTGAGCACCAGCTTGACCTTCTAGTTTCACCTCTCATTCGGGGGTTTCCTTGTTGCTCCATACCTCTGTTTCTTCCACATTGGAGTTCCATTGGTTCGATCATTCCTACAGGGGTTCCATCATTTTGGGGGGCTTTGGTGTCTCATCCCTCTCTCACGGGGGGTTTGATTGTACTTATGGTTTTGAGAGAGTCTCTTGAGCCATTCTTTTCTGTATTTTTTTTCTATCTCTTCTTGGAGTAGGGTTTTTCCCATGTGGTTTTCTCTATTTCTCTGTTTTACATAAATTTGGTTGTGCTCGGGTACCTAATCAGGCCTTGTTGTCGGGACCCTTTTTCCTGCTTTCATAGTTGTGATAGGTTAGCTTACCTCCTGAGCTTCGCTTAAGGGGGGGTGTTAGAGTAATTATCTATTTACACTTATTAATTAGATCACTTTGATTTAATTAATTAAGTTGTTTATTACTCTAGTTTACTTAAGCTATCTCTTAGGTGCATTATAATTAATAGTTATATTAATTTTTAATGTGCAACCTAGCTTTTTTAATTTTAGGGTGTTGTTCACCTTTATAGGTTGAACTTTGTAGCTTCTTTTTCATTAATTCAAATTATAATTTTGCTCTTGCATTTTTGAGCAACTTTTGAGTTCTTCTCTTTCCCTCTTTCAGCTTCTTTATTGCAACAGGTTCTTGCATGCAGGTGTTCTTCAGGTTTTGTGGATTTGTCTCTCAAATCCTACAAAATGATGAGAAATATACTATTAGAATTCAGATAAGAGATTTGATCACATCATATACAAATTCAAGAGGTAATGTGTTTGAATTGAATACTACATAGACTACTTGTTTTTTTGTGAAGGTTGATGACAGTTGGTTATGGCATAGAAGGTTATGTCATATAAATTTTGATAACATTGTGAAAGAAAGTATCACAAATTTTGTCAAAGATTTACGAAAAATTGTGAAGCCTTCTAACACCATGTGTAGAGAGTGTGTGATGGGAAAACAAACTAGAAGCATCTTTTAGAGAAAATCTTACTTAACAAGGGGGAAGTTGGATCCGGTGCATACATATCTCTGTGGTCCTACAAAAACAAGATTATACTATGAAAAAAGGTATTTTATACTCTTTGTTGATTAATCTTATAGGATGATGTGGGTTGAATTTCTTAAAGAGAAGTCTGAAGATTTTGATAATATTAATATTTTCAAAGCAAAAGTTGAGAATGAATCAGGCATGAAGATAAAATGTTTGAGGTCAGATAGAGGTGGAGATTTTACATCATATATGTCTAATATGTTATCTCTATAGATATTTTGTTGTCATTAGTTAAGGCAAAGTCATATGAGTCAGAAGAATCAATCTGTGAAAAGGAGAAAGGTAAATATTTAACAAGTCGATAATGTACACCGAGCAAGCCAGTGAATTCGGTAAAGCACACAATAGAGATAAAAACACTAGACTAAGAGTCTACAATTACTGAACATTGAGCACATATGAAGTACATTGAGTTGACAATTACCGAGTACTAAATATCAGTTATGTGAGCAAAGAATTGTTACTCTACTGCGTTACTTAATTGATAGTAACATGATAAGGACACATTTAATAAAATGACACAACATTAATTGTGATTATACAATGCATGAAGAACAGTTTGTTACAAGATCAACAATCAAATTAATTCAAAGAGAATATCTGAGAAGAAAATTAAGTGGTTAATGAAAGTTTGTTATTTCTAAGAAAAGCATCAAGTACTGAGGTAAAAGTGACATAGTCACCGAGCAAAAAAGAAGATCTAACGGTTAAAACAAATTATAGCACACCTAATGCATAAGATTAAGAGACAATAAATCTTATACTTAATGGATGATTTATAAAGCAGAACATAGAGTGATTGTATGCAAAATAGATGTCAACTATGATAAACAAAATACTAATATTAATAAGCCAGTAAATATATCTAAATGCAGCCCAATGAAGAATACAAATAATCAAATGAAGTAAAAGAACAAGCTTTACCTTCACCTACTCTTTGTAGCTTGTCTCCAATGTTCTCCTAGCTTTGATTTCTTAATGTTTGAGCTCTTAGAATTCCAATGAATCTCCTTGGCCAAGATGTCACCAAAGTGTGGAGATTTGAGTGAATGTAATGAAAAAATGCAACTAAATGGATGATGGAATGGTGTGGATTTGCTTGAATGCTTGAATATGATTGCTTGAATGCTTGATGGCTTGAATGCTTAAATGCTTGATGGCTTGAATACTTGAATGCTTGATTACCTATCATATCACAAAGGGGGAATGAGGCTCCTTTTATAGGTTTTTGGAGGACTTAAGCCTAGGTGGCATGATCCTAGGGTAGAGATTGAAAGGTGGAAGATCCTAGGCCTACTATTGACTTGGTTGAAGGGGTTGAGAAAAAGGGGGATGTAGTTAGAATGTGAGAGGAAGAATAGGGAGGATGTTCCTCCTACATTGACATAGAGGAGAAGAAGGTGGAAGGGAAAGAAACATGTCAAGTGTCTCAAAAATCCCATGGAGAGGAAAGAGGAAGGACTTATTCCTCATGAGGACTCTTGGTACAAGTGTCCTATGAGTCATCTTGGACTATTAGAGTTAGAGGTGGCTTGAGAAGCTCCTTAGGAATAGGGATTGCTTCTTGACTTGGTGTAGGGGAAGACATGTGGTCATGAGACCAAGTCTTACGAGGCCAAATAGCCCTTAGGAATAGGACATGTGTGGGTGAGGATAATGATTAATTATTAATTAATAATAATTAATTATTTTAGCCAAGGTGATGTGTTAGGTGACTAGGTTCATGAGGTGGACTAGGGGACTTAGTCATATT